>BSBK01000341.1:97500-547500 GCA_027943335.1 Chamaecyparis obtusa | reverse complement strand
TTATTTGTCTAACAATACAACATTTAAAAACTACAAAAAATAAACACATATACTTGCATAAATAAATGTTAAAACCTAATAACAAACTAACAAATCTAAAAAACATACAACATGTGTTATAATTAAACTAGGGTTTACTAGTTTTCTAACTTTTTTTAAGGTTTCATAATATTTTTATAATTTTGTCTATTTTTCTAAAAATATGTTATTTTATGTGTCAATTAATACAACAATTAAAAACTACAAAAAACAAACACATAATACTTGCATAAATAAATTTTAAAATCTAATAACACACTAAAAAAATAGAAAAACATACAACATACAAGCAAAATAAACAAAGAAAAGGAGAATTTAGCGCACCTGGTATAGTACCATTGATGTGTAAGGTGATGTAGCACAATCGTAGCCAAAAATCACCTCCTCAACTAAGGGGGTTCACTAGAAGCACCGTGTGGAGCCCATAACTATAATAGAAAGTGACAAAATAATTGTCATTGTAATTAAATATTCACTAGTTACACTTTAATTAAGAAAACTTAGGATAATGTATTGAATAGTAGTTTTCATTGAGACACTTAAGAGTTTGCACCTTTATTTACACATGGTGTAGGAGAAATTCCACTTTAGGTGGTGATAGTATTTATCACATTCCACTTTATGTGTGAGATCTACTTTTAGTGCACCTATCACATTATCTCCCACATGTTGCACATACTTCATTGCATAATGGAAGATGATCCACCTTTGGTGGCCATGTGATTCCACTTTGTGTGGGTGATAACTTATCTACTCCTCATCATAGTCTCTTATTGCCTTGCCTATATAAGTAGACACATCTACACTATAATTCAATCCATCAATTGTGGTATTGTAATCCACTTCATGTCTATTAGCAATACTTTAATTCTTGCATCTTGTTGCAACTGTCTTGCCATTTTCTTATGGAAGTTATCTTGGTCTTTCATTTGATCTTGGAGGTGTTGTAGAGTCAGCTAAAACTCTAACATGGTATTATCTCTCTCAAGGTGTGAAGACTCCTTCTAAAGAGTAGCAAATTTGGCTTGATTCGATTGTGGGTGCAAAATAAGGCTATTTGAGTATCACCATTGTGTATGAGGGGCTATTTCAATGAAAATTGACTATAAATTTTTCCATATTAGGCAAAAGTCAAATTATAGGCAATTTTTGTTTAGTATGTTGAGCCATACAACCCAATCCGCTCCTTTGCTGTATGATCATTGAAAAAAATAATTATTTCAATTTCTATATTTTTTTGTTCTTTTTTTCTATAGTCTATATTTTGTTCAGGGATTTTTTTTGGTTATTTGGACCCCTGTTATTTCCTTCAAATCATACCACTGACTACAAGCATTCATCAAACTGTACACAAGGAGGCCATTGAGTCACAATGGTATGACGACCAACCCCCTTCGGCCTACAACACATACCAGTCATAGTAACAAATTCTGCCAACCATAATTTCAATTATCAACATCACTCATCACTGATGGTTTTCTTGAGATTCATGACATTTTATATATAAAACACAAAAAAATGTGATGTTGGGCCCATGTGGGACTATAGTCCCTAGGCTTGACCTTATTGCGCAATGTGACCCAACAATGGTGCAACTACCCTTTGTTGAGCCTCACCACGACTTAGATCCACGACCATGACCACCACTGCTCTAGAATTACTTGCAATAGTCACACATTAGCCAACCACATCAATAGTCATACATCCATTTAGTGCCTAGTCATTTTCCTGTGTCATCATCCGTATGGTGACACCATCATCTCCATCATTAATTTTGACAGGTGTCTACATGTCAAAATAGGGGTAAGTGGTGTTTTCTATGAGGGTCGGATGACCGTCAAATTTAATTGTCTAGATTTATGATGTAAGTGGTTGGTTGAATATTCTTACCCCTCTCCATTTGAGTTTTTGATTTTGTATCTCAACTTCAGAGGCTCGTATCTTTCTCATTTTAAGTCCTTTTTTCAAGCAATAATTTTTTATTTGGGGTAGAATTTTATGATTTTTCTAGTCGTGGTATTAGCTTCTGATTTTGGTGGTCAGATAGATAAAAAATTATAGTTTTTCATGACTATACAAGTCTAATCCTACTTTCTACAACTTCTAGGGCTTCATTTGGGCACATACAGTAACATTTTTAGGTGTCATTTTATTTAAAGTGCATGGTTTTTCATCTAGTTTCTAAATTTTCTATCAGATTGTAGTCAATATGAGTGGACATATCACCTTGGGCTTTTAAAATTTTTATAGAAAAGGAAGTGGAAAAATGGCTTATTCGAACATAGACTTCAATGAAATCCCCTGCATCATAAGCTTTGATTGAATACATATGACATCATATGTTCGATCAAACACCTTCATGTATATCTATTCGATCAAGCATAAAAAGCTAGTTCGATCAAAGGGTTTACTTAAATCAAAGTTGCTTTTTCTGTGACTTCACCAAGCACTCATTTTTTTTTCATGAAAAAAATTCTAACCCACTATTGTGGGATCACCCAAATATTTACAACACATGTTTATTGTGCTTTTATGGTTTTTATCTAGCTATTAAGACCATCTATTTGGGTTAAAAATGTACCAATTTATGACAAACAAAGCCATAAAAACATTGTGGAGATTGTTAACAATTACATTACACATGTCAAACAAAGCATTTGCAACCTGCAATAACAATGTTACATAAACCTCATCATACAAAGCAGTGTAAAGGATCAAGAAAACAAACCTGCAAATATAATTTCCCTTTGCCACCAATTTGAAATACTACAATACTAGAACCATTAGTAGAAAACAATGAAAGCACAATTGAAATGGTTGTTGATATCTGCTCCAAATTACAAAAAGAAAACTATGATACATCATTAACATATGACATTCAGGAGCTGGAGTATGCATTCGTGATCACCAAGGCTCATTGTTAGCAATTAAATGTTGTCCACTCCCATAGGGAACAAATAATATGGCAGAGAACCAGACATTATTTGCAGGTTTAATACTGGCTAAAACTGGAGGATTCCAGCAGATTCATATAGAAGGTGATTCTATGATTATAATTACAGCATGTATTAATCAAGTATCACATAATTGGAGACTCACATACATTCTACAACAAATTTGGCAATTATTAGACTCATTTCAACAAGTACACATTTCTCATACACTGCGGGAAGGAAACAAGTTAGCAGATCATCTGGCAAATAAAGGGTGTGATGGACATGAGGAAATGTCATTTAATCTGGATGATATCATAAAATAGGATGCCAAAATTCATAACATACTCAGTTCAGACAAGATGACATATGATGGATCTTTCTCAAACGTGCGGGTGTGAGGCTATTCAATGTGCAAACTGGTAATAAGGTTTATTACTTGGTGAGTGTAAGTGACAACACATCATGTGTCCACATGGCTTAAGTACTATGTATGTGTGGAAGTGTGAATTGATGATGCAACAATGAATGCGTAATCTATTTGAATCATAATCCTGCAGTTGTATGCCATCATTGCTAATTTACAGATCACCCAAAGTACATTGCATCTGTAGTTTTGTCAGTTGATATATAGATGATATGTCCGGCTTGTCTGAAAAACACTTTGTTTTTATAATGAGCCCTGTACCTCTTCTACTCCAAGCATAGATTATGGGAGATTTGCTATTAATGTCACAAATTCCAAATGCTCACATGCTGCCTTCAAATACCCTGGATCCTAGTAAGGTTATGTGGTTTTTTGAGTTTCTTACAGAGCAAGATTATTGTTTTTATACTCGTGTCTTAATTTTCAAATGGAGTTTCCTTGCTGTGTAACATGTGGAAATCTCCATGCCAAAATCCTTCCTAGGAATTATAGGGTTCACATATCCCCGCTTGCCTCTGAGCTCCTGTTCCCAAATAGAATTGAAGGCCTGGAGCTTGAACAAGTGTTTGTCTGCAATTCCATGCTTCATTACAGGGTAGTTCGTCGGGTTATTGGTGAAAATGTGCTATCGCCAAGGAAAAAAATAGTGGTATTCCCTTCACATCTGGTGTCGATCTTCCTATCCAACTTAATGGACCTGTTGCAATCGGTCAACTTAGTGGTTTATATTGCCAACAAAATTGTTCAGCCTTAGTTTATCTAAGACACTCGGCTCATGGAGACACTCCAAAAGTATGAGCTTTGGTCAAGTAATGTGCTGATTGGTGGTTTATTTTCTCACCATGACCTTATGGTAAGCCACGAGCATCTGATGACATATGAATTTTTAAAATGGGCCATGGAGAAAAAGATTTATCGAATTGTTAGCAACAATTTGCAGATTGTGAGCCCGGTTCTTGGGAAGGATCTCACAAACAAAATCAGAAGACTAGATCATGTGGTGTTGAACCTATTACTCTCACCGCTTCCTCTGGTTTAACCTCCACCATTGAACACATCTTGCAATGTGCTACTCCCCAGTACTTCAAAATAGGTAGCTGATTTGAATGTCCCACTTTTACTTGTTCAGTCTTCTACCACTCCCCTTGCAGCACCGATCTCTCTTGATGCTTGGGAAGCGGTGAATGTTTCAGTTCCACCAGTTGGCTGGGAGCATGCATGGGAATACATGCAGTGATCATCCTCTCCCATGGATGAATATTAGTTTTGTGAAATTGAATGTATATGTTGTATTACAAAGGCGTATATGATAGGTCTTTTGGGGTTTTTTTGCTTCTAGCTAGCCTCTGTTATGTCTCTACCCAATTATTGGGTTTTTGAGCTAATGTAACATCCTTCATGGATTCATGGTTTGCATGAGCAAAACCAATTGTAAAAAGTGTTATATTTCCCTTGTATGTATATGACTATGAATTTGGGGTTTCTTCCTGATTCTTCCATGGACGAGTCCTTGAATCAGTTTTTATTAATATAAATATGGTGGCTAGTCCACTTTGGCTTAAAAAACAAAACATATGACATATTTCTCAAAGAGCTAGATATCATTGAAAGTGACTATATAATAACTCTAAGGTCAACAATCCATAAACCAACCCCCCCTTTTTTTTCCCTAAAGACAACCTTGCGAAGCTTGGAACAATACCTTTGCAAAAAAAAATCACCCAAATATGGAAAGCAAATACAGATGCACAATTTGTGATCAATGCATGTGCTGCAACAATGTACTCTAGTTCTTATATGACCAAAATTTATAAGTCAATGAAACATGAATTTGAAAAAATATGAAAAATACTATCAATAGAACAATGTTGATGCACTTAAAATGATAAGCAAACTAGGAAATTCTTTACTAAACTTGAAACAAATGTCATCCCAACAAGCTTCTCATCTTTTTTTATTGCTCCCACTAAATTATAGCTCAAGAACTGTGTATTTATTGCCACAAGATTAAACAATGACCACACATTTGTATTGAAACTAGTGAAACAATTAAATGAAGAAGTCGATGAGTTATACAACGTAATGTGCAAGTCTCTAATAGACTAAATTATTTAAAATATCCACAAACAATCAATGACATATGTCATGCAGAATTAATTTCCAAATACAAAAAGATTGGTAGTAAAATTGATGAAAAGACCAAACCAAATGTTATACGGTTTGTGAACATCAACAAACATATTGATTTAGAAATCATTGTAGAGAGAAATTACTTCTATATGTATTGTTCACAACAAATGAATACACATTAAAACACAAATTTGACTCTTGGGAAGATACCTTCCTCCACAATGAAAAATAATTAAACTAATAATGTGAAGTTATAAATTATTATACCAATTCTACATGGGGTGACATTGATGAAGCAATTAGTGAACTAAACAATAAAAATAAGAACGTTGAAAATGAGTCAACAATACACGGAAGAAGAACAAAAAAAGAAGAATATGACATACAAATAAATATTCCTACAACATACTAGAATAACTTGAACCACATGAATCCCAAAGCATTTGAAATTGCACATCTCTCACAAATAATGGATAACATTGAGTATTACAAACTACGACACATGTTAAAAGGTCAACTCTTCATGACACATAATAGGTCGATGAGCAGGAGCAGAGTGTTGAGAGGTAGGGTTTCTGGTTCTCCAGAGGGGGAGTGCGATTCTGATGATGATGACGGTGACCCACTTAAGGGCTTGCAGGGTCTTTCAGTAGGGGGCTATCCCTTCAACGTTGGGAGCTCTCTCCCTTCTCTTATGGTGCTTGTTGTGCATAGGTCTACTACCTTCCTGGTAAGGTGCCAGTTAGGTCTTGATGGCAATGGGTCTGCGGGAGAAGCCTCCTTGTTCTCAATAGCCTACGAAGCCATATCTTTCTTAGACCTCGTCCCTCATCCTTGGGCTCTTGTTTGGTGTGAGGTTGCTTGGTGAGGGTTTTTTAGGGTCAGGGTGTGCTTCTTCAGTGTGGGCTTGAGGTGGGTTCTGATTCCCGTTACTTTGGAGAGGAGATGCTCCTTTTTAATTTTGAAACCCAGAGATGGTGGGTGGCTATGTTGGATCCTCTTCTGGGACCCTTTCGTGTTGGCCTCTTTTTGGGTTTTACAGCTCTCTTCTTTTGTGTGGGAGAGTGGTGATGGCTCTTTTGATGTTGTTCAGATTAATGTGGGCAATGCCTCTTCTTCTCATGGAAGATGGACCTTTCGCTACTATATTGCTCCTCCCATGCTTAGTTTTTGTGGTTTCTTGTGTTTCTTCCCTCTCCATTTTGTGGTGCAGATCCCTATTGAGGTGGGATTTCACTCAAGGGATTAATGGCAGTTGAAGGTTACCTTCCTTCTTTATTCCTCTTTCCTGCTTCCTATTGAGGTGGGAGCTCCTTTCGAGGTGAAGGTTTCTTTCCTTCTTTATTCTTCTTTCCCGCTTCCTATTGAGGTGGAAGTTCCTTTTGAGGTGGAGGCTCATCCTACTGAAGTGGCTCATTGCTGGATGAAAGAGGTGGGAAGGAGTATTGTTGGTGAGCTCGGTCTTTATTGGAGGGACTTCATTTTGCCAGAGATCTTTGGTTGTATTTTATTTCTCTTGGCAGGTTGTGGTTTGGTGGTTTGGGGAGTCTTCCTTAATCCCATCTCTTTGTTGAAGGTTGGGGGAGCCTTTCAAAACCTTGATGTAATGGCACAGCTCAAGTTTTATTTGTTCATAAGTTTAAGCTGCTATTTTTTCTCTGGTTTGGTTCTAACACAGTGGCTTGGTCTGTCTGTCAGATTAGTTGGTTATTGTAATGGGAATCCTCTCTATTCCCATGCTATTTTTGGGTCCCAAGTTAAAACCTAGTCTGGTTATGGGAGCCATCAAAACCCATATTACTGGTTTGGGGAGCCTAAAAACCCTAGTTATTTTCTGTTGATGTAAAGCTTTGGCTTTACTCTATTGGTTATGAGCAGCTAGAGCCTTAGTGTTTATCCTTCTTTTGGTTGCTATTTTTTTGTTGGATTGGGGCTGTTGGTAGTTCTACTAGCAATCTGTGCTAGGGGGGCTCTGTAAAGTTTATCTTCTTCCCCTAGTTGTCTCACTTAGGTCTGTGCTTATTCTTCCTATCTTTCTATGCTCTTGCATAGGGTTATGGTTCCCTTCAAAAATTGATTGTATATGGTTTTGGGGCCCATTCAAAACCTATTTTTACCTTAATAAAAAACTAAGAAAAATGTTAAAAAAAGAACAACAAGCAATTGTAAAGGACATTATAATAAAAAAATTGAAAAATTGAAAACCCCATTACATTTATTTTTAACAAGAGGAGCAAGAATAGGAAAAATATTTATTGGAACATCTATTTACCAAGCCCTCATCCATATTTATAACAATTCAATCGACAATGACCTAGATAAACCAAAAGGTTTGATAAACGTCAGCACGAGAAAAACAACGTACAACATAGGTGGAACTAAATTGCACTCAATTTCACATACCTTTTAACAAATCAAAATTCATTCCTTTGAATACAAAAATAGTGGATACAATGTAAAAGCACTATCAACAAATGCACATGGTTCTTATAGATGAGATTTCATTGGTGGGATCAACTCTTTTGCACTACATTGATAATTGTTATGTGACATAATGCAAACACCTAGACTATACTTTAAAAATGTTGATACAATTTTCTGCGGAGACCTCTATCAAGCACTACCTATACTCAATGTTGTATTTGAAAACAAAAGAACTACTACAAATTTAATGCCTTACAATTTCTAAAAAGATAGTGTAAAGTGCTACTCATTGACCACTACAATGCATCAAAAGGATGAATTTTTTTTCTCAATTCTAAATAGAATTTGGTTAGGTGTACAAACAAATGATGATCTAGAGTACTTAAATCAACATTTCTATTGTCCACCACCCATAGACCCAACAATTCCTTACTTATTCTTTAGAAGAAAAGATGTTGATACACATAACAATAATATGTTATCTACGATACCAGGAGAACTCATAACACTCAATGCAAACAATGAACATGATGAAAACTATAATGGAATATAGATGTACAACTATACCACAATTCTACTAGCTCAAATACTCCTAAAACCAAACACTCCTTTAGAAATTGGTCCAAGTAACCACAATACATAAGATGGGATAGTACTTGGATCAGATGGAATATTTAAAGCATACACAACACATAAAGATGTTGATATAGTTTGGGTAAGATTTAATAAGAAAAAATAAGCAAAGAAAAGTATAATTTACTACACCTAGAATAGAAGCGTCGATGTTTAGGGCAGTGTAACACAATCATAGCCAAAAATTACTTCCTTGACCAAGGGGGCTCACTAGAAGCATTGTGTGGAGCCTATAACTACAATAGAAAATGACAAAATAACTATCACCTTAGGCTTTTAATTTTTTTCTAGAGAAAATGCAGTATTTATTTCTTGATTCAAATCCTACACTCTCTCATCTTGATGATGAATAATGGAGTGTGATCTGAAATGTTGATGCTAAAAAAAAATACACAATCGAATCCAAAAATAAATTTGCATAAAAAATGGATTGTTGAAATTTGATAAGGTTAATTTTTCTAGAAAAGAAGGTGGAAAAAGGGTTCGATCAAAAATATGCTTCGATTGAAGCCCCCTGCATCATAGGTTTGATCAAACATATACGACATTATATGTTCGATTAAACACCTTCACATGCACCTATTGAATCAAACATAAAAAGCTATTTTGATGGAAGTGTTTACTTCAATTGAACTTGCTTTTTATGTGACTTCACTGACTGCTCATTTTTTGTTCATGGGAAAAATTGTAACCCCCTATTATGGCATCACCTAAATATTTATAACACATGTTTATTGTGCTTTTATGGTTTTTATCTAGCTACTAAGACTATCTTTATGTTTTTTATTGAATGCCCATTAGGAGGTAACTCTATTACACGTCTTGATGCTTATCTCCAACTTATGTACTTACATCTTATTTAATTTATCTTATTATTTTATCATTATCATTACCATGTATCCCTTTTACTCTCCTTCGATCTCCTTACATATCTCTAAATTGATGCAACCAATTAAAGGGAAGCTTAAATTGTCACTAACACTTTTCATGGTTGATAATTTAGATGACATCTTACATTAATTAGAGACTCATCACTATATATAAATTCGTATTATTTGGTGAATACTTTCCCTAATTGTCCCATCACATTGTAATATTATGTGAGTTTTTAATGAATGACTACATTACATAGATCATTTTGTCATTTACACATCACATGGAGCTTTTCATATCACTTTTCAACAAGTAAAATTCTTTACCCCTTTCTTCGCTTCTTATTTTTTGTGGATAGTTTAAAAAAATAAAGTTTGCACTTATCTTGATCATATATGAAAGTTTCAACCCGTTACATACTTTTTGTTGTCTAGTAAGTTTTAATGGAACACTCTTTTGAAGGAGAATACAATAAGGATCCTTGTGTCACTCTTTTACTCTTTTTAAGAGGAATACAATAAGGATCTCTCTCTCTCTCTCTCTCTCTCTCTCTCTCTCTCTAAATTTTAAAAAAATAAATGTTCAAAAAAGTTTATCCTCAAAGATATATATAAAATTTGTAGAACTCAAATATGAAAAATATTTGTTTCAATTCTGGTCCCAAAACAAAAATTTTCTTGAGGATTTTTAGCATGCCTAAAGTCTAGGGGAGGAATCCTACCCTAAGTCTAGGGAAAGTCATAAGGGGGACCACCTCCCCAATCAACATATTCAACTAAGAAGTTACTTATTCAACTTAAAATTCACTTAACTCATATCAGCTTAGAAGACACAATGGAAGTCCAAGAGTCACCACTTGGAATTCCAACACAAAATGCCACTTTGAGGGTTTGAACATGAATCTTCATCTAGAGAACCTTATGGCCTTACCATTAGAGGACAAGTCCATTAACATGTTTGTATATCTTGTTATAAGTGTGTGAATATTTAATTTTTATGTAGATTGATAATGTTCATATATTTCAAAATCCATGTAATGAATTAGATTCACATGTACATCAAACTGAAGACAAAAAAATAATGAAAAAATAAATTAAAATATTGATGCCATTTCTCATTTGATTTTGTACCCACCTTGATGGGAATGTCTTAATAAATAACATATTGACAAATAAGACACTCTTGTGCAAAATTATGCTCACAATCTAAGTCTAATATATCATTATTCTACCTCAAAATCACCAGCATATCCTTTCAAATCATTTCTACATCACTCTAGTTTTATCCATACTAATCCTAAGGGACAAAAGAACAACCCTCCAATCCTACAACTCCAGAATCGGAATTTAATTTTTCCATTCCATTCCTTTATTATTACTACGAGCTAACCAAACATGGATTCAACATGTTGCTATATCATGATATTTAAAAAGATTGAACAGCCACTTAATTACATACAAAAAGATCACATGCCAAGGAGAATAATTAGACCTCATTGTAAATTTAAAGAGCATTAAAGAAACCAAATTTCCATAACCATGACATGGGCCAAACTAATTCACCAAACTCATTCAGAGAAAATAAAATTCACATAATCATGACATGGGACAAACTAATTCACTAAACTCATTCAGAGAAGCCATTATTTTATTGCACAAGAGACTGTCTATAGGAAGGGCAAGAAGGATTATGGACCAGCCATTTATCAATGCATTCCATGTGGAACCTGTGATTACACACAATTACTACTCTCAAATTTTCCCCTTCCACAAACTCTGCCAGGCAAATTGCACAGTCTACGCCTCTGGACTCCATTTCCCTACTATACACAACATTGGGCAGTGTGTTAACACTGAATTTCTTCACACAATTGTTGTTGCCATTGCCATTGCCATTACTATTACTATTACTTACTTACCACACTCATAAGCTTGGTGACCATACTTACCACAATAATAGCAATAACCATTGAACTTAGGAGTGATAGGAGGTTTACCTTGTGCTTTGCTTCTACACACATTAGATGTATGTCCCAGTTTTCCACAGTGATAACATGTCAACACTTTAGGTCTCTGATTTTGATTGTTGTTGACTTGTTCAGCTTGTTGTGATGATTCTCCTTCACCGGTATAGCCTAGTCCAGCTTTACTTCCAAATCTCCTTTGATTAATCATAAAATCATCAATCTTCTTGGAATTTTTCTCAGCTAGCCTCATCATCTCATTATGTTGTTTTTGTGTCTTTATTTCATTTCTCATTTTTTCTTTCTCTTCTCTGAGTATTGCAACATCTTCATGTCTTCTAGACAATTCTCCATTCACTCAGTTGACTTCTTGATTCAGAGTCATCATCTGATTAGATACTTGAAAGTGACAATCAATGAGTCTTTATATCTCACTCTCTTTGGCTTGTAGTTGTTTAGTTGTATGTCTTTGGTCTTCAATAGCCAGATTCCTTTCTTGCTTAGCCTGTCTAGCATTGTTCATTATTTCAACCATTCTCACCATCTGAGATTCTTGACCGATTTGCAGTGCTTTCACTTGTTCGGTTAAATGCTGATTCTTCTTAGACAAATCGGAGATCATGCTTTTAGATCCATCAAAAATAATTCTAGAACTAGATCCAGTATGATCAAATATATCATCAATTGCTTCTTCATGGTAGCCAATCTCATTTTGCAGAATAGCTAGGTTCTTTCTTTCAACTAGTAATTTCTTCAGTCCTTCCTTAGCTTGCTTATACTGTTCCACAAACATCTACATCTGAATCTTCTGATTCTCAATAGACTTATCTAACTTATACCTCTCCATGAATTAGATCTTTACCCTTCAGTGGTTAAAGTGTCCAATAAGAGAACTGAGCTCTGATACCAATTGTTGGAATTAGGAGAGATAGGGTACTGAGAGGGGAGGGGTGAATCAGTGCCCACAAAAACTTTAACACGTCAACCTTTCAGATCTACAACAACAAACAGTAGTAACCTTGCAAAATAACTTGTATCTAATGCATGTATCATTCATCCATTCAACTTGTGAAAGTAAACAACATGAAATTAACAATATAATAGTCTCATAACACAAGTATTTTGGTAACACAAAAACCTTTGTTAGAAGGTAAAAACTGCGGTGTGGATGACACCCACAAATTCTTCACTACTACAGATAGAAAAGGTTTGCCTGTTAGGGCTATAAGTTTTGATCACTTTTGGTGATCTTACCTTGTTAGGAGTAACATATTAGATCAGCTAGATCTACCTAGTTATAGGATTTTAGCAACACTACTTGAGTGTGCACTCAGTTAAGAGATTTACAAAAGACTATCAAGTCTACTATGTTAAAAGATTTTACAAAACTCTATTACAATGATTAGAAAGCAATAAATAAGTATCTGCTAATGACAACTTAATTGTCTGATATATATCAATAAAGTACTGATAAAGTATCACCTTTACTATGATGAATCTCTGCTCTGAACTGCTCAGTTAGCCTGCTCTGATTCTGCTTAATCTGGTTTCCTCTGAATAATGTTATGCTCTATCAATTGATAATCTTGAAGGTTGGCTAGTGCTTCAAGTGCTTCTTCATTCATACATCAGTTCACATAAAAAATGATGCAAACATACAAACATATAGCATACTACTTATGCCACTTATACAAAATTAGGTTTACAAATCGTAGACAAAACCCTAAGATCTACGGTGTACAAAAATAACCTAGATCAAAATATTACATAATATCTTCATCGTATCTCAACAATAAAAGATCCTTGATCTTGGTAAAACATTTTCTGATCTATTGTAACCGTTTGCATAGAAGAATGTGCCATTTTATGTGATCCTCAGTAAACACTGTATAAACTACTCGGTGTTTATTCTGATGCTCGACGTTTACTGTCACTCGGTATCAGTGTCTGTTGATGCTTAGTAAAATATCTGATGCTCGGTGTATATACTTAACTGACTGGCCTGTTTTGCTTATAGTTACCGACGGGGTTCATATATGTAACCAACTGATGTCTTTGATAACCTTTGATACTAATGACAATCATTAATGCTCAATAAAGATAACACACTTATCACATTATCTCCCACATGTTGCACATACTTCATTGCATAATGGAAGATGATCCACCTTTGGTGGCCATGTGATTCCACTTTGTCTGGGTGATAACTTATCTACTCCTTATCATAGTCTCTTATTGCCTTGCCTATATAAGTAGACACATCTACACTATAATTCAATTCATCAGTTAACCCACTTGAATCAATATTATAAGGGAAGGGCCCCCTAAGCACTTTAATAAATCTTAGAAAGGAGCCCCCCCAAAATATCAGCAAATATTATAAAGGGGGCAGGGAGGCCATTATAGAGACTATCAAATGCTGGGGAGGGGGATTTTCCCCCCCTAATTCCCCCCCTCATTTCAACTGAAAAGCAGAATGAGCAGCGGATAGAAAATTGTTGCAGAAATGGGTGGGGTATTGTAATCCAATTCATGTCTATTAGCAATAATTTCATTCTTGCATCTTGTTGCAACTGTCTTGCCATTTTCTTATGGAAGTTATCTTGGTCTTTCATTTGATCTTGGGGGTGTTGTAGAGTTAGCTAAAACTCTAACATGGTATCATAGCTCTCAAGGTGTGAAGACTCCTTCTAAAGAGTAGCAAATTTGGCTTGATTCGATTATGGGTGTAAAATAAGGCTATTTGAGTATCACCATTGCATATGAGGGGCTATTTCAATGAAAATTGACTATAAATTTTTCCATATTAGGCAAAAGTCAAATTAAAGGAGATTTTTGTTTAGTAGGTTGAACCATACAACCCAATCTGCTCCTTTGCTGTACAATCATTGAAAATAATAATAATTTCTATTTCTATATTTTTTTATTCTTTTTTTCTATAGTCTATATTTTGTTTGGGGATTTTTTTTTGGTTATTTGGACCCATGTTATTTCCTTCAAATCATACCACCGACTACAAGAATTCATCAAACCGTACACAAGGAGGGCATTGAGTCACAATGGTATGACAACCAACCCCCTCCGGCCTACAACACATACCAACCGTAGTAACTAATTCTGTCAACCACAATTTCAACCATCAATATCACTCATCACTGATGGTTTTCTTGAGATTCATGACATTATATATAAAACAAAAAGATTTGTGTTGTTGGGCCCATGTGGGACTAGAGTCCCTAGGCCTGACCTTCTTCTTGCATAGTACGACCCAACAATGGTGCAACTTCCCTTTGTCGAGCCTCACCATAGCCTAGATCCACGACCACCACCACTGATGCTTGAGAATTACTTGCAATAGTCATATGTTAGCCAACCACATCAATAGTCATACATCCATTTAGCGCCTAGTCATTTTCATGTGTCATCATCCATATGGTGACATCATCATCTCCATCATTACTTTTGATAGGTGTCTGCAGGTCAAAATAGGGGTAAGTGGTGTTTTTCTATGATGGTTGTATGACCGTCAAATTTAATTGTCTAGATTTATGATGTAAGTGGTTGGTTGAATATTCTTACCCCTCTCCATTTTAGTTTTTGATTTTGTAGCTCAACTTCAGAGGCTCATATCTTTCTCATTTTAAGTCCTTTTTGTTGTGACATTAAGATCGTCCTATAGAGAATATATATGAGGCTGTACTGAAATTGATTACCGTTGTGATTGATCTTTTCACCAGCCATCGATATGCATTTATATCCTTTGAATAGTCATGTCTTGAAGAGCCATGGCCATATGTGGCTTATGCTACGTAGGGTCATGACCCTTCATAACTGATAGTTAATATTAACTACATTGTAACATATACAAATATCAAACGATCTTTATATATATATATATATAAAATTGACTATTAGATTAATATAATTATATCAATCAATTCGATGCTATAATTTAACACTCCCTCTTAGCGAGAGGAGATTGATATTCACAAGAAGTGAGTGTTATTGAAATCCCCGACTTAGTTCGGAACTAGATTTCTTTTAAATAACACATAACCACTTTGATCTGGATTTTCGGCATAATCTAGAACATAATTTCAACCTGATAAGAAATTTATCAAAATCCCCGACCAATTCAGAACTGGATTTAATGATAAATATAGGTGTCAAGATATCCGACGCAATCCGAATCAAAACTTGAACCATTCGTTATCATGATCCCTGACTAAATTTAGAACTGGATTAGATGATAACTTACACACAACTTCATATCAAGATATCTAACACAGCTCAGGACATCATCATGATGTACTTATCCTGATAGAAGAGTTATCGCAATCCCTGACCAATTCGGAACTAGATTTAGTGATAAGAATCAAGATATTTGGTGCAATCCGAATCAAAACTTGATTCACATGTTGTTATAATCCCCGACCAATTTAGAACTAGATATAACAACTCAAAAATTCAGTGTCAGGAATAGTGACTACAATACATAGTCATACCTAACACTAGGTTAAGCTATTGTCTAAGTCGTCACCTAGCAATAGTAACCCAACACATATGAAAGATCGTCACCTTTCATAATATAACACAAAAAGAATGGGTCCATAAAGTTACACATATGACATCCACCTTGACTCTTCTCAGAGGGTAGATCCACCATGGCTCATCCCAGAGAGTGGAAACCAAGACTTCCACCTTAGACTTGTCTATCAAAGATGAGAATCATTTAACATACAAAATGATGGATCACAAAAGCTGAAACCTTCTTTTTAGGTAAGGCTTTACTCCTCAACATACCAAGGTTATCTAAAAGTACACAATCTCCTTTCTAGAAAGAGGTTTGGTGAGAATATTGGTCGTTTGTCTGCACTATCTCATAGTCTTGGTGAATTCTGAGCTTACAAAGTATACACCATCTTGACATGGTACACTCCCTCTGAATTTTTATGACCAAGATCCTGGGGTGCCAACTTAATTTGATCTTCTAGCTTCTCCCTCTAACATATAGCCTTCTCACATGGTAATAATCATAATTCTCTACTACAATTTCTTGATTACTAGAGAACCAAAAAAACATGGTCTACTCCCTCTGAATCAAGATCCTTGAATGTTCACTGATGCAAATCCTTTAACTTCTCCCTCTGTCATGAAGGCATACCCTATTTATATACTCAACTTAGTGTCATTGCAGGATGTCACTTCATACCTTCCTTCCTGAGAGAACCAATACGAATAATCTGAATAATCATAAGGTTACATCAGCTAGCATAAGATGCATTTTGATCTTTTCCAAGGCCACAACATTAACACTCCCTCTTGGACTTGAGGGAAGATAATAAAGACCTCTGGTATGATGTTTATCTCAATGAGTTGTAGTCTCATGATGTAAGGAATGCCTTAATTAGGGATTCTATCCACATGCATCTCATCGGTGATTCTATCCACGAGTTCCCACTACTATAATCTTAGAATTGATTTACCTTCAATAGTGAACTCCCTCTCAATCAATATGATTGAGTTTGTCACAAGTTAACTGAACCATATGCTCCCTCTGAAGCTCAAGTTCATCAACTTCTTGACCTCTTTGAAAATGTCAAACTCTCTCTGAATCTGAATCATATGCTTTTGTCCTGAAAGTATGTCAGAGATAGATTATAGTAGTTTATAAAGCTAAACTATCTCTTACAAAAAAAATACAAATGATAGAAGCATGCAAGATTTATTATTTAATGAATTATGAACTGAAAATTCATATACATTGATAAACCATGGAATAATTATCTTAAATTTCAAATATTTCCATTCATAAGGTGAGCCCATATAGGAAATATCACGCATGAATCAACTCTCATTTTTTGTCCTTATCATTGCTGCTGAATACGTATAAACAGTTGATCGTCCAATACTTAAGAAAGTAGAATCTCTTCCAGCTCTAGAAGGCATGATGATTATTAGTTAACCCACAGTCTCACTGCTAATGATTTTGTCTTCATTACAAACTTAATATGTTTGTAATCTGCCAATATTATTGTTAGTCTTTTCTCTATCCTTGTGGCTCTACACATTCCCATGCCTTTCCTTTCTTATCGTTGACTACTCCAAAACACAAGCTCAACACTTATACAATCATTGATGCTATCTGTAGATTCTGTATATGGGAATATGAGTGACCTGAGAATTTTACACAACAAAACAATTATGATGACATATGTTAAATCTGGTATAAAACAATTTTGATATGTCACTGTTCTTGTAGCAAATTTGATTTATAAACCCAGTGTTATGCCTGCAAATAGAACACCATACTACCCACAACAATCAATCCCAGCCTCTAAGAATTTCCTTCCTCAATATCTGATTTGTTCATCTTTCTTTGAAGTAGCCGATCACGAGAATATACTTCCTTTCAGACCAAACACATATCCAACAAATTGTGATACTGCAATTTTTAATTCACCGCAGACAATTCTTAATACCAAAACATCTTCATACAACAAATACAGTAATTATTTAAGGAAGACCTCATTACATATACCATATGTCGCATCACCCTTTTTTCAATTGAATGAATGAATGACAATTTATAATGTCTCTATGAGTGCCGACTAACTGTAGGTAGTTTGGTTTCAAACTGTCTTCCAACTTATTCAAAATTGTTGTCAACATGGCTCAAAATCACCAAACTCTTAGACAAAACATTGATTTGTTAACATAGAATACTTTTGCGTTATTGTATGCAGTTTGACAACACAAACAAAGTCGTCAGCAAAAATATTATTGTCTTAAACAATCGAACACCCTTTCAGAACTTAAAATTGGTTGTGATAGAAGAATTGGTAATTCTTAGACATGCTTTGACATACTGGAACGTGCGACTTGCACTCATACTTCTACCGTGGCTGTAAAACCAACTTTATAAGTTTGAGTTATCGAACCTTTTTACACCTTGTCTTCTTTCGATAGCAAGAGGTGAAATTTATTAAATATTTCATATCATTTTTGTCATTTACCAAATGTAGAAGCTGCTATGCACATAGGCATCTCCCGTGTCATAAATATAATAATTTTTTTTATTACAGGTTCAGACTAACATGACATAAAAAATAGTCAACATTGAACTTCTAAAGATACGTGCTATTATACACATGTTCATACAAAAATGTGATTCAGTACACATAAAGAATGACTTTAGACATCTTCACGACATGAGAAACAAAGAGGCTTTGAATATTTGTTATTATCTCTGTCACCAATGAATTATCTTTGAACACTCAGCTCTTTCGATGATTAATATTTGTATTTATTTGAGAGGTTCCTAAATAGTCCAAAATGATATGTTTATTTCTATAGTTTATGTTCTTCCCCTTGAGATATATGTCTTATTTGCAGCCCATAAGGTCTTGGCTGAGGACTGGCTCCTCCATATATTTCTGTAATTTATGTGAGTTGTTCATGTCAGCAAGCCAATAGATGAGTCAGATGTGGAAGGGAATGTGCAAACACCCAATGAGTTAAGCCGTTCCCACAATCCCCCAAAATGAGCTGCTAAGTTCCTGTACACAGATCCCACCAGATGAAAAATAAATTCAATTAACATCGACTATGTCTTGGTTTGTTAGATTATTATGCTAACTACATTTATTAGATTTCAAGGATTTTTCCTTCGTCAAGCATTCTTAATCCTGAAGTGCTTGAATACGGAAGTATTTTATGGTAGCGGAAGACAAAAACATCGCTGGCTTTTAAAATATTTGTTGAATGATATATGTTTTAATTTGATTAACTATCGATTCCTCCTTCGTGTCTTATTCTCTTTCTAGTTGGTGCATGTGCTGTTGATGCCTCAATAATAGATGAGACCATCTTGTTCGATGCTGAGTGTCTGTCCTCCTTTGCCCCCCCATTCTCTATTATATCCTCTTATATCTTGTTCCTCTTCAGCGTATGATTCTCTATTGCAGTTTTCTCTGCAAAATCAGAGGTTTTACAAAACCAGGCATCCTCAAGCCATACGCGTTGATTCTACCACAGAAAATACAACAAGTGGTGGATTCAGTGCAGTGCTGCATCAAACACGGCTGGCAGATAGTTTGTGCGGAGGGCACAGCTACAAAGGTCTTTCCTCCACTTTCGATGCTCCCAATTTCACCATCATCGACCTTATTAATTTGGACCCCACTTGCGAAGACTCGCACAGATACGTTGAGATCTTCCCATGCCCACTGCGCCTAACTATAAAATATGATGCTGGTTGGTTGGACATTGACAAAAGCGAGGCCACCATATTCACATTCCAATAGCCGTACTCTAAAGCATAATCCAGAGGCATCATTCTATCGATGTCTTCGATATCTAGCAAGTTTGCGCTACCTTCCGTAATATCTTTTAAGTTTGCAAGACTTTCATCCTTCGCAAACAACATCTCTACGATTTCAGTATTTATCAGTCATTAGTATTATCGCTTACTTCCCCCTAGATTTTCTTGTGAATATATTTTATTCTCTGATAGGTTGGCTCTGATACCATGTTGTGACATTAAGATCATCTTATAGAGAATATATATGAGGCTGTACTGAAATAGATTACTGTTGTGATTGATCTTTTCACCAGCCATCGATATGCATTTATATCCTTTGAATAGTCATGTCTTGAAGAGCCACGACCATACGTGGCTTATGCTATGTAGGGTCATGACCCTTCATAACCAATAGTTAATATTAACTACATTGTAACATATACATACATACATACATACATACATACATACATACATACATACATATACATATATATATATATATATATATATATATATATATATATATATATATATATATATATATATATATATATATATATATATATATATATATATATATATATATATATATATATATATATATATATATATATATATATATATATATAATTGACTATTAGATTAATATAATTATATCAATCAATTCGATGCTATAATCTAACACTCCCTCTTAGCGAGAGGAGATTGATATGCACAAGAAGTGAGTGTTATTGAAATCCCCGACTTAGTTCAGAACTAGATTTCTTTTATTTATAACACATAACCACTTTGAATCAGGATTTCTGGCATAATCTGGAACATAATTTCAACCTGATAAGAAATTTATCAAAATCCCCGACCAATTCGGAACTGGATTTAATGATAAATATAGGTGTCAAGATATCCGACGCAATCCAGATCAAAACTTGAACCATTCATTATCATGATCCCTGACTAAATTTAGAACTGGATTAGATGATAACTTACACACAACTTCATATCAAGATATTCGACACAGCTCGAGACATCATCATGATGTACTCATCCTGATAAAAGAGTTATCGCAATCCCCGACCAATTCAGAACTAGATTTAGCGATAACAATCAAGATATTCGGCGCAATCTGAATCAAAACTTGATTCACATTTTGTTATCGCAATCCCCGACCAATTCAGAACCATGATCCCCGACTTAGTTCAGAACTAGATTTCTTTTAAATAACACAACCACTTTGAATCAGGATTTCTGACATAATCTAGAACATAGTTTCAACCTGACACCTATATTTATCATTAAATCCAGTTTTGAATTGGTCGGGGATTTTGATAAATTTCTTATCAGGTTGAAATTATGTTCCGAATTATGCTGGAAATCCTGATTCAAAGTGGTTATGTGTTATTTAAAAGAAATCTAGTTCCGAACTAAGTCGAGGATTTTAATAACACTCACTTCTTGTGAATATCAATCTCCTCTCGCTAAGAGGGAGTGTTAAATTATAGCATCGAATTGATTGATATAATTATATTAATCTAATAGTCAATATATATATATATATATATATATATATATATATATATATATATATATATATATATATATATAAAGATCATTTGATAATTGTATATGTTACAATGTAGTTAATATTAACTATCAGTTATGAAGGGTCATGACCCTACGTAGCATATGCCATGTATGGTCATGGCTCTTCAAGACACGACTATTCAAAGGATATAAATGCATATCGATGGCTGGTGAAAAGATCAATTACAATGGTAATCTATTTTAGTACAGCCTTATTTATATTCTCTATAGGACGATCTTAATGTCACAACACTTTTTTCAAGGAATAATTTTTTATTTGGGGTAGAATTTCATGATTTTTCTAGTCGTGGTATTAGTTTCTAATTTTGGTGGTCAGATAGAAAAAAAATTATAGTTTTTCATGACTATACCAGTCTAATCCTACTTTCTACAACTTCTAGGGCTTCGTTTCAGCACATACAGTAACATTTTTAGGTGTCATTTTCTTTAAAGTGCATGGTATTTCGTCTAGTTTCCAAATTGTCTATCAGATTGTAGTCAATATGAGTGGACATATCACCTTGGGCTTTTAAATTTTTTTTGGAAAAGGTAGTGGAAAAATGGCTCAATC
The DNA here is from genome assembly GCA_027943335.1 of Chamaecyparis obtusa. Classification (NCBI taxonomy): domain Eukaryota; kingdom Viridiplantae; phylum Streptophyta; class Pinopsida; order Cupressales; family Cupressaceae; genus Chamaecyparis; species Chamaecyparis obtusa. The sequence continues at coordinate 525,621 of BSBK01000341.1, read as the reverse complement.
GAACGTAGACTTCAATGAAATCCCCCTCCATCATAAGCTTTGATTGAACATATATGACATCATATGTTTGATCAAACACCTTCATGTATATCTATTCAATCAAGCATAAAAAGCTAGTTCGATCAAAGGGTTTACTTAAATCAAAGTTACTTTTTCTGTGACTTCACCAAGCGCTCATTTTTTGTTCATGAAAAAAATTCTAACCCACTATTGTGGGATCAACCAAATATTTACAACACATGTTTATTGTCCTTTTATGGTTTTTATCTAGCTATTAAGACCATCTATTTGGGTTAAAAATGCACCAATTTATGACAAACAAAGCTATAAAAACATTGTGGAGTTTGTTACCAATTACATTACATGTCAAACAAAGCATTTGCAACTTGCAATAACAATGTTACATAAGCCTCATCATACAAAGCAATGTAAAGGATCAAGAAAACAAACTTGCAGATATAATTTTCCTTTGCCACCAATTTGAAATACTAAAATACTAGAACCATTAGTAGAAAACAATGAAAGCACAATTGAAATGGTTGTTGATATCTACTCCAGATTACAAAAAGAAAACTATGATACATCATTAACATATGACATATTTCTCAAAGAGCTAGATATCATTGAAAGTGACTATATTGTTGGCAATTTGGTTGAATTGAGTACATAGATGTTGTCATTATGGAAACATATGATCCACATTAAGAGTGCACAGGTCAGAGAGCAAGTATGGCAGATCGCAATGCAAATTTGTCTAAGTGTGAGACAGTGTTTTCACAGTGTACCAGGATACAATTTTGGTTTGCGATATTGACTAGAGAAAGTTCAGTGCTTACGCACTTGAACATAGATGCTATGATGGCTACTGATGACCCATCTCAGAGCGCAAGTCAGTACGACATGTATGGAATTAGTTATGACAGTTTTACCGAAGACAGTATGAAGCCGACATGACAGAATATGAAGACAGAATTGGTAAAGAGTTAAGGGATTATTTTGTTTATCAAAATAATGACTTAAAAATATAAAGGGATGACATCCTAAATGTTAATCCTTAGATAAAGATATATGGAAGCTGACCATGTAAAGTTATTAGTCTTAATAACTTGTATATATGCAAATTGTAATTGCAAAGAAAAGTAGCGATGAAAAAGTGATGTAATAAATGTAATTGTAAAGTGAATGTAATAGTGATGATGTGAAGATAAGAGCAGAAAAGGAATATTGATACGAGTAGAATAAGGTTATGTACCTTGACATACATTGTATATTACTTGTTTGGGCAGTGGGCTCATCTTGTAATCAGTTTTTTGTATCTACAACTCCTAATAGGGTTGAGGCTTCTAACAAGGCCTATAGTTCCTTAACTAGGACTGATACACTATACATATGTAATAGACTCCTAACAGGGTCAACATCCTTAACAGGATACTTTTGATTAGTGGATCTTTGTGGGTACCATCCCCACCAGGGTTTCCCTTGGCTAGGGTTTCCTCGAGAACATATCATGTGTTATGAGTTCTTTATTGTTATGCATATTGTTTAGTTTCTTATGTTATGCATGTATAAAGATAATCTGTTATATCCATAATTGGGTAAAAGATTAAGTTTGTAGAATACTGATTCACCCCCCCCTCTCAGTATTCCCTATTTCTAACATATATAACAACTCTAAGGTCAACAATCTATAAACGAACCCTTTTTTCCCTAAAGACAACCTTGCAAAGCTTGGAACAATACCTTTGCCAAAAAAAATCACCCAAATATGGAAAGAAAATACAGATGCACAATTTGTGATCAATGCATATGATGCAACAATGTACTCTAGTTCTTATATGACCAAAATTTATAAGTCAATGACACATGAATTTGAAAAAATATGAAAAATACTATCAATAGAACAATGTTGATGCACTTAAAATGATAAGAAAACTAGGAAATTCTTTACTAAACTTGCAACAAATGTCATCCCAACAAGCTTCTCATCTTGTTTTATTGCTCCCACTAAATTATAGCTCAAGAAATGTGTATTCATTGCCACAAGATTAAACAATGACCACACATTTGTATTGAAACTAGTGAAACAATTAAACGAAGAAGCTGATGAGTTATAAAACGTAATGTGCAAGTCTCTAATAGACTAAATTATTTAAAATATCCACAAACAATCAATGACATATGTCATGCAGAATTAATTTCCAAATACAACAAGATTGGTAGTAAAATTGATGAAAAGACCAAACCAAATGTTATACGATTTGTGAACATCAACAAACATATTGATTTAGAAAATCATTGTAGAGAGAAATTACTTCTATATGTATTGTTCACAACAAACGAATACACATTAAAACACAAATTTGACTCCTGGGAAGATACCTTCCTGCACAATGAAAAAAAATTAAACTAATAATGTGAAGTTAAAAATTATAATACCAATCTACATGGGGTGACATTGATGAAGCAATTAGTGAACTAAACAATAAAAATAAGAATGTTAAAAATGAGTCAACAATACATGAAAGAAGAAAAGAAAAAGAAGAATATGACATACAAACAAATATTCCTACAACATACTAGAATAACTTGAACCACATGGATCCCAAAGCATTTGAAATTGCACAACTCTTGCAAATAATGGATAATGTTGAGTATTACAAACTAAGACAAATGTTAAACAAAGAACAACAAGCAATTGTAAAGGACATTATAATAAAAAAATAAAAAAAATTGAAAACCCCATTACATTTATTTTTAACAAGAGGAGCAAGAGCATGAAAAATATTTATTGGAACATCTATTTACCAAGTCCTCATCCACATTTATAACAATTCAATTGACAAAGACCCATATAAACCAAAAGGTTTGATAAATGTCAGCACGAGAAAAACAACGTACAACATAGGTGGAACTAAATTGCACTCAATTTCACATACCATTTAACAAATCAGAATTTATTCCTTTGAATACAAAAACACTAGATACAATGTCAAAGCACTATCAACAAATGCACATGGTTCTTATAGATGAGATTTCATTGGTGGGATCAACTCTTTTTCACTACATTGACAATTGTTATGTGACATAATGCAAACACCTAGACTATACTTTAAAAATGTTGATACAATTTTTTGTGGAGACCTCTATCAAGCACTACCTATACTTGATGTTGTATTTGAAAACAAAACAACTGCTACAAAGTTAATGCCTTACAATTTCTAAAAAGATAGTGTAAAGTGCTACTCATTGACCACTACAATGCATCAAAAGGATGAAAAAATCATCTCAATTCTAAATAGAATTTGGTTAGGTGTACAAACAAATGATGATCTAGAGTACTTAAATCAACATTTCTATTGTCCACCACCCATAGACCCAACATTTCCTTACTTATTCTTTAGAAGAAAAGATGTTGATACACATAACAATAATATGTTATCTACAATACCAAGAGAACTCATAACACTCAATGCAAACAATGAACATGATGACAACTATAATGGAATATAGATGTACACTTATACCACAATTCTACTAGCTCAAATACTCCTAAAGCCAAACATTCCTTTAGAAATTGGTCCAGGTAACCACAATACATAAGATGGGATAGTAAATGGATCAGATGGAATATTTAAAGCATACACAACACAAAAAAGATGTTGATATAGTTTGGGTAAGATTTAATAAGCAAAAATAAGCAAAGAAAAGTAGAATTTACTACACCTAGTATAGAAGCGTCGATGTTTAGGGTGGTGTAACACAACATAGCCAAAAATTGCTTGCTTGACCAAGGGGGCTCACTAGAAGCATTGTGTGGATCATATAACTACAATAGAAAATGACAAAATAACTATCTACAGAAAATGCAAATTTGTTTCTCGATTCAAATCCTACACTCTCTCATCTTGATGATGAATCATGGAGTGTGATCCGAAACGTTGATGCTAAAAAAACATACACAATTGAATCCAAAAATAAATTTGCATAAAAAATGGATTGAGGAAATTTGATAATGTTAATTTTTCTAGAAAAGACGGTGGAAAAAGGGTTCGATAAAAAATATGCTTCGATTGAAGCCCCCTGCATCATAGGTTTTGATCAAACACATATGATATTATATGACATTATCTCCAACTTATGTACTTACATCTTATTTAATTTATCTTATTAGTTTATCCTTATCATTACCATGTATCCCTTTTACTCTCCTTTGATCTCCTTACATATCTCTAAATTGATGCAACCAATTAAAGGGAAGCTTAAATTGTCACTAACACTTTTCATGGTTGATAATTTAGATGACATCTTACATTAATTAGAGACTCATCACTATATATAAATTCATATTATTTGGTGAAGACTTTCCCTAATTGTCCCATCACATTGTAATATTATGTGAGTTTTTAATGAATGACTACATTACGTAGATCATTTTCTCATTTACACATCACATGGAGCTTTTCATATCACTTTTCAACAAGTAACATTCTTTACCCCTTTCTTCTCTTCTTATTTTTTGTGGATAGTTAAAAAAAATAAAGTTTGCGCTTATCTTGATCATATATGAAAGTTTCAACCCATTACATACTTTTTGTTGTCTAGTAAGTTTTAAGGGAACACTCTTTTGAAGGAGAATACAATAAGGATCCTTGTGTCACTCTTTTTAAGAGGAATACAATATGGATCTCTCTCTCTCTCTCTCTCTCTCTCTCTCTCTCTCAAAATTTTAAAAAAAATCAATTAAAAAAAAAGTTTATCCTCAAAGATTTATATAAAATTTGTAGAACTCAATTATGAAAAATATTTGTTTCAATTCTGGACCCAAAACAAAAATTATCTTGAGCGCAAGTTAAATAACTCTCTCTCTCTCTCTCTCTCTCTCTCTAAGATTTTTAGAAGAGTCCTACCCTAAGTCTAGGGGAAGTCATAAGGGGGACCACCCCCCAATCAACATATTCAACTAAGAAGTTACTTATTCAACTTAAAATTCACTTAACTCATATTAGCTTAGAAGACACAATGGAAGTCCAAGAGTCACCACTTGGAATTCCAACACAAAATGCCACTTTGAGGGTTTGAATATGAATCTTTATCTAGAGAACCTTATGGCCTTACCATTGGAGCACAACTCCATTAACATGCTTGTATATCTTGTTATAAGTGTGTGAATATTTAATTTTCATGTTGATTGATAATGTTCATATATTTTGAAATGCATGTAATTAATTGTTAGATTCACATGTACATCAAACTAAAGACAAAATTTAAAGAAAAAATAAATTGACACGTTGATGCCATTTCTCATTTAATTTTGTACCACCTTGATGGGAATGTCTTAATATAATAAGAATTAACAAATGGGATAATCTTGTGCAAAATTCAACTCGCAATCTAATTCTAATGTATCATTAAACTACCTCCATATGCACATTTCAAGACATTCATTTCCCATCTCAAAATCAGTAACATATCATTTTAAATCATTTCTACACCACTCAGTTTTATCCATGCTATTCTTAAGGGACACACGAACAATCATGATATTTAAAAATATTGAACAACCACTTATTACATACAAAAAGATCACCTGCCATGAAGAAAAATTAGACCTCATTGAAATTTTAAAGAGCATTAAAGAAATCAAATTTCCATAACCATGACATGGGCCAAACTAATTCACCAAACTCATTCAGACAAAATAAAATTGCAGAGTTTGCGCCTCTGGACTCCATTTCCCTGCTATACACAACACTGGGCAGTGTGTTAACACTGAATTTCTTCACACAATTGTTGTTGCCATTGCCATTGCCATTACTATTACCAGTCTGAGTAGCAACAGCAACAGCAACAGGGGATATATTAATCCCAATCATCCCACCAATCCAAGAACAGGCACAACGTACCAATCTGCTTACGGCCATTGCACAAAGCAGAGAGACAAGAAAACCTGCCAGTATTATAATCAGTGTACCGTCAAAACTGGAGGGCTCAGCAACCTCTAAACTGGCATGTGGGGAATTTGGTGGAGAAGAAACCAAGTGCCCTGGTTTTTCCTCTTCCAAAGGCTTTCTCCCCATTACTTCAAAAGGCGAAATTTCATGCATTCTGGAGACACTGAATCGGAATGATCTGGTAAAATCAGGCTAGGATGTTAGTTTCAAATTTGTCGAAGACTGTTAAAAAGCTTGATAATGAGCTCCCCTGTTTTTCTCTGCATCCTATTCACATAAATCTTATAATGAAATAAACCCTAAAACATCTGCATACTTAATCTAACTATCGTAGATAAAACAAAATCTTTCTTCTATAATTCAAGTGAGGCCTTCATTGCTTCCTAAGGGAGGCCTTACCTCCCTTGATTTTCTTCAAAAATTTTGCGACACTAACGGCCCCCCTCTCTAGTACTTTGGCTACTTTGGCCTCCCTTATGTGTTATTGGTCTTCCTCCCTCTATATTTCTTTGAAGAACTGCAATAGACTAATAATGTCAAGTTCATCATCCCTAGAAAAAATATCATCTTCCTCCTCATTTTCCTCGCTTGAGCCCACCTCAAAGTCTTTATTTCTTGTATTTCAATCGAAAATTATCTCTACAAGGATTTTGTTTTCCTCACATGACTTGTTATTAATTATTGCCTTCATGCACTAATCACCAATAGTGACCTTTTTTAGAGAGCCCATAATTTTATGACAAAAATTACCTTGTATTTGTTATTCATAACATTGTTTTAACCTTGACCATGGTAATAGATTTAGGGACCCATTTCTTTGTAACCTTCTTAGGGCATTTGCAATCTGCCTCAAAATGGTTGCATTGTCGACATCTTAGGAAAAATAACTTTTCCTCCTCCACCTCCACATCCTAAATTAAAAACCTATCACCTAACTTAAGCTTGATTTTAGATAGGATACTTTTAACAGATGAAAGTTTTAATCGTGCATAAAGGTATGAGTCTCCATTAGCAATTCAATTTTGGTATCAATCAAAGTTCCTAATGACCGTCCAATCTTCTCCAAACATTCTTCATACCAATATTTCATTAGAAGGTTATTTAGGTGTATCCAAATTGGTTTATCGTAAGGATGTAACATAGAGGGGTCAAAATTACTCTTCTATTTTTGCATGTATAATGGGGATGAATCCACAATCCATAGGCCCCCCTACAAGTCTTTATCCCTTACAATTGTATTTTCCAAAATTACCATGAAGGAACCTTTTGGAGTTGATGAGTAAACAACCCACAACTCCCAAGAATACCTGCATGCAAACACCTGTCATAGAAAGAGAGAGAAGCTAGAGAGCTAGAGAGGCCTGAACACATGGATCCATGAAAGAGGAGACATTCTTGATGTGCAAAAATAAAAGTTACAATTCAATAAAATGAATGTTTCTCAATTTCAAATTTATTAAAACAAGAGGAGATAAATCTTTATAAAAGGAGATCAAAACCCTAAAAGGGTGAACAAACCTAGGTTGTACAATAATAATTAATAAATTAATTAATTATTATGTCTAAATTTTATCTTAAGTAGAAAGAGATAATAAGGGACTTAGTAATTAAATCAAACATGATTTAATTAATAAGCAAACACTTTATTACTCTAACACCACCTTTAAGATAAATTTTGGGAGAAGCTAAAAACCTAGAAAGAACTACTGAAAGCAAATGAGTCCCGACAACAAAATGCCTGATCAGGTACCCAAGTACAAAAAAGAGTCTTTAAAAAGTGGAGAAATAGAGAAAACCAAATGGGAAAAATTCTACTCCAAAAAGAGATGAATACTAGTCTGAAGGACTGAAGAAGCCTCCAAAAACTAGGAATGTTCCAGAAAATAGGAACAAGAATGAACATGTACAACATCACTGAAGCAAGAAGCTACCAAATGCTATCAAGAAGTAATTGATGATTTGAAGATCCTCCACTGAAATATGACCAGGTAGAGAAGACTATAATCTACATGAGTGCCCTCAAATGACACTACTCGAATCAAGAGGCAAATAAAAGTAAACAACTAAAGTCGAAGATACATAATACTATAATCTACATGAGTGCCCTCAAATGACACTACTCGAATAAGGAGGAAAGAGAAGGAAAACACCCGATCTCGAAGATACAGATGGCATAAAAAATACCAAAAGTATGAAGAGTTGATCAATTAAAGCTGGAAGAGTGCATCCACAAATAGGAAAGAAAAGAGTGTCCATATGGTAAATGATCCATCAAACCGAAATGCATAGGTACCATCCACTGCATCCGCCTAGTACATAGAATCAAATACTGAATACATAGCTCACACTATCGAACCAAGGAAGTAGTAGAACCAACAGTAGAAACCCCCCCATAATGCTAACAAGGGAGTAATGACAAGTACACTGAAAAGATCATCCAATAAGAATTGCATGATACTAGGAACATCGAAGGTGCATAGAGATTACAAACACATAAAGATATCTGAGGCTAATGTCATTGGAGGAACGCTCACATGACAAAAGGAGATGTCAAACAAAGGCAAACCCCTGGAACTTTATAATGGAGTACGGGTACATAGAGCATAAACATGTGCAAGATCCCATACATATAATAGATTGACACTTTATCTCAGTACATGTGCATTAAATAATACTACAAAAGTGAAGTATACACTGCTCAAAGAAGATCGAAGGCTACTGAAACAAAAGAATAGCCAAAGATGAGCCATCCCTTAAAGGGAAGAGATCCCATGAACTGTAACATCCAAGATATCCACTAGATTGCAAAAATGCAAGAATTTAAATAAAATATACCTGGATCAGAATCTAGTAAAATGACTCATAGCAGTGGAAATCTCTCAGAATAAGCTTTTCAATGATACATCATTTTCCCAAAACGGAGTCTGGATGCGCAAGATAGAGCTCCCAGAGTGCAAAAATGAATATTTAAATTTGACAGTTAAAAAATACCATTAAAAAAACAAAATAAAAAATTCAAACCTCTCTTTCTGGATAGAGCTCGAAACTAGCTTTCAGACGATATCTCGTTTGCCCAATTTTGACACCGTATGCTCAAGATATGAGCAAAAAATCACTGAGTGCTCTAGAGGGCCCAAAATGGTGTCCAAAACCTTGTTGATGTCAGCAACCAATGAGCCTAAATTTGAAGACCAAATGGCCATCATGGCTCTAATCTATCTGGGGCCTAAACAAAATAGCCCCTGGTCACGCGGGTGACCAGGGTGCTCAAGGTCTGGCGGCTAGGGGCTGACCATGTGACCCTGGCTTGCGCAGAGGGGGCTAGCACCTAGCACTCCCGCTGGAGGGCCATTAACGGTGTCATTTGCGCCAAAAAATGCCTCGGATTGCATGCCGAGGCCATACAACCTGGCACACAAATATTATTTTGCGCCTTAGGCCAACTTGTCCAAAATTGACAAGTTTTATATGGATATATGGGTTCTCGGATGCTACGAACGCAATTGTGAGACCCGTTTGGGCCAAAAATACTCTAAAAAATAGTGACCACCTTGGGATCTGTGTTAAGGCCGATTGTAATTTTTTTTGCCACAGATTCCAACTTTGTTCAAATTGGATAAATTTTATATGGATCTAGGGGTTCTTGGGTGCTCTGAACACAACAGTGAGGTCCGTTTGAAGCCAAGATGACTAGAAAAAGAGGTCCCCCCAGATATGATAGAAAACCCTCTGAAAACATAGATCTGACGAACACGACTGAATCTCTCAAGAAGAGGACATGGACAAATAGATCTGAAGCTCTGATACCATAATAGAGTTTATGAGTAAACAACCCACAACTCTCAAGAATACCTGCATGCAAACACCTGCCACACAAAGAGAGAGAAGCTAGAGAGCTAGAGAGGCATGAACACATGGATCCATGAAAGAGGAGACATTCTTGATGTGCAAAAACAAATGTTGCAATTCAATAAAATGAATGTTTCTTAATTACAGAGTTATTAAAACAAGAGGAGATCAATCTTTATAAAAGGAGATCAAAACCCTAAAAGGGTGAAAAAACTTAGGTTGCACAATAATAATTAATAAAATAATTAATTATTATATGCCTAAGGTTTAGCTTAAGTAGAAAGAGATAATAAGTGACTTAGTAATTAAATCAAACATGATTTAATTAATAAGCAAACAGTTTATTACTCTAACAAAACCTTTTGACATAAATTTTATGATCTCCTTTATTTTCCATGACTCCTTTACCCATTTCATGATCCTATCTTTGCTTTGTCTTGGTCTAATGAGATGATAGGTGATAACAAGCTCCCCCAATATCACTAGATTGGGGGCAATTTCTTCTTCAACATCAATGGATTGAAGATCTTCTTTATCGGCCTCCCTCCATCTGTTGTTTGTAGGAGTTTCAAAAGTGCCATAGCTAGGGTTTGCTTTTAGAATATGCTTTTCACACATCTCTACATCACAAGCCATCTTCTATTTGGGGATTATATATTTGTATATATATGTACACACACAGATATATATATATATATATATATATATATATATATATATATATATATATATATATATATATATATATATATATATATATATATATGCTATATATTTATCTACATATATACATACATACATATAATATATATATATATGTATAATATATATACATATATACATATATACATATATATATGTATATATGTATATATATTATACATATATACATATACATATATATATATATTATATGTATGTACATACATACATACATACATACATACATACATACATACATACATATATATATATATATATATATATATATATATATATATATATATATATATATATATATATATATATATATATATATATATGCAGATACACACACACACATACATACACACACACACACACACACACACACACACACACACACACACACACATATATATATATATATATATATATGCAGATACACACACACACACACACACACATTTCTAAAAGGTTTCAAATGATGTTAAAATTTACTGACAAGTTCATTTGTTTTACAAGGAACATATATATATTTTAGGATCCTCAAATGATTATAGGCCCTCTAATGTGATATAGACCTGGTCAGCTCATATCTCCTCCTCTATAGTTGCAAAGTGATATGTAGGCGGGTCATGCTGAGTAGAGTGATGCGAATTTTGTGTATGACTTGGCATGAACTAGCTTGGTGGCACAACAACCTGTAAATCTCTGAGAAAATCTCTAACCCCTAGTAGTGGTATGTGATGGTTGGATGTAATTAAAGAATATGCATGTAGAAGGTCCTCAAGAAAATAACAAGACATATCAGCTTGGGGTTCACCTCCTAAGATAGCTTGTAACGCTTATGGTGTTGGACGACCAACAACTATATAAGTATCATCAACCCCTACACTCGATGATGCCCTTGAAGATGCTCTCGATCAAGGTTGATTCAAAATATATATGCCCAACGTATCAGATGTAATGGTACTGGTTGTTGATGCAATGTCACCAATCTTGTTAATTGCTTCCCTCTAGGAAGAAATGACTACTCTGACTATTGTGGGTACCATACATGGTGCTATGGCAATAAATCTATGGCCAACCAATTGTCTATATGTTGTCACAGGTTGATTAATCCTATGATACTAATCACATTTTGCAACTCTACCGCACCACTAACCAATATAACTAAGAAGATTAGGGTAGTTGACTTTGAGGCCCAAACAAACCTCAACATACAAATACTTTATAAAATATAGTGGCATGTGGTCTTTATTAAGATAATGATCATGTGCTACAAGAAAACACAGGTATATGAGAGGGGCTATCTTTGGATTAGTGCACTGCATCCCCTGGTAGGCCTTCACATTGGCCTTCCTGTCATAACATGGAAACACCTCTCATTTGATGATATCCTTTGTAACGTAGTGCTGGATTGTGTTGAAGGACACATCACTGGAGATCTCTACCCTCAACCTCTAGAAAATATCATGTACTATTTGTTGGGTAAAGGAGGTATGTGCTCTCAAGTGATCCCTAAGTCACTCTAAACTAGTCAAAACATTCTTGCAAATGTTCTTATTAACCTCATCAGAGGATTCTATGGTGTATTTTAGTTTATCAATATTTGTATCGGTGCAATGAAAAATTGCATGAATATTAGGCATATCAACCACATCAAGTACAATGACATCAATGAGATCTACCATCTAGGGGTAACATATTTTGTTACAAATTATGTAAGTATAATGTGTGTTACGAAAACAAAAGTGATAAATTAAAGCATGTCGTTAACTACAAACAATATTAAAATCTAACATATGTACATGTACAATTTTAAATGATAAAATTAAATATCTTTTTAATAATAAAATAACCACCAATAACATGTACATCACCTAAATAAGATTGTAAATCCGGTAATTTATAACATACACATGTCCATAGATTGTAAAGGACAACATAGATCAAGTACATTGTATACATGTATAGATTGTAAATCAGACAAAGGGGGTGATTGTAAAAAATGTAATCTTGAGAGAGAGAGAGAGAGAGAGAGAGAGTAATAATGGTTTAATGATTTTCTAAAATTTTTCTAAGGTTTTCTAAACATTTAAAAAGAAAAAAAGTATGCTATTTTATTTGTCTAATAATACAACAATTAAAAACTACAAAAAACAAACACATATACTTGCATAAATACATTTTAAAACCTAATAACAAACTAAAAAAATCTAAAAAACATACAACACACGTGTTATAATTAAACTAGGGTCTACTAGTTTTCAATTTTTTTTCTAAGGTTTTCTAATGTTTTCCTAATTTTGTCTAGTTTTCTAAAAATATGTTATTTTATGTGTCTAATAATACAACAATTTAAAAATGCAAAAAATAAACACATAATACTTGCATAAATAAATTTTAAAATCTAATAACATACTAAAAAATAGAAAAACATACAACAAACAAGCAAAATAAACAAAGAAAAGGATAATTTAGTGCACCTGGTATAGTAGCGTTGATGTGTAAGGTGATGTAGCACAATCATAGCCAAAAATCACCTCCTCAACCAAGGGGGTTCATTAGAAGCACTCTGTGGAGCCCAGAGCTACAATAGAAAGTGACAAAATAACTGTTGATGTAATTAAATATTCACTAATTACACTTTAATTAAGCTTACTTAGGATAATGCATTTAATAATAGTTTGCATTGAGACACCTAAGAGTTTGCACCTTTATTTACATATGGTGTAGGAGAAATTCCACTTTAGGTGGTGATAGTAGTTATCACATTCCACTTTATGTGTGAGATCCGCCTTTAGTGCACTTATCACATTATCTCCCACATGTTGCACATACTTCATTGCATAATGGAAGGTGATCCACCTTTGGCGGCCATGTGATTCCACCTTGTGTGGGTGATAACTTATCTAGTCTTTATCATAGTCTCTTATTGCCTTGCCTATATAAGTAGACACATCTACACTATAATTCAATCCATCGGTTGTGGTATTGTAATCCAATTCATGTCTATTAACAATAATATCATTCTTGCATCTTGTTGCAATTGTCTTGCCATTTTCTTATGGAAGTTATCTCGGTCTTTCATTTGATCTTGGGGGTGTCGTAGAGTCACCTAAAACTCTAACATGGTATCATATCTCTCAAGGTGTGAAGACTCCTTCTAAAGAGTAGCAAATTTGGCTTGATTCGATTGTGGGTGCAAAATAAGGCTATTTGAGCATCACCATTGCGTTTGAGGGGATGTTTTAATGAAAATCAACTATAAATTTTTCCATATTAGGCAAAAGTCAAATTTGAGACAAATTTTTTTTAGTAGGCCGAGCTGTACAACCCGATCTTCTCCTTTGTGATACGATCATTGAAAAAAATAATTATTTCAATTTCTGTATTTTTTAATTCATTTTATTTGCAATCTATATTGTTCGGGGGATTTTTTTTTGGTTATTTGGAGCCTTGTTATTTCCTGCAAATCATACCACTGACTGCAAGCATTCATCAAACTGTACACAAGGAGGCCATTGAGTCACAATGGTACAACGACCAACCCCCTCTGACCTACAACACATACTGGTCATAATAACAAATTTTGCTAACCACAATTTTAACCATCAACATCACTTGTCACTGATGCTTTTGTTGAGATTCACAGTATTTTCTATGTAAAACACAAAGATTTGTGTTGTTGGGCCCATGCGGGACTAGAGTCCCTAGGTCTGACCTTCTTCCTGCGTAGTGCGACCCAACAGTGGCGCAATTGCCCTTTGCTGGGCCCCGCCGCAACCTAGATCCACGACCGCCACCACTGCTGCTCGAGAATCACTTGCGATAGTCACACATTAGCCAACCACATCAATAGTCATACATCCATTCAATGCCTAGTCATTTTTTGATGCATGAGCATCCTGGGTGTAAGAGCAATCTTGCATCACCCAAAAATATTTCTATTTTTGTATTCAATAAGGGCTATCTTGTGCAGAGTTGCTATTTATGGAAACTTGCTATTTTTAGTAAGTTGGTCTTACGATCTCGGAATGTTTTAATTTTACATGTGGAGGTTCATCTTAGTCATATCAGCCTGCCAGCAAAGTTTCATGGCTAGATCAGGTCTAGTTTTGAAGATATTGAAGATTTTCGGTATTGGCAGCAGGGTACAGAAACTTTGAACTCAGTTTTGAAGGCTTTAGAGGCCCCGGATGAGGTCGAAAAATTGGGTGACGGGCGCTTTGTGCGGGTCAAGCCTGTAGAGCGCTTCGTGGTGTTTCTGAAATGAGGTTATAATAGTCAATCGGGTCAACTGGTGATGACTTATGGTCTCCAGAAGTTGGGCCACCTGAAATGGCAGAAAATAATTTTCCTTCAAAATTTCTGTTCGGGTTTCAAAACTCATTTTGAGCCGACTTTGATGTAATAAATTGTAAAATAAAATAATTCTAAGTTTGGTCGGCCCTTAGGGCTAAATTTTTGGAACCTTCTTGGGCGGTGGAAATTGCCTATATAAAGAAGGCCCATAGTGTTGTCTAGGGCAGTTCTGGGTATTGATTCGAGGATTTTTCCTACAGAATATTGTAAGGGAATGCCCATGTGGCTTTGCATATTGTAATTCTGAAAGTTTGTAATTCCACATTTGTGGAGATAATAAGAAGCCAATTTTCTGTTCTTGCATATTATTGTTGTTGTTTCTCTATTTTTGTGATGTGTTTGTGGTACTAAGGGGAGCACCCTTCATCATTTTCCTATGTCATCATCCGTATGGTGACATCATCATCTCCAACATTAATTTTGACAAGTGTTTGTATGTCAAAATAGGGTTAACTGGTGTTTTGCTATGATGGTCGTGTGACCGTCGAATTTAATTCTCTAGATTTATGATGTTAGTGCCTAGTTGAATATTCTTACCCCTCTCCATTTGAGTTTTTGATTTTGCAATTCAACTTTAGAGGCTCATATCTTGCTCATTTTAAGTCCTTTTTTCGAGCAATAATTTTTAATTTGGGGTAGAATTTCATGATTCTTCTAGTGGTGGTATTAGTTTCTGATGTTGGTTTTTAGATAAATTAGAAATTGTAGTTTTTCATGACTATACCAGTGTAATCCTACTTTCTACAACTTCTAGGGCTTCGTTTGGGCACATACAGTAACATTTTTAGGTGTTGTTTTCTTTAAAGTGCATGATTTTTCATCTACTTTCCAGATTTTCTATCAGATTGTAGTCAATGTGAGTGGACATATCACCTTGGGCTTTTAAACCTTTTCTAGAAAATGCAGTGGAAAAAGGGCTCAATCGAACATAGACTTCAATGGAAGCCCCTTCCATTATAAGCTTTGATTGAACATATGACATCATATGTTTGATCAAACACCTTCATGTATTCAATCAAGCATAAAAAGCTAGTTAGGTCGAAGGGTTTACTTAAATCAAAGTTGCCCTGATGCTTATCTCCAACTTATGTACTGACATCTTATTTAATTTATCTTATTATTTTATCCTTATCATTATGTGAGTTTTTAGTGAATGACTACATTACATAGATCCTTTTCTCATTTACACATCACATGGAGCTTTTCATATCACTTTTCAACAAGTAAGATTCCTTACCTGTTTTTTCTCTTTTTGTTTTTTATTGTTTAATAAGTTTTAACGGAACACTCTTTTGAAGGGGATAACAGTAAGGATACTTGTGTCACTCTTTTTATCCCGCCCAAAGTCTAGGGGAAGTCACAAGGGGGACCACCTCCCCAATCAACATATTCAACTAAGAAGTTACTTATTCAACTTAAAATTCACTTACTCAAATCATATCAGCTTGGAAGACACAATGGAAGTCCAAGAGCCACCACTTGGAATTCCAACAGTAAATGTCACTTTGGGGGTTTGAACATGGATCTTCATCTAGAGAACCTTATGGCCTTGCCATTGGAGCATAACTCCATTAACATGTTTGTATATCTTGTTATAAGTGTGTAAATATTTAATTTTCATGTTGATTGATAATTTTCATATATTTTGAAATGCATGTAATTAATCGTTAGATTCACATGTACATCAAACTAAAGACAAAAAATAGTGAAAAAATAAATTGACATGTTGATACCATTTTCATTTTGTTTTGTACCCACCTTGATAGAAATGTTTTAATACACTAACATATTGACAAATAGAATACTCTTGTACAAAATTAGGCTCACAATCTAATTCTAATATATCATTATTCTACCTAAAAATCACCAGCATATCCTTTCAAATAATTTTTACATTACTCTAGTTTTATCCATACTAATCTTAAGGGACACAAGAACAATCCTCCAATCCTACAATTCCAGACTCCGAATTCAATTTTTCCATTCCATTCCTTTACAGTTATTACTACGAGCTAACCAAACATGGATTCAACATGTTGCTATATCATTATATTTAAAAATATTGAACAACCACTTAATTACATAAAAAAGATCACATGCCCAGGAGAATAATTAGACCTTTTTGTGATTTTAAAGAACATTAAAGAAATCAGATTTCCATAACCATGACATGGGCCAAACTAATTCACCAAACTCAATCAGAGAAAATCAAATTCACATAATCATGACATGGGCCAAACTCATTCAGAGAAGCCATTATTTTATTGCACAAGAGACTGTCTACAGGAAGGGCAAGAAGGATTATGGACCAGCCATTTATCAATGCATTCCATGTGGAATCTGTGATTACAAACAGTTACTATTCTCAAATTTTCCCCTTCCACAAACTCTGCCAGGCAAATTGCACAGTCTGCGCCTCTGGACTCCATTTCCCTGCTATACACAACACTGGGCAGTGTGTTAACACTGAATTTCTTCACACAATTGTTGTTGCCATTGCCATTGCCATTACTATTACCAGTCTGAGCAGCAACACCAACAGGGGATATATTAATCCCAATCATCCCACCCATCCATGAACAGGCACAACGTACCAGTCTGCTCACGGCCATTGCACAGAGCAGAGAGACAAGAAAACCTGCCAGTATTATAATCAGTGTACCGTCAAAACTGGAGGGCTCAGCAACCTCTAAACTGGCATTTGGGGAATTTGGCGGAGAAGAAACCAAGTGCCCTGGTTTTTCCTCTTCCAAAAACTTTCTCCCCATTACTCCAAAAGGCGAAATTTCATGCATCCTGGAGACACTGAATCGGAATGATCTGGTAAAATTTATAAGTCAATGACACATGCATTTAAAAAAATTGAAAAATACTATTAATAGAACAATATTGATGCACTTAAAATGATAAGCGAACTAGGAAATGCTTTACTAAACTTGCACCAAATGTCATCCCAACAAGCTGCTTGTCTTGTTTTATTGCTCCCACTAAATTATAGCTCAAGAAAATGTGTATTCATTGACACAAGATTAGACAATGACTGCACATTCGTATTGAAACTAGTGAAACAATTAAACAAAGAAGCCAATGAGTTAGAAAATGTAATGTGCAAGTCTCTAAAGATTAAATTATTTAAAACATCCACAAACAATCAATGACATATGTATTGCAGAATTCATTTCCAAATACAACAAGATTGGTAGTAAAATCAATGAAAAGACCAAACCAAATGTCATATGATTTGTGAACTTAAACAAACATATCGATTTAGAAAATCATTGTAGAGAGCAATTACTTCTATATGTACTATTCACAATAAATGAATACACATTAAAACACAAATTTGACTCCTGGCAAGATGCTTTCTTGCACAATGAAAAATAATAATTTAAACTAATAATGTTAAGTTCAAAATTATAATACCAATTCTACATGGGGTGACATTGATGAAGCAAATAGTGAACTAAACAATAAAAATAAGAACATTGATAATGACCAATACACGAAAGAAGGAAAGAAAAAGAGGAATATGACATACAAACAAATATTCCTACAACATACTAGAACAACTTGAACCACATGGATCCGAAAGAATTTGAATTACACAGCTCTTGCAAATAAAGGATAATGTTGAGTATTACAAACCAAGACAAATGTTAAACAGAGAACAAGAAGCAATTGTGAAGGACATTATAATAAAATAATTAAAAAATTTGAAAACTTCAGTACATTTATTTTTAACAAGAGGAGCAAAAATATGAAAAATATTTATTGCAACAACTATTTACCAAGCCCTCGTCCACATTTATAAAAATCCAATGGACAATGACCCAGATAAAACAAAAGGTTTGATAAATGCCTATACAGGAAAAACAACGTACACATAGGTGGAACTAAATTGCACTCGACATTTCACATACCTTTTAACAAATCAGAATTCATTTCTTTGAATACAAAAACATTGGATACAATTTCAAAGCAATATCGAGAATTGCACATGGTTCTTATAGATGAGATTTTGTTGGTGGGATCAACTCTTTTGCAATACATTGACAAATGTTTTAGTGACATAATGCAAACACCTAGTCTATACTTTGAAAACATTGATACAATTTTCTATGGAGATCTATATCAAACACTGCTTGTACTTGATGTTGTTGTATTTGAAACCAAACCAACTACTGCAAAGTTAATGCCTTATAATTTCTAAAAAGACAATGTAAAGTGCTACTCATTGACCACTACAATGCATCAAAAGAATGAAAAATTTATCTCAATTCTACATAGAATTCTATTAGGTGTACAAACAAATGATTAAATCAACATTGCCATTGTCCACCACATATAGACCCAACATTTCCTTGCTTATCTTTTAGGAGAAAAGATGTTGATACACATAACAATAATATGTTATCTACGATACCAGGAGGACTCTTAACACTCAATGCAAATGATGAACACGATGACAACTATAATAGAATATCCATATAACTATACCACAATTCTACCAACTTAAATACTCCTAAAACTAAACATTCTTGTAGAAATTGGTCCAGGTAACCACAATACACAAGATGAGATAGTAAATGGGTCAAATGAAATATTTAAAGCATACACAACACATAAAGATGTTGATATAGTTTGGGTAGGATTTAATGATAAAAAATAAACAAAGAAAAGGAGAATTTAGTGCACCTGGTATAGGAGCGTTGACGTGTAGCATGGTGTAGCACAATCATAGCAAAAATCACTTCCTTGGCCAAGGGGGTTCGCTAAAAGCATTGTGTGGAGCCTAGAACAACAATAGAAAATGAAAAAATAACTATCACCTTGGGCTTTTAAACCTTTTCTAGAAAAGGTGATGGAGAAGGGTTCGATAAAAAATAGGCTTCAATGGAAGCCCCCTTGTGTCATAGGCTTTGATCAAACATATACGACATCATATATTCAATCAAACACCTTCACATGTACATGTTCGATCAAACATAAAAAGCTAGTTTGATGAATTGAGCTTGCTTTTTATGTGACTTCACCAACCACTCATTTTTTGTTTGTGGAAAAAATTGTAACCCACTATTATGGGATCACCCAAATATTTACAACACATGTTTATTATGCTTTTATGGTTTTTATCTAGCTACTAAGACTATCTTTATGTTTTTTATTGAATGTCCATTAGGAGGTAACTTTATTACATGCTTTGATGCTTATCTTCAACTTATATACTTACATCTTATTTAATTTATCTTATTATTTTATCCTTGTCATTACCATGCATCCTTTTTACTCTCCTTTGATCTCCTTACATATCTCTAAATTGATGTAACCAGTTGAAGGGAAGCTTAAATTATCACTAACACTTTTCATGGTTGATAATTTAGATGACATCTTACATTAATCACAGACTCATCACTATATATAAGTTTGTATTATTTGGTAAAGACTTTCCATAATTGTTGCATCACATTATAATATTATGTGATTTTTTAATGAATGACCACATTACATAGATCATTTTCTCATTTACACATCGCATGGAGCTTTTCATACAACTAAAGTTCATTACCCCTTATTCTATTCTTAGTTTTTGTGGATAGTTAAAAAAATTAGTTTG
This sequence comes from Chamaecyparis obtusa, assembly GCA_027943335.1. Lineage (NCBI taxonomy): Eukaryota > Viridiplantae > Streptophyta > Pinopsida > Cupressales > Cupressaceae > Chamaecyparis > Chamaecyparis obtusa. Next base: position 505,137 of record BSBK01000341.1, on the reverse strand, counting down.
TGCTTATCTTGATCATATATGAAAGTTGCAACCCGTCACACACTTTTTGTTGTTTAGTAAGTTTTAATGAAACACTCTTTTGAAGGGGAATACAATAAGGATCCTTGTGTCACCCTTTTTAAGAGGAATACAATAAGGATACCCCCCCCTCTCTCTAAATTTAAAAAAAAAAGAAATTAATTTTTTTTTCAAAAAGTTTATCCTAAAAAAAATAAATATAATTTGTAGAACTAAAATATGGAAAATATTTGTTTCAATCCTGAACCCAAAACAAATCTCTCTCTCTCTCTCTCTCTCTCTCTCTAATTGGTGAGCTATATGATTTTTAGCCTGCCTTGAGTCCAGGGGAAGAATGCTGCCCTAAGTCTAGGGGAAGTCACAAGGGGGACCACCTCCCCAATCAACATACTCAAGCTAAGAAGTTACTTATTCAACTTAAAATTCACTTACTCACTCATATCAACTTAGGAGACACAATGGAAGTCCAAGAGCCACCACTTGAAATTCCAACACTAAATGCTACTTTGAAGGTTTGAACATAGATCTTCATCTAGAGAACCTTATGGCCTTGCCATTGGAGCACAACTCCATTAACATGCTTGTATTCTTGTTATAAGTGTGTGAATATTTAATTTTCATATTGATTAATAATGTTCATATATTTTAAAATGCATGTAATTAATAGTTAGATTCACATGTACATCAAACTAAAGACAAAATAATGAAAAAACAAATTAACATGTTGATGCCATTTCTCATTTAGTTTTGTACCCAACTTAATGAAAATGACTTAATACAATAAAATATTGACAAATAGGACACTCTTGTACAAAATTATGCTCACAATCTAATTCTAATATATCATTATTCTACATCAAAATCACCAGCATATCCTTTCAAATCATTTCTACATCACTCAGTTTGATTCATACTAATCTTAAGGGACACAAGAACAATCCTCCAATCCTACGATTCCAAACTCAGAATTTAATTTTTCCATTCCATTCCTTTACAGTTATTACTACGAGCTAACCAAACATGGATTCAACATGTTGCTATATCATTATATTTAAAAATATTGAACAACCACTTACCACATACAAAAAGATCACATGCCAAGGAGAATAATTAGACCTCATTATAATTTTAAAGAGCATTAAAGAAATCAAATTTTCATAACCATGACATGGGCCAAACTAATTCACCAAACTCAATCAGAGAAAATCAAATTCACATAATCATGACATGGGCCAAACTCATTCACCGAACTCATTCAGAGAAGCCATTATTTTATTGCACAAGAGACTGTCGACAGGAAGGGCAAGAAGGATTATGGACCAGCCATTTATCAATGCATTCCATGTGGAACCTGTGATTACACACAGTTACTATTCTCAAATTTTCCCCTTCCACAAACTCTGCCAGGCAAATTGCACAGTCTGCGCCTCTGGACTCCATTTCCCTGCTATACACAACACTGGGCAGTGTGTTAACACTGAATTTCTTCACACAACTGTTGTTGCCATTGTCGTTGCCATTGCCATTACTATTACCAGTCTGAGCAGCAAAAGCAACAGGGGATATATTAATCCCAATCATCCCACCCATCCATGAACAGGCACAACGTACCAATCTGCTCACGGCCATTGCACAGAGCAGAGAGACAAGAAAACCTGCCACTATTATAATCAGTGTACCGTCAAAACTGGGGGGCTCAGCAACGTCTAAACTGGCATTTGGGGAATTTGGTGGAGAAGAAACCAAGTGCCCTGGTTTTTCCTCTTCCAAAAACTTTCTCCCCATTATTTCAAAAGGCGAAATTTCATGCATTCTGGAGACACCGAATCGGAATGATCTGGTAAAATCAGCCTAGAATTTAAGTTTCAAATTTGTCGAAGACTGTTAAAAAGCTTGATAGCGGGCTCCCCTGTTTTTCTCTGCATCCTCTTCGCATAAATCTTATAATGAAATAAACCCTAAGACATCTGCATACTTAATCTAACAAAATCTCTCATCTGAAATTCAAGTAATCGTGCTGTGTAAAATAATCTTAAATTGTTTACAAAAGAAGCTTGAATTCTTTCAAAAGAAGTTCAAATTCACCTCTTGAATTCTTGACAGATCATGAAGTGTGATTTTAAAGATTGGTACAGATCTTAAAGTATGATGTGAAACATTGACACATAAACAAATCCAGAAATAACCGATTCCAAAAACAACGAGTTTACTAACAGTAAAACGTAATGTCTTGCCAACGTGGAGGCATCCACAGAATTGAGAAACACGAATCTGTGTGTAGAGTTTTGGATAGGTCGGCCCCTGTCAATTTTACAAACGGCACTTTAATGTCGTTTAGTGGCTTAATTTTGTTTTTCCCTAGGGTAGGGAATCTATAAGAAAATGCTTACGTGTCCCATAGGGATAATGTTTATTGACTTTTTTGCCGCATGTTTGGACTTTATTGGAAAAAGTAGGAGGCACATTTTTTTAAGAAGAATAACTTGCTGAGTAATAATTGTTTATTTTATTGGACAAAGCTTAATGGGGCGGAGAGATAGAGACTTTTGCCCAATGAGTATGGAAGAGCATAAAACTCTCTAATGATTTTAGGCCTTATTACATAGGGAAAGTTTTTAAAACCTTTTAGATTCTCCAATGAGCCATGTTTATTATATCTTGTCATTTGAAGTCATACGTGTATATAGAGCCTAATCAGACTCCAAGCCTAATAAGACTCCAAGGTTAATTTTTCCCACTTTCATCAATGCAGTTTTCTTCAAGATTTTTCAACAAGGTTTGGGGGCAGTGCTTCCAAGATGGGGTCAATGGACAACGCCCCTTGCGGGGAGTGTTCCTTGCGCGCTCCTTGTCGCGATACAGGGTGGGATCGAGAGGCATCGCCCTACGAAGCCAAAAATGAATTTTATTATTGTACAAAGTGTTGGGTGTTTTTTTTTTCTATTAGCCGACATATTCTAACCCTAATTTTGTACACCAACATAAGTCTTGTTTTGATTACGTAAAAGTAGGTTTTGAAAGGACCCGAAACCTTTACATCAAGTTTACAAAATAAGCATTAAAGTTCCATCGAAAACAGTGCAACAACACCAAAAAAAGACACCAAAAAACTAACAAGTCATTAACAAGAAAGACAAAGAAAAAAAGACAGCAGGATAGCAGACAGCTAGCTAGATACACTTCATAAGATCAGCCGCCTGTTCAGCCAGCATCTGCTTATTGGCAGAGGAAACTTTGAGCTCCTCAATATCTTTGTTCTTATTATCCTCTAGCTTTTTGAAGCTTGATCTGGTTCTTTTACTGGGTCCGTGATCCTCCTTAACCTCAATGAGCACCTGCTCCCCTTTCCCCTGCTCCATTTTGTCCACAAGAATCTTAACATGCTCAACCAAGGCCTTGAGAATGGTGAAACTCTACTCAACGATGTTACCCACCGTCTTCTCCAGCTTCTCAATTCTGTTTTCCATTTTGTCAATTCTCTTAATCATGTTACCACCTTTCACCACCTCCCCCTCTTTTATTTTCTTCTCCATAGAAATGATTCTGTCATTAAAGGTAGTAAGCCCCTTAGCCCTGCCAATAGTCTCCTTCAGCTCATCAATACACTGTCCCATATTCTTCTCTCCCAGATTCATTTTTCTGAGAATCCCGGTTTCCTTTTGAAGTTGTTGGATATGGGTTTTAATAGTGCTGATGTCATTTTTCATGGTGTTGAGGTTGTTAAGGAAAGTAGAACACCCCAGGTTGTCAAAGTCCTTATTCACACACACCATCTCCTCCTTGGAGCTCTCCATCCTATCCCTGTTACCAGCCTGACCATCCTTCTCAATATTAGCCACATCTTGGGCTATTTCCTGCATGTTGTCATCAACCAGAACATTTTGATCTAACTCATCACAGTCCTTCATGATAGGTTCCTTCTCCACTCGCTTTTCCTATTTTTCCTGAATATTCTCCTGTGAGGCAGAGCCATCATCAGAAGAAATGACAACCCTCTTATCCCTCTTCTTATTCCTATTTTTGGCTCTGGTGCACTTCCCTATAGTCTCCATTTTCTTTTTACCCTTCCCCTTCACACTACCATCCCTACTCTCCTCTTCCTCCATCTCCATATCAATAACCGAATCCTCCATCTTGGCCTTCCTATTTTTTCTTTTGGACGAGGAGTCATGATGCATGGAGGGTTTGCTGGGTTGCTCATAGTCAACCTCATTGTCTTCAGTATCCTCCATAAAGGGTTCCTTCGAGTCTTTGCCATCAGTATCATAACCTTCAAGGGCCTTCCGATTCAGTCAGGACCTCTCAACCTTCTTAGACTTAAGAACCTCATAGATAAGGACCATCAGCTCATCATGACAGGCATGGTCACCATCAGGGTCCCTCTACCAGCTAAGAATAGTAGCATTCAAAGAACTCAAAAGATAAAAGGGGAAATTAACTTTAGCCCCGTGTCTAAAATGATTTAGCAGAATCAAATAGTGATTATAAATTTTGGTATATCTACCATCCAACGTAATGTAACTAATGATAGCAAAAAGAACCAGTCTCCATGGCCTAGAAATGCATTTAGGGTTAAAATAAGAGTTATCAACCTTAACCATGTGCTTCCTTTCCTGGTCTGTTGGCGCAAAAACCTCCAGAGCTTTATCCGACACCTTCCTATCCCTATAGAAGTTGATCCCTTCTATTTTAAGACCCGTCGCCTCAACGATGATCTCCTCAGTCACCTCCATGCTCTACGCTCCCACGATAATTTTCCCTTTGTTCCAGGTCTTGATGAAATGCTTGGTAACAACAATCTTCCCTCCATACAGTTTATCCAAATAAACCGCCAGTCCCCTTTCCTTAACAATGTTCAAAACCTCTAGGTTTTGGTTCCACTCATTATAGTTCCCTGGCTCACACCTTTTCTTACGGCTTCCCATGGCTCTGCAACTGTCAAAAAATCTACTCTCAAAATTTCTCACAACACTCTAAAGCTTAAGCTTGAAGTCACAATAATACCCTCTAAAGCCTTGAAAGACCCATAAATCATGCGAGTTGAAGGCAATAATCATCTTGAAATCACCACAATGTCCTTTGTCATCCTCACACGAATCCCTGCACTTATTACCCGTTAATGTGATCTTCATTAAGTACATATTGCCTGCTCTGCAATCGATCCATATCAATTAATTGTAAGGAAACTCAGGTGCGGAAACAACTTCCTACACTAATCTCTAAAGGAAAGTATTGTGCAAATTCTTTTAAATCCTTACTATTTCAGATTCGTTAACTACTTTAACAATGATATTGCAACCATATACCATGCATACAGAAAATAGAGAATGACACAATGATTTACCCTGGGGAAACCTTTCTGTAAAAACCCCAGCACTCCAAAACTTGCACAGTGTATTAATCAAAACTATTACAGTTTACAATACACTTGCAATGCAAGTTCTTTCAGAAGATTTTCCCAACCCTTGAAGATAAATCACGACAGCATAAAACGTTCCAACAATACACTTGCTTCTCCTATCTTCACAACCCTAAAAATGCTTATATCATGCGCTTCCTCTTTTAGGGCAACCTCCAAAGATACTCAATTTTATCAGTTGCCACATGTCTTCACTTGTCATTGAATCTTCCAGATATAGCTCTTACATGTAATAGGAATCCGTCATAACTGTTTCAGCCATGATCTCCTTACACACAATTCAAGATGCCGACACATCAAGTGGAGTGACACATCAACATGCCAACTAGACATGTACACTCACACTTAATTACATTATTTGCAAGAAATACATTTTACAAAACAAATAATAAGAATAGGAATTATCCAAGGTTGAGACACCTTATTCCTAACATTAATGATGCCCCTTCAGGAGGAAGGACAATCCCGTCATCCCATTCGATGTCCACTTGATTATGGCATGCCACATTCGTAGCCCAGTTAGCTGTTGAATTAGCTTCCCTATAATTGTGAGTAACTACACATGCATCAAAGGAGTTTATGATGCTTTTTGATTTATTAATAGCATTAGCAATTGTCCATGAAGGGGTCATGATATTATTAAGACACTTAATAATATTCAGAGAATCCCCTTCAACCCAAACTTTTCTATAGTTTTTCCTTTTAGCCAACATAAGACCATAAAGAGTAGCATTGGCCTCAGCAACATGGTTAGTATTAAAACCAATAGGAATGGCCTTAGCACCTTTGCAGTTCTCATTTTCATCTCTAATAACAATGCCACAACCAACAATCCTTGGGTTGCCCTTAGAGGCACCATCAAAATTGATTTTCATCCAACCATTAGGGGGCAATCCCAGTGGGCCTCATTCCTCAGACTTCTCTTAATATTATGGACCTTCTTACCATCTAGCTTCCAATTTTTGAAGAATTTCACCTCCCAATCATCTTTTGGTTCCTGATATTTATTAGTTAGTCAGATATTCTCCATTAGGGCTCTCTTAATCTCGTGGAAGATCACAACCCATATAGACTCCTTGTTTCTAAAGATCCTATCATTCCTCTCTTTCCAAACCCCCCAGTAGATGTAGGGTAAAAGGAAGTTCCAGATAGATAATAAAATATTATTATGAGTAGGAGATCTCCAAGAAGTGAAAACCTCCTGAATAGCCTATGGAAAGATCCAATCCATCTTTATCAAATCCAAAAACTTCTCCCATATTTTCCTAGCAAAGGCACAATGAATAGTCATATGATTAATGTTCTCCTCATCATTCTTGCAGAGTTAGGTATAAACCCCTTTTCCTAAGATTATCAATAGTTAAGATTTTATCCTGCAATAAGATCCAGAAAAACACATTAAATTTAGGGGTTAAGCCTTTAAACCAAGATTTCACCCAACACAGTTCAAGGCAATTCTCATAATTCTACATATACAAAGAGGAGATCAAGAAAGAACCATTAGAATTGTATCTCCAGATTAAAGTATCCTCTTCATCAATGAGGAAGAGAACATTCAAAATTTTATTCAGACTTCTACGAGAGGGATCCACCCTAGACAAGTCAGTCCAGTTATCCCCTTCCCAATAGTTAGCCACATGCGATCCAAAAACTTATTTACATTGCACCATCTTTTCTTTCCAATTTGAATCAGAATTAAGAGGGTGATCCAAAATCCATTCATCATCCCAAAAAAGAATAGTATTTCCATTTCCCACCTTCCATTTAACACCCTTCTTGATCAATTCCTTCTTTCTCAAAGCATTATTCCAAATGCTAGAACCTCCTTGTATAGATTCCTGATTTAGAAATTTTTGGAAGTCACTCCTATCCCTGTTATATTTGTTGTGCCAAATAGTACTCCATTCTCTCGGGGTCTTGAATAATCTCCAAAGAAGTTTGTCCATAAGAAAATCATTCATACTTCTTATACTTCGAAGACCGAGGCCCCCCTTCTTAGCAGGTTTACAAACCTTATCCCAAGCAATGAGAGCCATTCTCTTTTTTTGTTCCACTCCAGACCAAAGGAAATTTTTTTGGATTTTCTCAATACTTTCAGAAAACTTCCTAGGGATTTTAAAAATACTTAAAGTATAGAGAGGGATGCTTTGGAGAGTAGCCTTAAGCACCAAAATTTTACCAGCTTGGCTCAAAAGAGCACCCTTCCAGCTAGCTAAACTCCAGTGAAATTTATCAATCATAGCTCTCCAAAAAGAATCAGGGGGTTCAAGGCAGGGAGACAAACCTAAGTAGGATCTAGGAAGGCATCCCACCTCACATCCCATTACCCTTTTTATCCTTTCTTGTCTTCGTTCAGGAACATTAATGAAGAAAATAGAACTCTTGTTCCAATTTATAATCGTCCAGTAGCAGCACCATAATTATCAAGGGCTTTTTTGATGATTTCACCATTTTTTATAGAGGCTTTGCCCATAATAATAGAGTCATCCATGAATTGCTAGTGAGAATAAATCTGCTCTTTTGAAGAAGGTTGCAGCCTTATAAATTCACCTTTGTTAACCAACTGACCAATGTATCTACCCAAAAACACTGCCATAATAATGAACAGGATTGGAGACAAAGGATCCCCCTTTCTAAGACCTCTCAAAGACTTGAAGAAGGGAGTAGGAGATCCATTCACAAGAATAGAGAAAGTAGCAGAGGAAACAAGACAATGTATAAGATCTCTACTTCTCTTATTGAAGCCAAAAGCCTCTAAAATAGCCTTCAAAAAATCCCAGTCAACCCTATCATAAGATTTAGACAAGTCCAACTTCAACAAAAAACCTTTTTTTTAAGACATCGTCAAAGAATGGATGTTTTCATGAACATAAATGATTGAGTCCAAAATTTGTCTTCTTGGGACAAAGCCATTTTGCTCTCCAAAAATCAGGGAGGGAAGAAAAAAAACTCTAGAGGTAAGGACTTTAGAGATAATCTTGTACACAGAGTTGCATAAGCTGATAGGTCTGAACTGATCCAAACTATCAACACCCACTTTGTTTGGAATCAAGGCTATAAAGGTCCCATTAAGTTCCTTAAGAATCCTTCTTGAGCCAAAAAATTCTTTAACCGCATTGACAACATCATCCTAAATAATATTCCAATACTTATGAAAAAAGAAGAGAGGGTACCCATCTAGGCCAGGGGCTTTGTCTCCTTCAAAGGAGAAGACCGCCTTATGAATCTCATCCTTTGAAGGGATAGCAGTAATTACTCTATTTTTTTCTTCATTCAAAATACAAGGAATACCATCCAACAACTCCTTTTGATGTTCCTTGTTCAGGTTATCAGCTTTCTTCAAGGGATCAACAAAAAAATTATTAGCTTCTCCCTTGAACTCATCCTCTTTTTCACTAATGGCTCCATTAATCCTAAGTCTGGAGATTGTATTTTCCATTCTATGTTTCATAGTGGTCATGAAAAAGTACTTCGAATTTCTGTCCCCTTCCTTCAAAAAAATCTTCCTAGACCTTTGTCTCCAAAAGCTTTCTTCTTTTAAGATTATATCATGGTATTCCACAAGTTTTGTATCTTCCTCATCCTTAGAAAAAATGCTATACCCATCCTTCTGAATACTATCCTGAATTTCCTTCAGCTCCTCTGCAATTTTCCTTTTATTGGTAAAGATATTCCCAAAAGTCTCTTTGTTCCATTTTTTAATATTGTCCTTAACATTTTTTAGTTTCTTAGCAATTTTGAGCATGGCCGTTCCCTCAATCCTAATACTCCACCACTCCTCAATGAGTTTTTCTAGATTAGGATGGATAGTCCACATTTTCTCAAAACAAAAAGGGAAGTTCCTTTTCAAACCATTAGGCTCAACAATAAGGGTAATTAGATAGTGATCTGAACCAACTCTAACATAAGTCGATAAGGTGTAGGAATAACTATTAGACCACTCACTACTTGCGAGCGCCCTGTCAAGTCTGACTTGGATAAGCTCATTACTAGATCTCCTGTTGGTCCAGGTATAATTCATCCCCTGCAAATCTAGGCCATGTAAGGTTTGGTTATCAATGAAGTCCATAAGATCAGTTATGTTGTCCAAATTTGGTTGACTCCCTCCAAGTTTCTCATTTTGCTTTAAAGGAGTGTTAAAATCCCCCATTATAATCCACCCTTCATCAAAAAAATCACTCCTTTTTCTAGAAATATCATTCCAAAAAGATTTCCTCCCCCATTTAGTATTGGGAGCATAGATATTTGTCAAAATCCACGAGGTTCCATCCTTAATATGCCAAAATTTGATATTAGCCATATTATTACCTTGGGAAATAACCTCCCCCCTAATGAAATTATAGTTCCAAGTAACCACAATACCCCCTAAAGACCCATCAACATCACCACCTAGGGTTTTACCATTGCTAAAAAATTAGAGTTTCTCAACTTTGTCCTTGGACATCTTAGTCTCTTGAAGTAATACAATGTCTGGCTTGTTATCTCTTATCATGTTTTTAACCATGTCTTGCTTATGAGGATTATTTAATCCTCTTACATTCCAAGAAATAATCTTCATTGCTTATGTAAGGATTCAGACTCTAGGATGGTTCTTTGACTTCCATCCGCTATGTTCCTGCTGACCTCTAACGCTCTTCTTTTATGATTTGAGAGCCTTCCTGGGGAGACATGAATGGCTTCCACATCTCCATTTTTTCTACTTCTAGTGCTTCTAACAATCATAGTAGCATTCTTAGTCATCTTAAAAAATCCTTCTTTTTTCTTATTTTTGGTTGTGTTTTTGTTTTCCACATATGTCCATCCATCTTCAGTCGAGACATCACAACCCAAAAGGGAAGCATCAATATCTACCTCAACTCCCCACTTTTCAGACTTAGATATAAGGGGTAAATGCTTATTAGATCCTATAGGAGTAGAAATAGTAGTCTGAGACAAGTCTTCAGAATAATCCAGTATGGCACAATTTTGGGCATCCTGGAAGTTATCATCCTTAATTTGTATAGGTAAGGTATTAGAATTACCTCTAGACATTTCTCTCTCAATCAAATACACATCAAAATCCTCCTTAACCTTTGTCTCGCCCAAAGGTCTTCTCTGAACTTCTTTAGAAAAAGAATCATCAATTCTCCTTTGGGGAGAATCATTAATTATTTCCGTGCTAACCCCCTTATTTTTCTCTGTTTTAGAAGGAGAAGTGCCATTGCCTTCTCTAATAGTTCCCTTCTCTTCCATCTTTCCTTCTTGCTTCCCATTGTCACTCTTCCTATTGAAGTTCATTCTAGATCCTGACTTTCTCACCCACACCTTCTTTTGTTTCTTAGGTTGGGGTATTAGTTTTGGGCATTGTTTAGCCCAATGCCCAGTTTTCTTGCAGTGAAAATAGGCAAATGGTGTAGACTCATACTCAATATTTTGGACCCAAGAGCCTAATTTGGACTGGAGTGTTATAGATTCTGGCATGTCCACTCCCTGATGAACCCCCACACAAATCCTGGCATACGTTAGGAATCTCTTGGAGACTGTAACAAGATCCATAGACAAGAGCTCCCCAAAAACATTAGCTATTCCCTTGAAAACATCTTCCATCCAGAACTCAAGCGACAGTCTCAGGAGGTTTACCCAGACCGGAGCCTGCACATTCAAATCATCCTACATATTCAGGTTAGGACACAACTTATGGAGAATCATGGAGTGCTTTCCCATCACCCACAATCCATTACATAGAGTATTCCTTAGATCTTCCTCACAAGAAAAAGAAAAGGATAAGCATCCTCTGGGGAGAGCCGCCACCTCAACTTGAACTTTCAAGACCCATTTTCTTTTCACAAAAGCCCTAACCACCTCGATATTAGGACGAGTTCCCAGAAACCTCCCCACAAGAGAGTTAGCCATTCTAGAAATATTAAAATCAATGATTTGATCCGGGATGGTAATTGCAAAAGTGCCTTGCTCGAGGTTGGACAAATTCTTCACAGGTGGGAGAGAGGACTTACCAGTTGGCTTAACACCAAAAAGACCTGACCAAATTTTGATAGGCATGACAGTATTCATCTTGTTTTGATTAGTAGCCTCCGTTCTGGCCCCCCCCAGGTCCCCCATCCCCAACCGACATTAGGAATCTTTCCTTGCTCTCCATTCACATTTGTCTCCTCTTGTTGACTTCCAGCCCCTGATGAACCAACGTCAAATCTGCCATTCCCTTTGTTGTCCAGATTTGAAATTTGAATTGCTCCTTTCCCGCTCGCTGCTCCATCATCTTACTTTCCAGGAGAAAGTGTTACATTCTTCCGACATAAGTCTTGTTAAAATGGCTTAGGGTTAGGGTTTCTCATAAGAGAATTTGGTAGCTTTTTGTAGTAGTATTGAGTTGCAAGGTATTTGTAGATTGTAACATGTTGAAATCACTGGATAATAAGATTGGACTCTTTGTTTGGTGGACATAGCCTAACATTGGGTGAACCACGCTAAATCTTTGTGTCACCTTGTTCTATTTCTGTGTATGTTTTATTCCTTTGATTTATTAGCTAAATCTACATGTAATTGTTAGATATATGTGTACTAATCATAACAATATGTTGGTAGCATATGTTCAAGGGATATCAAAAGTTCTAATTCAGATCTGAAGGTAGTTGTGGAGCCACAAGCATAAGAATTGCATCGACATTGAAGGATAGGTGCCAAGTGCATCCATAAGTCGACAAAAGTAGTAGCAAAAAAAAAATCTACGAGAGGACCAAGTAAGCATAATCCTTAGAATGGCAGCCCAAAGATCTTTGAACATAAGGTCTTCACTTTATCCTATTATACATAATGTCTTTGAAGATAATAAGGGTAATTTCAAATTCCCTAAAGTAAGAATCTCAGATCTATACCCAACAAAGGGAATTAAGACAAGGATTATGGATTCTATACGTTAGCTAAAGCTCACCCTTTGAGTTTCTAGAGAAGGGATTTGTCCTATTTATTTACCTTTCCTTCTTGAAGATATTAAGAGATGGAAAGTAAAAGGATTCTTCCATGTTCACTTTTCATATGTGGACTTTATTATTCACCCACATTTCAATTATGATATAGGTGCTGAATACTTTGCTACCCTGATAGATACTAGAAGTAGACTATGGGACCAAACAATCATAGTCCAATTTAGAGGTGGGTTATCCAAAGCCCAAGAAAATGATTAAAGTAAGGGTGGAGATGGAAGAATATTTTTTTGACCTAATTTCACTATAAGTTTAGAAGATAAGTATGTACAAATTGTATTATTATTATTATTACAAGTAAAAGGAGTTTCTCTTTAGACAAACTCTATTTATGCCACTATTGGAGGATGATGCATTTATTGAATTTGAACACTATGTTTCCTCCTTCCAATTTCCAACTGGGGTATCTTATCCTGAAGGGAATTATAATGTTCTAGACTTTGGAATACATATAGACCATACTAGTTTTGATACACAATTTCCAGTCATTGAGACATTAATAAATTGCTCTTCTACTCCTAGATTCTAAAATCTAATAGTAGAAGAGTTTCTATCATTGATCTCAAACTTTTCCATAAGAAAACTTAATGGAACAACCCTTGAATAGTAGGAGACCTAGCTTGTCTCAAACTTATTTTCTATCCCATAATTTTTCTAGTTCCACACATAAGCCTTTTATAGACTATAATCTTGAAGAAGCAATTTTCTCTTCAAGATATTTTCCAATTACTAGAAAACCATCCATAAATATTTATCCCTCAAGGAATTCATTAGCAACTTTGTCTGATTTGAGTAGTAATCATGAATTACCAAACAAAATAGCAAGATAGGTTAGAAATAAAATTGCCCTCACTCCAAAAGAATAATCCTCTACAAGGGAAAGCATAGACAACCAAAAAGGAAAACATATAAAGATTACAAAGATGGGAGAAAAGGGATGTATGCTTAAAGAGCATCTCCCAATAGCTAGAATAGAAAAAAAAAGCTATGTATAAAATTGAAGAGGATAAGTTGGAAAAGGAGGTAATTGGTTATGAACTAGGCTGATGGCCAAGCCTAGAAATTTTTTTCGTAATCAATACTAATAAAAATATTTGGGACCAATATGAAGCAAGACTTCATATTGATATAGGGGGAAAAAAAAAGAATTGAAGTAAGCCTATAGAAATTGGATGGCCCAATGGATAATTTCTACTCAAGAAAATTTAGATGATATGGGTTTAGACTATAAAAAGTCTGTAAATAATGCTAGCAAGAGTCATGAGAAATTAGTTTCAACAAAACAACTTCCTTTGGAAATAGATTCTTCAATTCCAAAAATTGAAAAATAGTCTTCTTCAATAATGAATGATACTTTTGGGAACACCCCCACAACGCAATGGTAAGTTGTGAACCTCTCAATTGAGAGGTCTTGGGTTCAAGTCTACTTGAGCCCCTTGTTGATCTTGGCTTCGGCCTATTACCTATCAAAAAAAATAAAATAATGAATGATACTTTTGGTTTGACATTTAGTTATGAAATATATGTTGTAATTCCCCCACTAGGGAACCCAAGAGATAATAACCTAAAACATGATACTAAGTTTGCAGAATAATTTTTTTCTTAAATATTTACAAACAAAGATGAATAAACAAGCGGAAGTAAAACATGAAGTCTATAAGAACATAGACATACATCATAAATACAATCTCCAATGGTAGATTACACATCTCAAGGGTTCCTTGACATAGAAACTACAAATACAAAAATAACTAAGAATCTACATAATACATCATAAGTCACATCTGAAGAATAAAATACACATACTCATCAAACATCCATTGCACATGTCACAGGGTATGTGATTACAATAAATTATAATTACAAAAGAGAAATGTAAGATCAAGAATAGAACTCCAAGAAGATAGGAAATGAAGTAACTGCAACCAGGATCATCCAACAATGGTACGAGGATGTTCGAGTCTCAAATGGAAAAAGAATCACTATCAATCGACCTCATGGAAACCTGTGGTTCAACTCCCACCGTGCTGAGGAGATAACATCAAATCCCTAATGGATAACAATACCAAACAATTAGGTAGACCAAGAAAGGATCCTAGAAGCTCCTATCTCAAGGTACAATTCATAAGTACAAGGTACACATAATAATCCCAGAGGAAACCATCACATGTAGGAAACCTGAAATGAAATTAGAGAAGTGTCATCACATGAGTCAACTCTAAGGTCTCTTGGTAGCCTCACTGGACTCCAGCCCCTAGTGACTCTATGTAGATCAGTAGTCATCTCATGTAGACAAGGAACAGCTAACTATGCTAGACTCACCATCACCACTGGACGTGCAAGCATCTTCTCCCACTCCCATCCTTAGCCTATACTAGCACTCAAGGCATGGGTGAGGATTCATTATCTTATTAATTCATTTTAATCCCCATTTAATTTAATGTTATCACTTGATTAAGTAACTTACTAAGGATACCTAGGTAGCCACTTCTAGGCTTCGGTGCCTCCAAAGTAAGCCACTTCCCTTCTACACCTACATAACCTACCCTAGGTTTAACAGTCTCAAATCATGACTCTAAGTCAACAAAGTCTTTAAATCTCAACAACTAGTTCCAAGAAGTGATAGGAACACAAATATACAAAAACCATCACAATATAAATATCCAAAAAGGGTTGGGTTTCATTGATCAGTTCCATCCAAGAATGCAAAACAAACATACAAAAAATAATAACTTCTAATCTTGCCTCTGGTAGCAGTCCTACTGGCTGACATACTAAACCCCTCTAAACCCCAAATCACATAAGGCAATAAAAGACCATAATAGAATTTAATTTGATAAACCAATTTGTAATATCCATCACAAAAATTAATTTATCTGATAATTACTAATAGACTATAATTATACAAAAGACAATTAAATTCTGACCCTACACTTCAATTTATAACATCCATAAAATTAATTGAATTTAGGCATTAAAATTACTAACTCAATATAATCTTATAGTCCAAAACACACTCGAATTGATTTAATACACAAAAGCAAACACAATATAAAAGTCACTAAAATTCAACCACTAGATTTAATTAAATAATCAATATCCACACTCCATTCAAATTAAAACATAATTATTTTCCAAAATCACACATGCAGAAATATAATCTTTCTAAATGCATAACCCATATTAATTTATATGATAAAATGAAAAAATGCAAACAGCATAATAAATTTTCCAAAGGAAATATATTTCAATAAAATAACACTATTTCAATTTTCTAAACAACAATACAAATTTTAATTACTAAATACCAATTTATATATATAAAAAATATAATTTAAATTAAAAATTAAATTAGATGAGCTCACAGGTCCACCGTGGCAGCCCCAAGGGTTGCACACAGCCCCACATGGGGTACTGTGACAGTCCAAAGGATTGCGCACAACCCCCACATGGGTTACCATGACAGTCCCAAAGGATTGCGCACGACCCCCACATGAGGTACCATGATAGTCCCAAAGGATTGCACACGGTCCCTCATGGGCTATTGTGACAGTCCCTAGGGACTACACACGACAGTCCATGGGGACCCATGTGACAGTCCCTTGGACTGCGCACGACCCCATGTAGGGCTGTCATGTGGTGGCATGGGGGCTGGGCTATGCTTGCCTCCCAAAATAAAATATTAGATTTTTTAATAATTTTTTTTAAAGACTTCCTTTTAAAATATATAAATTTTATTTATTTCATTTTTAATATATTTAAAAAAAACAAAAAACATGTGTATTTAATATCTTTTTAATAAAAAACATATATTTAATTTTCACCAAATATAAAATACCAGTAAATAAAATTTACTGTACAAACAACAAGGTAGGGAACTTTTTTTTTCTTTAAAATAAAAGTAAGAATTAAATACCCAAATGGAATTAAAATCTTACAAATGAATCTAACTGGGTAATTTATCTAAATCACACCCTAGGGTTTTTATCTGATTTTCTATTTTCTCATTTAAAATAACAATTCAGTTTTCTAATAATTAAACCCATCATTTCCTAAATCTAGGGTTTTCCAGATAACCAATATTAATTCCAACTAATATTAATTCTTACCAGAATTTCACAATTTCAAACCCTAATGAAATTTAATCAACAATTTGGAAACACGAATTGGAAGCAAAAAGGGTCTCCTTAATACTAGTTTCAGAATTCCAGAAAAAGAGAAAATTCATGAAATAAAATTCCAGACATGAAAATCTGACATGCATGAAGAATACAGTTCTTTCAAAATTACAAACCACAATCACAAGGATAATTGATTCCTACCTCAAACACCAAATAATAAAATCGACGATGACCATAAACGAAGGCAAAACCAAGCTATCAAAAAATTGCTCCAAATTGAAAGCCTTCACCCAAAATCTCCAAAACATGTGTGTTGAGAATAATGACCAAACCCTCAACATATAGGAAATTCCATTCCCCATGCAAGGGTTGGAACTCAACTCCACAAAAGCTTTTCTTTAATCAATTTCTAATTTTCAGTTTAATTTCAGTTGAACTAAAGTCTAATTCCTAATTTGCTCTTGTTGAAACCACTTAACTCAAAAATTAACTAATTCTTTAATTTAATTTAATCAAATTTGATTGTGCAACTTAAGGCATTCTAATTAATTTAAAATAAAACATTTAGTCTACAATAATTCGACATGCTAAATTAATTCCTAAAATAATAAATATCTTTTAATTGAAAATGTTAAATTTACAATTAAATAATTCTAAGTTGAATGTATTTAATTAATTCTCATTAATTAAATAATTCTACCATACAATAAATCTTTAAAATAAGAAATTAAATTAATAATTTTATTTAATTAATTTTCAATTAATTAAATAATCTCTCATATAAATACCTAAAAATAGCAAAAAACTAATTTATTTAAGTTACACAATTTAATCTAAATAAATTATCTAATTATAGAAATCACACCAATAACCAAAATCAAAAGATCCCAAAGAACCACATTCATACTCAAGAAAAGGGATATAAACTCACATCAATTGGATGAGTTTTAAAAAAGGGTAGAATATCAGAATCTTGTCCACTATTTCAGGACAATAGTATGGCTTAGGTTAAGATTTGGATCTAAATATTATCTCCCCTCTTTTACCATTGAGACTAGTGATAGAGCACACTCATCCTGACAATTCAGGGAAGTCGATGCTCGGTACCTGCAAACTTGCATACAAAACCCAAATGTACATATATATATATATATATATATATATATATATATATATATATATATATATATATATATAAATATAAATATAAGCAAGCAATGGTGGGGATCATGACATTGTGTGGATTTCGCAAGCAGGTGAATAGAGGTAAAATTGAATCACCTCTATTTAGATGTAAAGATGGATAAATGTGTGTGTAAATGTATGGGGGAAATATGAGATCTACTCCTAAATCCAAATTCCCAAAGGAAAGATCTAATTTGATCAACCCAAAAGGTTAATGCACAATTGAATCAATCTATGGAGAATATGAAAGAGAGAGAAAAATCCTATATTTCCCTATGGTAGAATTGAAGTGTTTAGAATTTGAAACAATTGAAATGCAAGTACTAACCTCAAATTAGGGCAGATTTGGAAAATGCCAATTTATGATGTCTGTGTGTACTTTCAAACAAATCTGTAACCTATTCTGGACTGGAACTGCCAAGACAGAGAAAACCTAGAAATCTTTTTCCAAGATGAGCTCAGGTCGACTTTGACCTTCATAAAAGGTCAAAGGCTAGATTCTTTATTTAAAGGTCAATTCTGACTTTGTTCGTAGATCTCAAAAGTTCACCGAAAAGGGTATCCAAATCTACTCTCAGATCCAAAATTCTGCACCTGTACCTGCAAGAAAAAGAGGAATTTTATTATTTGTTTGAGGGGTTTGCCTTGGTCAAACCCCGGTTTGGAATTAACCTTAATATTGAAATTGAAATAGGAATGCTAGCAAGTAGTAGAAATGGATCTAACAATGAAGCTATGCAATTTGATAGATATGTAACTGTATTTTGAATGTAAACAAGTATATTGGTATGAAAGCTTGAACAGAACAATGATAAATGTAAATCAAAACCATGAAAGTAAATACAAAACCTCCATGCTTGTATGCTTGGAATCCACCTTGATAGAAGAATGAATAAATCTTGAAGATGAACAAAAGGATCTTGAAGGAAGATCACACCATCATGATGGCTAGATCTAGGGTTTTAAATGATGAATCTTGAATACTTGAACCAAATCCCTTCAATGGCTTGAATGCTCGAATCCTTGATCTTCAATGGAGAACTTGGATGAAGAAGAGGACTTGAATGCTTGAATGGATGCTTACTTGATCACCTTGAGAGCTTGAGAGGAATTTCTTGAGATGAGATGTGAATAATGGATGTTCTCACAAAACTTGATTGAGAAAATGAGAGAGGAAGGCCTCCTTTTATAGTGAACTAGGGCACAATCCTCTAGAGGGGCCACCTTGGAGAATTAAATCCCAATTAGGTCCTATCCTTTAGAAAATATAGCTAGATTAAATGCAATTAGAGGATTTACCATTTTGAAACCTGAAATGGCCAACCCGGAGGCGGAAAAACAAATATCCCCGAAACCTGACACCCGAAAATCAAGGAATTTGAAAATGTGAAAGAGGGGGGAAAAATTGAGGTTGGGACTGACCTAGTCAGGTTCAAGCTCTATCTTGACCTAGTCAGGTTTGAGCTCGATCTTGACCTAGGTAGGATCAACCTTGATTTGACCCTGTGGGCCTAGATCCAATCAGAATTTAGGACAGGAGGTCCCAAGGATGCCCAGAGACCTAAAAATGATACTAGAATGGGACAGAATGCTAGGGATAGGCATAAAATCCTATGATGACTATGATGAAGGCTAGGAGGACCTATTTCTAAGTCCTACCTAGAAAATAGAGCCATGGAAGAGGGAAATTAAGGAAAATCCTCAGGATCCTAACCCTAATTTCACCTAGAATGAAGCAGAAAAGTGGAAAGTGGGGAGAAAGCCAAATCAAAGAAAAGATTAGTTCAAGGTGTCTGATATGACCCCAAACCACTTACTCAAAGGGATAAATGCTCTTATCATGGAAGTGCTTCCATTTTAAGATGATACATTAAGCCCCCACTTTAGCAAGAGTATGGACTTGCTGCAAACTCTTGGTAAAGGAGAAGAAAGAGAAGATCCAAGTGGATTCAAAATGAGATAGAATGACACTTAGTTAGGGACACTAGCCCCTAGGCTAAGGATTCTAACTCAACATACACGCACGAGGGTGCGAAAAACAAAAGGATAGAAAAAAGGGGTTAGTACTAAAACAAACCCAAATCAACTAGCACAAGAAACCTTGCTAAGAAATATTTCTTATACTAACATCATATTTGGAAAACTATCATAAAAGCATAAATGTTTGCATAAGAAAAACAAGAACAACACTATAAATAACATAGCTTCATGATCTAGTCCTACTAGCATGAAAGCGAAAAGAGAAAAAGGGAAAAGAGTGATTATCTCGCCTAGTAAGATGCCCAGCTTACCATGAATCACCCTGGAGGGAGAGCCCAACAGGTTCACCCATAAATTGTGCTTGTAATTGCAATGCATCTTCTGATGACTTCTGAAATACTCATAGATCCACCTTCTTATATCACTATGAATATAAAATGCATGTCTCCTCAGGATTTAGCAACTTATGTGCGTTACCTTCGAAAGATTTAGCATATAGGTGCGTGTCTTTTCAAGATTTAGCAACTTATGTGCATTACCTTCCAAGATTTAGCATATTTGAAATTGGAAATGCATGTCTCTTTAGGATTCAACAACTTATGTGTGTTACCTTTAGAGGATTTAACATATTGAAAATTTTGAAAAATGCATGTCTCCTCAAGATTTAGAAACTTATGTGCGTTACCATCAGAAGATTTAGCATATGGATGCGTGTCTTTTCAAGATTTAGCAACTTATGTGTGTTACCTTCCAAGATTTAGCATGTAAAAATAAAAAACTATAGTACAAGGGAGGCCCTATATATGCCCCCCTCCTTAATATGGCAAAAACATACTATTTTGACATGTTAAGGAAAGAAAAGAACAAGGATAAAGCCTTCTTCAACATCAAGACAATATCCACAAACAACACCCAGTCCAAGCCAAGAAGGTCATAGCTCCTATGAGGCCATGGAAGGGACGAATGTAAAGAGATATCATGCAAGAAGTGAAAAGAAAGTAACCCTTATGAGGGATAGCACACTGTTCAGTTTCCAAGGTGAGAGATATATCAACCATGGAAACCCAATGTCAAAAAAAAAAGAAGGTTGTGATCAAGGACAAAGATCCTTAATGCAAACCAAAATTTTCATGTATGATTGGATATCACATAATAGATAAATATTGCTTACCCAAGGAAAGAGGTGAATCCCAGAAAGACAGAAGGAGATGGCATCCTTGCCCCCCAAATGTAGGAACAAAGATGTAAGAGGATACCTACTTCACAATGCCAGGAAATATCCTGTTTAGCAATAATGTACACCATATCCTGAGCGAGGGATATTGACCCCTACATCCAAGAATATAGATAATTGTGAAAAGGATATGTCATTCAAGGAAAAGGATCCTCAAAGAAAGAGATCTTATTAACAAGACCCCCACCAAAGAGGAGTGGTTTAAATAAAATATCATCTTTCAAAAGCGGGAACAAAGATTCCATCATCAAGCCCCCTGTAATCAAGAGGAAGAGGAATCTTTGGAATGAGGGAAACAACTCTAACACCAAAGCAAGGGTGAAAGTTTATAAAGAACATATAATTTGCAAAATAGAGAAGAAGTGACGACTTAGGACAACAACTTCTCATATAAGAAGGTTATCCATAGTCAGAACATCTATCAATATGTTGAAATAATATTGCAATATAAACAAATACCACTAAGCTAAGCAAATCAGTTCCCTAGACAAGGAAAAAGAAAGAGGTACCTTGCCCCCCAGAGATAAAGACAATGGATACCTTTGAAAAACAAATGTCTTAAAAAAGATATCTTGAAAGATTCTATGGATGATTAAAAACATAATGCAAAACCATAGAAAAATAGGAGAGAAAGAATACCAATTAAGCCCCAATAAAAAGACCTAATGGATCCTAGGAGACTGGATGAAGATACACCTCTTTCCCCCCAATCATGAGACAAGAGGGGAAGAGCATCTACATTATATCTAAAGGAGGGGAATCCCCTATATCAAAATTATGAAGGAATTGTAAAACTGCACGAGAGTGAGATATAATTCCTAAAGTAGATCTTTCTCCAATATATAACTTGAAATGTTTACAATCAACAAGTAAATGTTTGTTACTATAATGAAAAGGACATTTGTATTTGTATAAAGCATCGATCGGCATATGTCTAAAGATTTCTTTCTTGGAATTCATTAGCTCAACATATACCTTCTTAGCCACTTCTTGACGAGCATTAGGGTTATCTAAGATAGGTGTGGGGAGAAGAAAGTGAAGAGGAGGATGATGTTTAGCATCACCTACCTTAACTTGAGATTTTGAACACCCAACACCATACATATTCGATTTAGGGGGTATATGAACTGGAAACTTGATACCATGCTCATTAACTCCAAGCCCTAAACCTTTATAACCTTGTTTAGTCACCATATTATATCCAGTAGTGTACATATTATGTAAAGCTTCTACAGGAGGTGATTGTTTATCATGTTCATGAGTAAAGGTTGCATAAGGTGGGATAATAGGGTTTGAAGAAGTTTCTTTACCCTTTCCTTTAATATCATCATGAATCAGAGGAGAAGGTAAATCAAAGAAATCTTGCACATCCACATCCTAAACTATAGCTCGAATCTCATCATAAGTATGGGAAGAGCGAGGATGAACAGATGGAGAATTAGGTATCAAATTAGGATTAGGAAGATTAGGATTAGGATTGATAGGATTAAGATTAGGATTGATAGGATTAGGATTAGGAAGAGTAGGAGATGGTGTATCATCTACCAAATTCTTCACATAATCCAAAATATTAATAAGGCTACCACATAAATCTTTAATGAAGGTTTTAAATGTAGGCAGACTAGTGTTGGTCATCTTCAAAAAAGCATAAGCAAGAGCAAAGTGAAGGGTCATCAACATAATGAAGTGAATGATAATCTCATAAACATCATAGGTATTATAAAGAAATGCTAAAAGAAGAGTAATAAAGAACATAACTACACACCAGAGAATCTTAATGATCACCATAGAAAATGAAATGCAAGAAATATTTTTGGATTTTATTGATTATATAGATTTTTTTGTATTTTTAAATTTTAAAATGCAAGAGTATAAACTAGATCTAATCTAAAAGGCAATCTAACACCAAAAGGAAAGAGAGTAAGCTAGTCGGGTTCACCAAAATGAATAGGTGTAAAATGGCATCACACCTATTCAAATGTAAAGATGGATAAATATGTGTGTAAATGTATGGGGGAAATATGAGATCTACTCCTAAATCCAAATTCCCAAAGGAGAGATCCAATTTGATCAACCCAAAAGGTTAATGCACAATTGAATCAATCTATGGAGAATATGAAAGAGAGAGAAAAACCCTATATTTCCCTATGGTAGAATTGAAGTGTTTAGAATTTGAAACAATTGAAATGAAAGTACTAACCTCAAATTAGGGCAGATCTGGAAAATGCCAATTTTTGATGTTTGTGTGTACTTTCAGGAAAATCTACAACCTGTTTTGGACTGGAAATGCTGAGACGGAGAAAACCTAGAAATATTTTTCCAAGATGAGCTCAGGTCAACTTTGACCTTCATAAAAGGTCAAAGGCTAGATTCTTTATTTGAAGATTGATTTTGACTTTGTTTGCAGATCTCGAAAGTTTGCCAAAAAGGGTATCCAAATCTACTCTCAGATCCAAAATTTCGCACCTGTATCGGCAAGAAAAAGAGGATTTTTGTTGTTTGTTTGAGGGGTTTGCCTTGGTCATGTTGGCACTTCAAATTTTCAGTACATGAGTCTTGTGAAATTTTTATAAATTTGAAGTGTGTATAGATGTTCATGAAAGTATGATAATTTTGCTATTAAAAACCCATAAAAAACCCTACAAAATTATCTTTTCTTCCTCAGTATCCAGTGAACCCTAATTAAGAGTCAAACCTAAGAAAAACCCTCAGTATATACCATTTTCAAAAAAGCCCTAGGTCACTCTGTTTTAAATCTATTTGAGCGTTACCTTTTTGAATCACTTAAAATCTCAAAAGTGCACATGCGTAAAGTTTTCCTAAGTCTCAGCGACTAACGGTTTTAATTTTTCCTAAGTCTGGCGGCTATAATATATCCTAAGTCCTAAATACTTTATATTATAATGTTTCAGCTTTCATTCAGCTTAGTATCTTTAAAGAAGATCTAAAGGTGATTGTATAGTCACAAGGAATCTTATAGACCTATGCGATCATGCGACTAATGGTTGATCTTACAGTAAAGCTTAATGCCGAAACAAAGTGGGACCAGTGTCAGAAGAATCTTCAAAGATGAAAGTAATAAAAGGAAGATCCGATGGTTGTCGTATAATCGTATAGAATCTTAGAGACCTATGCGATCATGTGACTAACCATCGATCTTGCATCAAGCTCAGTGTAGTTCTTGGGTGGGACCATGGACAGGTGTATACGACTGGTAGTTTCTCATTGGTTAAAAATAGTGGGACCAATGTCAATTTTTGCATATGGTTTTTCTTGATTGGTCGATAGTACTTGTTGATGTGGAGGATGTCAATGAACACGAGTGCTCACAAAGAAAGAAATTACATGACAACTTGCCAGCTATTGCAAGCGTGGATTGTCTTTACTAATAAAGGTAAAGTGGGACTAGCAACTTAAGGAATAGATGACAGTGGGTGAATGTTAACGGTTTGTCGCATGGTCGCATGAGCCTTTTTCAAGCTATGCGATCATGCGACTAAAATTCTATTTTAACAGTAAAAGTTATAAGGGAGTTGCCGCTCATGAAGGAATTGACATGACGACTTGTCATATGGTCGCATGAGCTTCTTTCGAGCTATGCAATCATGTGACAAACCATTGGATTATTTTCCAAGTGAAAATCAACGGACAAAATTTAAATTGAGGAAGAAGTGGGTGAAAGGTTCAGACAAGTGATAGTTCATTTCCCAGAAAATTAATGGCGACATCATGTGAAGTAAATTACTGAAATAATTGTAGATCGATTGTGAGTATGTCAAAATCTATGCTTCCTCAAAAAGCCACAAGGAGATAAAAATTTGCGGAGCGCTTGGCGAGCAGAATTGCAGAAACTGATTGCTGTTTTCTTAGGGATTTTGAAGAAAAGGTTGGTTCTTCTTGCACTTGGTTGTTTTGTTAAGAAGTATTGCTTTGCTACTGTGTTCTTTTTTTCCCAATATATGTAAGATATAAGCCCTAGAAATGCCACCTAGGAAAGAGCTTTCTGGTGAAACCGATTATCTTAAGAGGGGTCTGCATGAGGACTTATTACAAATGTTTCCTAGTTCAACAGTAAATTTGGTAGAGGTCAAATAACTAACACCAAAGGAGCCTAGGGTAAAAGTGGCAGATGGATTGTATGATACAGGAAATTATATTAGGGATGCTAAGATTGGTTTTCTCAATGCGAGTGGCACTTCTGACTTCACTAGGCTAACATTGTTTACAATAGGTTTTAGCCAGAGAAATACCACTATTCCCACCTGTAATGTATGGGAAAATGATGTAGGCAAGCTTGTGGTACCCGGTGTCTTCTTAGATGTAGACTTGATGATTGAAGTTGCAAAAAAAATATGACCCTATTACTAAAGAGATTAGGGGTGTTAGAGGGAAAAAGCTATTGACAATCTCTGCTGAGGAAATTAGAACAGTTTTTAAACTAAGTGACCCCTCACCTAACCTAGAACCGATTGATTTTAAAGAATTAAGAGAGGTGTATGATGCACAAAGACATCTCCTTAGAATTGGTCCTGTAAAAGATTTCTATACTCAAATTGGAAAGATGATCGTTACAGGACTAGGTGCTCAGGAGCCATTCAAAATAGAGTATTTTGATGTACTGGCGAGAGGTGCCTATTGGTCATTATGTCAAGTTTTTGGGGAAGATGCAAATGAGAAAGTGCCAGAGCACCTGATGTATATGCTGATCCAGATATTACATCTACATCTGTCAATTACTTTTGATTATGGCCCCTTCATTGCTGACTTAATCCATGATGGATTAATGGGGATTCAAAAGAATAAAGTTGATAAACCCTTTTGTTGGTACTCTTTTATGATGTACATGTTTTTGTTCAAAGGTGTTGATTATTTTGCAAAAGAAATGGAATTATCCAAACAGAGAGGTGGAGAGGACATGCCTGTTCAGCTGTGGAATTCAAATATGACATGGGACAGAAAGGATAGTAGTTATATACGGTTTAACAAATGTTTTGCATCAAGATTGAGACTATTCTTTATTCATGACAGCCCTAGGGTCCCGGTCACCTTGGCCAAAGTTGTTAGACCACAACAATTTGCACAGGATCTCAATATAGTGCACAATTGGGGTGATTTTATTTTCTATCCCTATTCAACTATTATTAGGTTATATGGTTTCAGGGGAACTCCTTTTATTTTGCCTTTCCAAGTTCCCACCAAGATTGACATTGCAGAATTCTTCAGACAATTAGGTGATATTGAGAATAATAGTATTGCTAAAGGTAGAGGAACTTTGTTCCCAGATATTACCATTGCTCACCAGTTTATAATCACAAAGGGTGGGTGGCTTCATATGCATAAAATCTTGGATCCATATCATTTGACAACCACAATTACCTGGATGATAGACCCAGAGGGTTTCTACAATGAAATGTTTAGAAAGAGGGTCAGATGCTCAGCAATAAACCACATTTTTAATTTTCCTGAAGATATTATTAGAAATACCTCAGGGTTGCAAGACCAAGCAGTCAGAAAGGAAAAGTGGTTAGTGTACAAGAAAACATGGGATTTTGTCCGACAGTTTGACCCCAAATATGACCCTATAGGCAGCATAAATCCTATGGGAAAAAGGATAGATACTCTCATGAATTGTTTTCAAGAGATTTTTAAGACTCTAGAGGAGAAGAAGAAAAAGACCATGGAAGACAACCCAGAGAAGGCTAAATCATTGTTGGGAAAAGGTGCATTTGCAAAGGTGTTGCCTCCTGGCAAATATATGTTGCAAGAGAGGACTGGTTATGGTGTAATAATCCTAGAATCTAATTTCAAGAAGCAACAAAAGAAAAGAGAAGATCTCCCTTCTACATCAAAGAAGGTGGAGAGGCAAAAGGAGGTTGAAGAAATTATAGATGTACCACAGGACCAGCCAGGTGAAGACATCCTTGATTTTTCACCTCCCACCAAGAAACAAAGGATAGAAGAGAGGCCTCATGATTCAGAGGAAGAATACTCTCCTTCACAGTCACCCTTGAATATTAGAGATGATCAGGAGATCATAGAGTAGGTTCAACATATGGGATCTCAAGGTCAAATATTCATGACTCAAGATGAGATAAATGAGGGAGTTCCAGAGAAACCAAAGGAACCTGAGTTAGGCTTAACATCAGGACAAATTGGAGGGACAAAATTGGACCCTATAATCAAACAGGCATGGGAAGAATTTCTGGTTGATGATGCATTTGCAAAGACCTGGGCCTTTTTACAATTTTTATGGAAAATGAACATGAGTAAATTTGAGGAAGCTTATGAGAAGAAGCATAAGGAGAATCCTGATAAGGATCTTAAAACTATTGCAGATGAAATTAGGAAAGAGATGACATATAGATTTGAAGGGATTACTCTAGAATAGGGGAGAGAATTGGTAAAAAATGCAGGAGTACTTGTCCTCCCTGAATGGGACATAGCTGATGCAATAGTCCTTGATGCAGTTAGAAAATAAACTACACCTTTTTACAAGACCAAGGAAGAGGTAGAACATGCTGTCAAAGGAGTTTCTTTTAGTAATGACCATCAAGCTTTGGTCATATGGTCATTAAAGAGAGATGAGAAAAACAAAGGAAAGCAAATAATTAAGGATAGTCTCTCTGGTGGTCTCATAGTCAAGAGGGTTTTGGACACATCAGCAATAGAAGCATCAAGTATGGTGGTAGCCACAACTCACCTTGCAGAAAAGGTGGTAGAAAGGGAAGAAAAAGAGAAGGAGGAAATCACAAGAAAATTTGAAGAAATGCTGAGGGCATATGGAGATTTGAAACAATGATTGTTTGAGAAAGATAAAATAATTGCAGATTTGAAGAAGAGGTTGGGGGAGGAAAGCTCAATCCAAGCACCACAACAGTTGCAACTACCTTCTTCCACTACTGCTCCTTCCTCCTCAAGCCCCATTATTGAGTTTCCCATGTCTCCTCTTCCCCCTTCCTTAAGCAGTGAAGATATAGAACAAAGAGAACAACAAAAATCTGAAAAGAGAATAAAGGACACCATTCAGCACTTTGTTAGGAATGTAAAGCCTAGAGAAGTTTATAAACATGTAGGGCAGTTATCTGACATTTTTCTTTCTTTTAGAAAAGAAGAAGACATTGTGGGAAAAATTTTGAATGACTGGGTGCCTAGGGAAAATGTTTTGAAGACATTTCTTAAATCAATTAAAGATCATAGTACTGTGTGCCCCCAATTGGCAATTACTTATAGAATTGTCAGATCTCTCCTTGATTTTGAAGTATCTAGGGAAGAAGTAAAGAGAAAGGTGGCTCTTTTAAGAGTAAGATACCTGCAGAATGATTTTCAGATATTCTCGGGTCTTGTTAAAGCAGATGGAACCATAAAAGAGAGGGAAAAATGGTTGGAACAAATTGAGAATGGAGTGTCAGTCAAGATTGATGCTATTATTAGCACTGAAGACACTCTTCCTTTTGTACAAACAATTAAAATGTTGCAAGATGCTAGGGTGCATTTTACTAAGGTGATAACTGAAATTCATCAATTGGTTATTAGCTGGAACAAGATTCTACCCAAGAGGGATGAAATTTTGGCTTTTAATTGGCCCTCTGAGGATACCTTTTCAGCCTGGGAAGCAGCGCCCTTTTCAGAGGATAGTAAAGAAGAAGAAACATCCTCTGAGGAGGCAACAGATGGCATTACCCCAACTCCCTAAAGAAGCAAGCATGGGTGTAACATCTGGCAGATTTTGAACTGACCTTGGAAGCTATTACAAGATTTTGGCGCTCAGCTTTACAATCCATCTCAAAGTTTTGTAACAAGAAAGTTTTTATTTTCATTTTTTTTCTTATTTGAGGACTCCTTTCTTGTCTTTTCTAAGAAGATCCAAAGCTTGTTTGCAATCCTTATTCTATAAAAGGATTACCAGGATCAGTGTAAAAGGACTGAGAACTTGATCAATTTTATTGACAAGTTTCTTGAGTCTGGGATATCGTAGATCATTTTTAGACATTATTTCTATGGAAGAACAATATTTTCTGGTTCAAGTTATTTTCAGAAGGTTGCATTGTAAAGCATTTTGTGAGCATGATATAATATAGCATTTGAATAAAATCCGGGATTTATATCTCTCCTTGAGTATTTCTGTTTGAGTTATGAATTGTTCCAATTCATTGCATAGATGATCTCTGTGTGTATGTCTATATTTCTCAGCTCCGATCTAGGATCAGATTAAATAAGCTTTGAATGTGACATAAATTCTTTGAAGTTTTTCTTAAGGATGCATCAGTAAGTAGTGTGAATCTAGGAACCTTTGATAAAATCCACCACAGGGTGATTAGTATTTTCAAAGGGCAAGAAATCTTTCAAAGTTCAGTATATTTGTTCATGTATAATAGTTTTGTAGTGGAGGTGTAGCCCAATGGATAAGACACTGGCCAACAGTGGAGTTCTTCTCATAGAGATTAGTGTTTGAAAGGATTCTACTGGTATTTCCATCTTTAAGCATAAAATTGTCAAAATTATTTGAATTACAGTGATTTGTAGAATAAATTACCACCTAGTGATAGTGAAAAATCTATGAATGAATGGTCATCATTTAGGTTTCTCTTACCATTCATCTATTAAATTTACATCCAGTCAGTGATTAGTGAGATAAGTATTGTTTTTACTGGATTAGGAGCACCCTCCTTGGTTTTGCAGAGCCAGAAGTGTAGAGGGCAGTCTTGTCCCTACAGTTGGTCCAATAATCTCTAGAGTTGAATATTTGGATCTAACCAATCTTCAAAATCTGTAGATGTATTGGTTGCTTGTTAGAGGATAAAGTCCATTTTGGGAACCAACAGGTCAAACCCCAGTTTGGAATCAACCTTAATATTGAAATTGAAATAGGAATGCTAGCAAGTAGTAGAAATGGATCTAACAATGAAGCTATGCAATTCGATAGATATGTAACTGTATTTTGAATGTAAACAAGTATATTGGTATGAAAGCTTGAACAGAACAATGATAAATGTAAATCAAAACCATGAAAGTAAATACAAAACCTCCATGCTTGTATGTTTGGAATCCACCTTGATAGAAGAATAAATAAATCTTGAAGATGAACAAAAGGATCTTGAAGGAAGATCACACCATCATGATGGCTAGATCTAGGGTTTTAAATGATGAATCTTGAATACTTGAACCAAATCCCTTCAATGGCTTGAATGCTTGGATCCTTGATCTTCAATGGAGAACTCAGATGAAGAAGAGGACTTGAATTCTTGAATGGATGCTTGCTTGATCACCTTGAGAGCTTGAGAGGAATTTCTTGAGATGAGATGTGAATAATGGATGTTCTCACAAAACTTGATTGAGAAAATGAGAGAGGAAGGCCTCCTTTTATAGTGAACTAGGGAACAATCCTCTAGAGGGGCCACCTTGGAGAATTAAATCCCAATTAGGTCCTATCCTTTATAAAATATACCTAGATTAAATGCAATTAGAGGATTTACCATTTTGAAACCCGAAATGGCCAACCCAGAGGTGGGAAAACAAATATCCCCGAAACCTGACACTCGAAAATCAAGGAATTTGAAAATTTGAAAGAGGGAGTAAAAATCAAGGTTGGGATTGACCTAGTCAGGTTTGAGCTCGATCTTGACCAAGTCAGGATCAACCTCAAATTTGACCTTGTGGGCCCAGATCTAGTCAGAATTTAGGACAGGAGGTCCCGGGGATGCCCAGAGACCTAGAAATGATACCGGAATGCGACAGAATGCCAGGCATAGGCATAAAATCCTATGATGACCATGATGAAGGCTAGGAGGACCTATTTCTAAGTCCTACCTAGAAAATAGAGCCATGGAAGAGGAAAATTAAGGATAATCCTCACGATCCTAACCCTAATTTCACCTAGAATGAATTATAAAAGAAGTGGAAAGTAGGGAGAAACCCAAATCAAAGTAAAGATCAGTTCAAGGTGTTCGATATGACCCCAAACCACTTAATCAGAGGGCTAAATACTCTTATAATGGAAGTGCTTCCATTTTAAGATGATACAACAGGTAACTACAACTCCGTCCCTCGACCATATCAAACACATCATACAAGAAAATAAAAGCATACATGAACACCATACACATGCAAATATGGGGTAAGTATAATCATAATCATAAGTATCATTTCAAAACATGTAAAACATCATCATAAATAACAACATATAACTACATCAATATAACCACCATAATCATCCATTTATTAAAATTCACCATGTAGTGTCATACATCCAATATCATAATAAAACTAAAATATCAACGCACACATGAAAGTGGCCTAAAAGAGTTTGGCAATATAAAACTGAAAAGCAACTATGGGTGGGCACTACATATGTAATAGATAATCTAAACCATTTATTGATGCAGGACCATCTTGGGTTCTTGGCAATCTTGTATCACCAAAAACATGTTAGAGTTATTAGATGTGCTTGGTAGCTGCTTTTTGGCTCTTAGTGAATTGTTCTTGTTTCCATCAACGGGGCTCGATTTCTACTTGGTTTGGTTGTTCATTGAGTTGGTTCGGTTGCTCGGTAGTCTTGCTCACCGAGTCATTTATTTTGGATCTTTTTTGAGGCCAACTTGTGCATGTTATTTTGGTTGGGGAGTTAGTGGTTGCATTGATCATTGGGAAGTGTGTGGACCTAAATCTAGGTTGTCCTTTTGTCCTATGTTTAATCTTAATGTCGACTTGTTTGGTGGCCTCTTGTATAAAGAGAATAATATGTTGTAGATCTTCGATAGTTGAGAGAAGTAGATTTGGAAGATAGAATCTGAAGGTTGGCAGTTTCCTCGCATGTATGAGTAGTGTTTGTATTTGAATTCTGATTGTATTGGCCATAACTAGGAAGGCCTTATAGGCCAACATGTATAAGGCTCTGTGATGAATAATATATCAAGTTTTCTACATTCTTTCTCTCCTAGTCTTGTGTTGTTGCTTCCAAGTGTTATTTATGCAAGAAGATTTGAGTTGGGTGTGCCTTTGGCCCCATCCCCTTCTCTTGCTTGTGTCAGGTGGTATCAAAGCTAGGTTAGATCTAGTTCCTTCTTGTAAGCCCTAGTTGATCTATTTGTTTTGGGGTGGCATATTATGATCTTACCTGCAATTGAAGAGGGTTTCGAGATGGTTCGTGGGAGGTGAGATGTAAATCCAGGCTTAGCGAATATGCTAAGATAGATTGCTGCTAGATTAGAAGTTGTTGAGATAGCCCAGTGCCAAGGAAGACATCTTGATGATGTTAGTGATGAAGAACCCAAAGATGAACAAGGTGAAGCAGAACTTGCACCTGTGATGGATCAAGGTGAATAATTGTTTTTGAAGGCATTAACAAATTTAAAGGCTACACTGAATTTCAATCCTCCTGAATATAGTGGAAAGTTGGATTCAGATGAGTTGATGGATTGGATAACTAAGATGGAAAAGTATTTTGAATATGAAAATGTTTTAGAAGAAAAGAAGGTGAAAATTGCAAGCACAAAATTGAAAAGTCATGCATCCTTATGGTGGGAGCATCTACAATTGGACATGAAAAAAAGGAAAGGCAAAGAAAAAATCAAGGTATGGAATAAGATGGTCAATAAATTGAAAGGAAAATTTCTATCCTGTGATTATCAAATTAACCTAGTTAGAAGAATGCAAAGTTTGAAGCAGAAAGATAGCTTGGTAAAAGATTATACTGAGGAATTCTATAGATTATACATCAGATCTGGATATATTGAGGATGAGGTAGAAAGGATTGCTAGATAACTGGATTGGGTTAAGAGTTTCTATTCAAGAGGAAATCAGTTTGGTTAAGTTGGAAAGTATTGAAGAAGCTTATCAATTTTCCGTGAAAGCTGCGGAGAAATTAAACAAAAGACACGTGCAAAGACAAAGAGGAAGAGGTGATAGATTCCTTAGAGGAAGAGGTAGTAACTATCGAGGTGGCTATGGTAGATGTGGATTCTGAGGAACTTGTTACAATTGTGGAGGAGAAGGACATATATCATTTGAATGTACACATGCAAGCAAGAAGGTTGGTAGCAGTAGAAATGCCTTGGTGCAAGAAGACTCACCAAATGAACCAGAGGAGGAAAATAACTTGATGGTCAAAAGAGAATTATAGGGTGAAAGTAATAAGGAAGATCTGATAAGGAAAGTTTGTTCAAGACTAGATGCAGAGTTGCTGATAAAGTGTGGAAGGTAATCATTGATAGTAGAATCTCATAGAATCTGGCATGTGAGGAAATGGTTGCAAAGTTGTAGTTGGAAAGGTTGAAACACCCAAAGCCCTATCAAATTTCATAGATCAAGGATGAGAATACACTACTGGTAAGTGAACAATGTTATGTGAATTTGAAAATTGGCAAGTACTATGATAAGGTGTTGTGTGATATCATGCCTATGGACTATTGTCATATTTTATTGGGTAGACCTTGACAATATGATAGACATGCTATATATGATGGGAGATTTTATAAATATACTATTTGGGCTGATGGGAGAAGACAAATCTTGTTACCTTGGATTGAAGTATCTGTTAGTAATGTGTGTACATCTATGAAAGCTTATTTGATCGAAGGAAGAAATTTTGTTAAGGATTTGAAGAAGAATGATGTATGTTTTGCTGTGATTCCTAAAAAACTGTGAGAAGACAGTGGATAGTGTCCCTAAAGAGGTTGATAAATTACTCATTGAATACAAAGTGATCATTTCTAATAATGTACATGATGGTTTACCACTGAAGAGAAGCATTGATCATTGTATGGATCTGATTCCTGGAGCTAGTTTTTTGAATAAAGCACCACATCGGTTGACACCTACTGAGAATGAGGAACTTAATCGACAAATCCAAGAGTTGTTGCAGAAAGGTTTGATTTGAGAAAGTTTGAGTCCATCTGTAGTATTAGTTTTATTAGCACCTAAGAAGAATGGAGAGTGGCGAATGTGTATTGATTCCAAAGAAATCAACAAGATAACAATGAAATATCAGTTTCCTATACCGAGAATGGATGATATAATGGATAGTTTGAGTGGAGAAATTTTTTTTACTAAAATTTATTTGAAGAGATGATATCATCAGATTAGAATTAGAGAAGGTGATGAATGGAAGACTAATTTCAAGACAAGAGAAGGTTAGTATGAGTGGTTGGTTATGCCTCTTGGTTTAACTAATGCACCAAGTACTTTTATGAGATTGATGAATGAGGTTTCAAAGAAATTCTTGGGTAAATTTGTGATTGTATACCTGGATGACATTTTGATATTTAGTAAGACCAGAGAAGAACATTTGTTGCACATTAAACATGTATTGCAGAGATTGAAAGAATAAAAGTTACTGATTAATTTGAAAAAGTGTTCATGAAAGAGAAGATTGTATATTTGGGATTTGTGATTTTAGCTGATGGTTTGAAGATGGATCCTGAGAAGGTGGAAGCTATTTTGAATTGGCCTACACCTAAAAATGCTAGTGAGGTAAGATCATTTCATGGTTTAGCAAGTTTTTACCAAAAGTTCATAAAAATTTTTAGTGCAATTTGTAATGCTATGACTGAGACTATGAGATGAGATAAAAGAGAATTCAAGTGGACACATGGAGCTAATAGAAGTTTTGAGACTTTGAAGCAGAAGGTTGTTGAATTGCCCGTGTTAGCTTTACCTGATATGTTTTGAGTCAAGAAGGTAAACCTATTGCTCTCTTTAGTGAGAAATTGAATGATGCAAAAAGAAAATATTCTGTGTATGATTAAGATTTCTATGCTATTGTTCAATCCCTAAAGAAATGGTGACATTATTTGATACCAAGTGAATTTGTGTTGTATATTGATCATAAGGGTTTACAATATTTGGGTAGTTAGAATAAGTTGGATCAAAGACATATGAAATGAGTTGAGTATTTGTAGAGTTATACATTTGTGATAAAACATAAAAGTGGAGTCACTAATCGAGTTTTTGATGCATTGAGTAGAAGATCTTTGATGACTGAAATGAGAATTGAAGTTCTTGGTTTTGATGACATGAAGGATTTGTATGAAACTAACCCTAATTTTTTTGAGCCATGGAGAAAGTGCATAGCACCTATTCAAGATCAACCGCATACTAAATGGGAAGACTATTTCATTCAAGATGGTATGTTATTTAAAGGTATTCAGTTGTGTATACCGAGAGGATCAATGAGAAATAATTTGATAAAGGAGAAACATAGTAGTGGCTTGGCTGGACAGTTTGGCATTGATAAAACATTGAATTTACTTAAGGAGAAATAATGTTGGCCATAGTTATATAAGGATGTTCAAAAATTTGTGAGAAGTTGTGGAGATTGTCAAGTTGCAAAGGGAGTAAGTTAGAATACTAGATTTTATACACCGATTTTGTTCCTAAGAAACCTTGGAGTGATATCAGTATGGATTTTGTTCTTGGCTTACCGAAGACAGTAAGAGGTAATGATTCTACATTTTCTATTGTGGATAGATTTTCTAAAATGGCATATTTCATACCCTATAGGAAAACATCAGATTCAGTGCATATAGAAGATATTTTCTTTAAGGATATTGTCAGATTGCATGGATTACCAAGGAGTATAATCTCTAACCGAGACAATAAGTTTGTTGGTTATTTCTGGAAGAATCTATGGAAAAAGTTGGGTATTGAGTTGAGGTATAGTTCTACATTTCATCCATATACTGATGGACAGACATAATTTGTAAATAGAATTTTGGGTAATCTGTTGAGATGCTTAGTTGGAGACAAATCGAGTAATTGGGATTCTATGTTGGCACAAGTAGAATTTTCATACAATAATTTAAAGAATAAGAGTACTGGATTTTTTTTTTGAGATTGTTAATGACACACAACTGATAGGTATATCAAATTTGAATAACATTGTCGGTGAAGAGAAGAGAAGTGCTGAAGGAGAAGACTTTGCTGAGTTCATGAAGACATTGCATGAGGAAGTGAAACATAAGTTGGAATATAGTAATCATAAATACAAGGACAAAGAAGATAGATCAAGAAGACATAAGACTTTTGCAGTTGGAGATGAAGTAATGGTTCATTTGAATAAATGTAGATTTCCTATTGGAAGCTATGGAAAATTGAAGATGAAGAAATTTGGTCCCTGCAAGATATTGAGGAAGTTTGACAGTGGAAATGCTTATGAGATTGTGTTACCTGATGACAAGGATATATCACCTATATTCAACATTGTAGATTTGTATGAGTATCATGAATCTAATGAAGAAATGATAGTATCAAATGATTATCCTAAGAATCAGATAAAAGAAGTTGAGAAGATTTTGGAACAAAGAGTTTTGCAGAAGCACAAGAGAAAAAGAGTACATGGAATATCTGGTAAAGTGGAAGAACATACCAATTGAAGATAGTTCATGGATTTCACAATCTAAGTTGGATTCATCTCAAGTTGTACCTGTTGCATGATTTTGAGAATCATTTCAAAAAAACCCTGGGTGTATGATGCAAGAGCATCTTAGGTTCTTGGCAATCATGTATCACCAAAAACATGTTAGAGTTGTTAGATGTGCTCGGTAGCTTCTTTTGGGCTCTCAGTGAAGTGTTCTTATTTCCACCGACAGGGATCAGTTGCTGCTTGGTTCGATTGCTCATCGAGTTGGTTCAGTTGCTTAGTAGTCTTGTCCACTGAGTGGTTTATTTTGGATCTTTTTTGAGCATGACTTGCACATTTGATTTTGGTCATGGAGTTAATGGTTGCATTGATCATTAGGACGTGTGTGGACCTAAATCTGGGTCTAGGGATTTTTTTAGTGGTGATTATTCACCAATTGGCGAATATGTCCCATCAGGTGTATAAAAATTGGCAAAAAAAGCTTAGTATATCAGTTGACTGGTTCGCCCATATTTTATAAAAGACATGTATAGTGGTTGGCTTGTTTGCCACTATTTGTATGTAATTTCACTATAATAGTCAGGCTATTCACCCATTTTTCTATTGTATATTTTACTATTATTTGCCATAGATTAAGGAACAATGTATTTATTGAGGATCATCATTCGCCAAAGGCCCATTGTCCCAAGTGAAAGTTTTATTTTCACTAGGACCCAATTTTTCATGCATCATACATAATCATGTCCCAAATTCCCACCCTATTTGCACTTGAAATTATGTGGAGTTCTCCAAATATTAGTTGTTATCATATGCAATTGTTGGCCCCTTCGCCAAAATTTGAAATAAGCATTTGTATATAAGGATAGTTTCAAGAGATTTAGTAGTACAAAAATTCAATTGATTCTGAGCTCACAATTGTGATCGGTAGCGAACCGGAATGACTACGAGTCCATAGTATCTTATTCAAGTAAAATTTTATTGCAGCCTTAATTTTTTGGAGATGCCATAGTCAAAGTTAAATAGGAAGAGGACTATTGAAGGTGGAGATGTCCAAGAGAGGCCAACGAAATACATAAATATATCTTCATACTTTAGCGGGGGCAGACACAATGGTGTTGGTCAAAGTGAGGAAGGTATATCATCAGAGGAACCTGTACAACTTCAAGGTTCTCAATCTACATAGGAGTCTATTCAACAAATTGGGGAACCTAATAAATCTGGTGACGAAGTTGCGTAACCTGATATCTCTGATGAAGATGACCTTGAGGAAGAATTTCAAGTAAATAACCAGTACCAAGATGAATCGATCGACTTCGGTGATGATGATGGTTTAATTAACAATAACACTAAAGGGAGAGGAAAGTCAAAAGAAAAAACTGATCATCAATGGGAGATGTCCAAGAGATTTAAATTTGATTGGGTGGCAAAGTATCCGTTCATTAAACCCATGGACAATCCAATTGTAGGTGAGCCACCAGTAGAATGCAGATGTATGATTTGTATTTGGAAGTATAAAAAGGAAAAGCAATTGTATCTTAAACTAGACACCATAGAGAAACATGTTGGTGAGGTTTACGAAACCTCAACTGTAGATGGAAATGAAATAAAGGTGGTAAGGTATAAAACAAAGGATCAATGTCAACATAAAAGGAATACTGAGGAATATTATTTGTTTCATAAATTTAAGACGAAGCCTGGTGAAGTTCAAGATTCTATTAATGCTATTTTTGCAAAAGCAAGTGAAGTAGAAGAATGTAGAAAAGTTGTTCAATTAAGTAATATTTTCCATATTTTGAGTAGAGGGTGTCCAATGATAGACTATCTAGAAATGGGTGGTTTGTTACACTTTTTGAAAGTTCCTAACTATCCTATCGCTCATTGGTCAATAAACAGTGGATGGGAATGGGCAAGTTGTACTACCTAGGTTGAAATAGAGGATGTACAGAGAAAAATAAAAGAGTCAACCTTTATTGAATTGTCCTTAGATGAAGTTATGACAATAGATAATACATCGTGGGTATGCATACATGTTTATACTATACAGAATAATGTCGACCAACCACATCTACTAACTGTTGCAAAATTAAGGGACAATGCGACATCAAAATTTTTATTTCAATTAGTAAAGAGCCATTTAATTGAATATGGAGCTATGGATGAATTGACAATAGCAAAGAATTTAATTTGTGTTGGAGCAGATGTAGCTTCAGTAATGCAAGGTCAAAGGAATGGTCTTTGCACAAAGATGTAGGCTTCTTGTTCACCATATGTTGTTGGCATTCATTGTATGGCCCATAGGATGAATCTTTCTTTTAGAGTTGTGAAGAAGTTTCCTTTAGTAAACAAGGTTGAAGATTTAGTAAGAGAGTTGTACTCATATTTTTATCAAAGTCCCAAACATTTTAGGGAATTTCAGCACTTTGCTGATGGAATTACCAATGGAAACAAGCTTCTTAAAGATGTTGATACCAGATGGATGTCTTTGGATGGACCAACGCATCAAGTTTTTTCTGAATATCAATCTTTGATTGGACAAGTATGTACGAAAATCGTGACAATGCAGAAAATTAGAGATGTGGTGACCTGCTTTGGAGGTTAAGCAATATAGAGACACTTTTGACTTTAGCATCTCTTCTTCCCATACTAGTAGACATGACGTTCATTATGAAAAAAGCCCAGTAAAGAGCCATGTATATTGCAGAATATGCTCAGTTGCGTAAAATGTAATGCCAAGCCCTCGATAATCTCTATTGAAATGACCCAAATTTATTTGATGAAAAATTTCATCACTAGCGGAAACTAACAGATTTGGATAGTCCTGATAATTATTTAAAGATTGTTGAAAATGGAGAATTATGTGTTTGTGTAAGGGGATTTCAGATACCAATGTACCACAATGCCCTAAAGAAGTGACCTACAAGAGTTACAAGGGAAGAGTTTACCAAGATCATCGAGTCTATAGCAGCTAATGCAAGGGACATAGCCTATAAAGTTTCCTTTGAAATAATATCCCAATTCCCATATGAACAACTGCTTGAGGCCATGTCAATTGTGTTTCCTCAATATTGGTGCTTAAACTTTAAGGAAGATTATCGTAATAGGTTGTTGACTTTGATAAAGGAATTTTGCAAATCTATAGAATTCAATGGAGTGACTATCAATGGAATTTTAGATGAGGGTCTTCTTAGACAACAATCAGACACTTTTACAAGGACTATGAAGCATCAATATCAATTAATGCATAACCCACATGAAGAGGGCTCGACAACAAGGCTTTGGATAGAACTAAAATAGAGCACAATGTTGCGTGATGAAATTTCAGATTTCTACAAGCTTGTTGATCTATGCCAAACCATGATATTGGGTTCGGTGGAGGATGAGAGAGTTTTCAGTGCTTTGGGCTTCCTAAAATCAAAGCTAAAAACAAACTAGACAAGAATTTGGAAACATGCTTGAGGGTCTGCACATCTAGGTATGATGTCAATAATTTTCCTTATCAAAAAGTAATAGAAATATGGAAGAAAAGATGCAAAAGAAGAGGGTTGGGAAACACCATTAACCAATCTCTGACTCTGAGTGGGACAACTACATGTGGCATTGGCGATGGGAGTGGGATTCATAGAAGTGGAGGTTAGAGTGAAGAAGACACAAACAAAAATGAAGAGAACAACGAAGGAACTGGAATACCAGAATGAGATGACGATGATGACACAGAGATGAATTGGCAAATTTAGGAAATTTATGCTAAATTAGTAGAGCAATCAATAGGTATTTTTTGAACTTATTAACTACTATATCCTATCATTCAATGTTTATTTTAGAAAAGAAAGAATGTATTATGTTTCATCATTAAAATTTGAGAACAAAGAGTATCATTATTGTAGTTTGTATCATATCATCAATGATCATTCATATTTGAATTTGAAATTCCTTAATGAAATTTTGTATTCCAATAGCATATAACAGAGTAAATCAACTAAGAATAACTGAATAAAATAGAGTAACTCAATGTACATTAAATTGGAAAACATGAAAATTAGATAGAGCACAATTTGTTTTGTATTCATTTGCAATACATTACAATTTATAGTAGTTCAAAATTTAGAGCAATCTTTGTATGCCAGTCCAAACATCCTCTGATGGCAGAACAATTTGGTTCATAGTATAGTCACACTCCTGCAACTTCATTAGAAATTCATATTTGGAAGTGTGACTTGATAGCACTGTTGCTTCTAAAACTCCATTCAAAGTTCTCACTGGTTTGATGAAATCCATGAATGTATCAAGAGATATGTATGTGGGAGGAAAGTGTAAATCAATATCTATTTTGTCCCGCAACCTTATTTTGTAAGTTTCTCTTCCAATGAACTTATTTACGTCAAATCCCTTAGGCAAACCAAGACTTTCCAAATTCTCTTTCCTTTGTTCCATCTTTGTGATCTTCTAGCTTTTTCATTCGATTCTTGTGCTTCCTATAGCTTCTCACATTTTTGAATGATACTTGATAACTTTACTAAGGCATCAAGGTAGGTGCTAATTCCCTTGTTTGATAGATAACTATCACTCTTACTGTAGAGTTGTTGCATAATATCTTTTGCTTTCTTTTCTTTTTTGACAACATCCATGTTCTGTTCAATGTTCTTATGGAGCTTCAAATAATGTACTCTCATACTTTGAAGCATTTCAAACCACTCACACAAGCTATGAGACATCCCCAATATTTGGCCCGAAATTTGTTCTTTTGTAATCTTCACTAAATTATTACTAGTATTTGTTAAAGTTTGAATTGTATTATTGGCCTTCTTTAGTTCCTCTGCATTTTTTCACAATTATTTTTCTCTTCCACTGCTTTGTGTTCCCAATGATTGGCTTTATCCTCCTGAGAGTCAAATTTCTTTTGCAATTCCTAGTTGGAGGCAACATTACTCTCCACAATTTTAAATAACTTTTGTGAAGTGACTCTTTCTTCCTTGAATTTTTAACTAATTTCTTCCAATTTTCCCCTCAGTGCCTTCAGCTCTACCTGCTCTTGTTCCTTCACTACTACCTTTGCATGTTCCTGCTCTATATTTTTTGACGTAGAGGTCAATTTTTTAATCTTTTTTCTATAATTCTTTCAAACTGTTCTCTGAAGCTTTCCTCTTTGCTTTTTCATTGGCAATGTCTATCTGTAACTTTTCTATATTTTTCTCGAGCTTACTTTTCTCTCTTTCCAGCTTTAGCAGTGCACTATAGACCACTTGATTTGTAGACTTTGACACATTGATTTTGTCCACATTTTTAACTTTGGAAAAATTCATTTGGAGTGTGCTAACTTGAAATTCAGATGGATCTATTTGACTCTATGGTGGGTTTCCATCTTTTTTGGGTGGAATAACAACCATGAACTCCATCATGTCTCTGTTTGGGTCATATGTTGGAAAAACCTTGTTGGATGCAGGTTGTTCCTCTACAGCTGTAGTAAGGGCACCAGTCTGCAATGTCTTCTTTATTTCCTTATTCTTGGTTGTTGTTTCTGCAAATTTATTATATAAATCTTTGAAATGAAAATCTGGTGTTGTAGAAGGAATTGAATTTTTGAAAGGTGAACTAGAGCTTGCAATGCCCGTTGATCTAACTAATGTTGTTTGAGGATTTAAAATTTTAGAGGGTTTTGCTAAACTTGAAATTGCAAACAACTCTTTAGGATTGAGGGTCAATGATCTAGAAACCTTTTTCTTCTTGACACTATCTTCTTCTATGGGATTCTATGTAGATTCTACTCATCTCTTTAGAGAGGGAACTTGTTGTATAAGTTTCCCAATACCACTAGCACTAGTGCCACTACTAGACCCAGTAGCAGTAGATTCCCCGATCCCACCCATGGCAATGAATGTTCTTGTGGCCATAGTGGTTCCTGATGAATCTAATGGGTCCTAATCCAAATCCAAACCCAAGGCCTGCACCATGATCAATTTTTTGTGTGACAATTGGATTCCAGATGCCTTCTCATATGGGACCCAAACCACCAAACTTTATAACCCATTTTTTCCATAATGATTGCCCCTTTTCCATATACTTGTTTCTGGTAGTTGCTAACTCCACTCTAACTCCATGGAGTAAATGCAATTGGTGGATTATCATCCTCATTGTCTACATTTTCATCCTGATCACTGCTGTCATATGCCATGGTAGGATGCTCCAAATTCCACAATTTGCTATACTCTATATCCTCGTCTATGTCATCCAGATCTGCATTGGTCTTTGGTTCACCAAGATCCTTTCTCATACTCCAAAAGTCATTCATTTTTGTTTGAGTCCATTTTCTATCCTTTCAATCTTCTGCTATTTTCTTTGGTATTTTTATGTTTGATGGATGAGAAGCTTTTTTGTAGAAATTGTAGGACATCCTAGGCTGTACAATGCCCTGGTTTATTGATGTCATAATTTGTGATGACAACTGTTCAACTAAAATTTTTTTCCTTAGCAGAAATTTTCTCCATCTCTTTTGTAATGTCATCCCAGCTATCCTTGTTTTTCAGCTTCTCTAGCAATGGTTTACTTTAATGTTGAAATAAGTTTGCAGAGTTCTTATTAGCAACAAGCATTGTTTGAATGATGTTGAGTGGATCATACTTCCAGTACAACTCTAAATCAAATTGAAAAATTTCTAAATTTTTTTTTCCACTTTGAATGCCTTTCTCTCAAATGTTAACCCTCCAATTGAGAAAGGTAAGGAATGGAATATGCTCTTCTTCAACTAGCCAATGAAGAGTCTATTTGTTCTCTCTAGTTGTAGTATATATTCTACTGCAAACACCCTATCTATCACATGCATTGGAAGTTTGTGGGGTTGTAGTTCTGATTCGTAAAACCTTAGCATAATGTATTCTTCCATTAAGTACGAGTCAACCAATTGAATTGTGCTTCCAAGTTGGATACAATCCCTACATGAAGTAGACAATCTAGGCATGGAGTGCTTGTTATTTTTTTGTATAATGGTTCCAAAAAGAAGTCTGCAAAATTACTGTAATTCCTTCTATTATCATACATCTTTATCTAAGGTGTCCAGTTATATATTGGAGTACCTGTCGGTCTTGTCCCCCTCTGAATTTCAAGCTTGTTGTCATTTCTCATTAATATTGTAGCATGCTTGGCAAGCAGAAGATAACACAAGTAGTTTGTGAACCTAAATGTCTTAGAATCACCTCTTTTAATCAATGCTAATTATTCTTGCATCGATTGAACCACGTGTCCAAAAAAATTATATCTTACTGGTTTATTGACACAATGGATATCCCAAATCAATTAAAGAATGTTGGCACGCACTTCCCTATTGTTTTCTAGTCCCAAGAAAAATTTTAGCGAGGATATAGTATCTTGAACCCATGGCAAAAAAATGTTAAAATCATAAGGAGGCTTATGGTTCTCACCCAATGAAGCCTTTGCCTCTACAACTATTAGACCCTTTATAAATGAATCTTTTGCATTTGGCACGACTGCCTCATATTTCTCTACCAACAATCCTAGGTCAATATGGATATTACAGTTTTGACGGTCAAACCCTAGCTCTAGCAAAATGAGAAATTCTTCCTAGGTTATTGATAAAATTTCTTCTTGATTATTTTTATTCACAATTGCTTTTCTTTCTTCATCATAATTTTCTGCACAAAGAAGGACAATTTATGGGCAAGGGAAAACTTTGGGTAACAGCATACGACCCAAACCAACATCCCACAAAGAAACTTTATTCATTTTTGCACCTATCGCTGGATTAGATTTTGTAAATTCAGACCTCTTTGGCCTAGTTGCCTCACTGCACAATGTATGTTTAATTGCTATAACTCTCCTTTCACCGTCGATAGCAAGATCATAAACATCATGATACTCATCAGTGAAACCAGTGATTTCTAC
This sequence comes from Chamaecyparis obtusa, assembly GCA_027943335.1. NCBI lineage: Eukaryota > Viridiplantae > Streptophyta > Pinopsida > Cupressales > Cupressaceae > Chamaecyparis > Chamaecyparis obtusa. Next base: position 460,952 of record BSBK01000341.1, on the reverse strand, counting down.
TAGTTTTCTGTAGTCTATTAAAGTTTTTCGATCTGCTTGCCCTTGGCCTTGAGTTTTCGCTTTCCCTATTGTTCTTCAGAAGAATGAAAAAACATAGAATCACAGATATTTACTACAAAAATCATAGATAATAACTAACTAATTAAGAAAACCCCAATTGTACATGCAAGAATTAAAATTTCAAAATCAAGTTAAACTAAATTTTTGACATTACAAAATCGGGATGCATCAGGCTAGATAACTTACCCGAAATTAGATTTTGAAATATGGATAGCTTGAAGTTAGAACAGTTAAGACTCTCACAAATTATAGTCTTGAAATCTTTGACGATGGTTCAACAATTCTTTTTAGCTTTGTTGCTACGAGTCGATAGATTTTTAAAAAGGAAATGTTAAAAACCTTTCGTTAAATGTAACATTTAAACCAAAATTCTGAAATCCTTTTAATGTTTTATCTTCACATCATATAATGGTACATAATCTTTTCGATGAATTAAACGTGTCTCATTTCTGGAGCAATTTTGCAGAAAAGGTTTTTGAAACCCATAGTACTTTCAAAATACAACTTCAACCGTTCATTTCTCGTAGTCCAACTATTGTCACAATTTTAAAATATTAATAATTTAATACACACTAATGAATATAATCATTAACTATATTCACTTAGAATTCATGCATTCGAGAATACCTTATCCATGAAATTTGAACCAGTCACCATTAAATGATAAAGTTTGGAAATGTTTAATTATTACATGAAACAAAAGTGCAACACGATTTTTTTATATTATATTAGGCAAATTTTTATTACAATTCAATGATGCCCATAGGTCATATCTATTAATGATTCTTATAATCAAAACAAAAAAGAAAAGAACTTCGAATTTCTTAAAACATTTTCACATATTTTTTTTAAACATACATGATTACAATTTACATCATTGAAAATCCCTGGTAAGCTACTACCACCAGAGGGAGACATAATAGAGACTAGGTAGACTCAGGGACTATCTGGATGAGGCTCCCTTTCTTCTATGTGGAACTTTGAAGAGAGGATAATCTCAGAGAATTCTTCTAGCCTTCAATAGTCCTCGATTTCCTCCAGTAGGTGCCACTTCTAGAGGAAATCCCTCCCAATCTGTACCCACTTTCGATGATGCATGAGCTGCTCAACATCAAGGTTTAGTAGAAATGGTTGCCTTGGCACATTTAATCCCGGTTGTAGAATCCTAGGCAAATCATTTGCCCAAGGAATTCCAAACCCAATTTCTAAAAATTTGACAACATTCACATTGTCGCCGAGGTACTCTTCTCTGAAAAATTTCCTTAGAAGCATGAGAATATCCACCTTCCCCCCCAGGTCCAACAGAGATGCCAAGAACCAAGATGAAATGTCAGTGTTAACTCTATACCTATTTTCACTCTCTAGAAATTCATGTCCCAACACCATCCTTATAGCCTCCTTGGTGAAGGCTCCCAACTCCGTAGCAACAGATGCCAGGATTGGGTCTGTGACCAGGCCCAAAAAGGTCTTCTAATCCTCCAAGGCAGTGCATCTTAAATGAATTGGAGTGTCCATTGAAAATGAAAATTTGACAAACTAATATTAGTATTCTAATTTTTGACAAAAATCAAAGAGAACCTAGCACTCGTAGACTATTTTCACAAATATGCTTTCACAATCATAAATTAACGAGCGTAGATCATCTGTTTATAAGCTTTGATTGAAATTCTTTCTTTTCCCTAAAGATCTAATTAATTCGTAAGTTAAATGGTATTTGTCCTTCAAAAATTTCTAAATCTTTCATATTTAATACAACAGTGGGTGAAATTGGAAACAACACTTATGATAAGACATTTGCTATCTTGGGAATAATGAAGGCTGAAAGGATCGCATCACACAGGTGGACATAATAATTCTTTATTATAAAAAAACTTGAAACTTGTGCCCACTCCACAGAAACAATAAGCAAAGTACATTAGCTATGAAATGGCAGCAGGAAATGAAGCTTTACCATTGATGTAAGATCATCAAATGGTTAGAAAACAATGTCCTTAGATGACATCATATTTCCATTTAAGCCTTAACTTTAAGGCATTATTCTATTGAGGTAATGAATAGATAATGATGTCACACATATTTGTCATTGAAAATTGAAAGGCATCATCTAAGAAGCCATTAATTGACATTACTTTAATTGATGTCATCTACTCATTGCCATTAATTAATATTTCTATCTAATATTACCGAAGATTGCCAGCATAATTCTACTTTTTTGGTGTCAAAAAATGAGGTCACAGACTCACACGTCCATTTGATTACAACATATCAATGACCAAAGGTGAATTTTAGGCCTATTGTTGGTCTTCATAATCTTTACAACAAACTCTCAATGGAATCATGACATGTGGTATGATTGATTGTGGGCTTATTGGTACGATCAATCATACCACATGTCATGATTCCGCTGAGAGTTTTCCATAAAGATTACGAAGACCAACAATATGCCTAAAATTCACCTTTGGCCGTTGATATGTTATAATCCAACGAACGTGTGAGTTTGTGACATCATATTGATGGGACCCGATTCAACTTCAACATCAAATCAAAACCATTGGATTAAGAGAGATGAACGGTGGAAGGTGCATTTTAGATGGAATGTGGTGAGATAACTCCTTTACTAAAAACTCTCTCTGGAATCATCATACGTGTCATTCTTTGAGAATGAAAACTCAGGAGAATGAAAATTGAATAATTATTTCTAATTATTAAATCGCCAAGTTTATATGCATTTTTAAAAAACATTCTCCATGACGAATAAATTAATTAAAATATTTGGAAAATAATTTCACCATAATTTATCAGTATAAGGAAGTCTGATTCACCAATTAAATTAATAATTTTCTTATAAAAAACATTTGTAGTTGCCATATTTTTATAAAAATGGTATATGTAGAAGTTGGGAAATCCAACTTCACAGTTCGCCAAGACCACCTACATGCAAATAACCTATTGCTGAAAGGAAACCAAAGAGACAAAAGAAAAGGCTTGGAAAATCTTAGCAATGTGAGAGAAATTATATTCCAAGATAATGAAAAATAATTACAAGAGTTCAACCTATAAGGTGAACAAAACCCTAAAACTAGAAAAGCTAGGTTGCACATTATAATTAATAAAGATATTAATTATAATGTACCTAAGAGAAAGCTTAAGTGAAAAAAAAGTAATGAAACTAACTAATTACTCTAACACCCCCCCTTAAGCGATGCACAGGAGGTAAGCTAACCTAGCACAGCTATGAAAGTAGGAAATGGGTCCCAACAACAAGGCCTGATTAGGTACCCAATACAAGGAAATCTTTGTAAACTAGAGACAAAGGAGAAAACCCAGTGGGAAAAACTCCTCTCCAAAAAGAGATATAAAAGAAAGAAAAAGACAAAAAATGACTTCAAGAGACTCTCTCAAAGCCATAAGTACAATGCGTGCTGCCAACCCCCCTCGTGAGAGAGGGTCAGGGCTCCAAAGCCCCCTAGAATGAAAGAACCCCTGGAACAATGAACAAACCATTGTGACTCCAATACAAAGGAGTGAAAGATAGTGAACACTGAAGAGGTACCCTTGAAAGATGAGGTGTCATTGGAAGGCCGAGTTGATGCTCAAAGGAGTAGACACAAGGATCCTGAAAGGGAATCCCCAATGTAGGTGGTATGATAGGTGTGTTGACACTTTCAGGAGAGAGGAGATGAATGTCCTCTATAGAATCCTCAATAATTGCACCTGGTGGCTCTAGGAATGGAGCTAGAGGGTCTGGCAGTGCTGAAGAAGAGTCCTGCTAAAGAGAAGAAACCCCAACAAGATGAGGTGAGGCAATCACATAAGTGGTCTCAGGAACAACATAGAGGTTCAAGTGACCTGACTGTCCCACATGATGCTCTCACATAAGAGGAGAGCTGTGCTCTGATAATGGAGATGGTGGACCAAAGTGTGAGAAGGTGTAGAGATAGGTGGAATGATCAACTATCCCAATAGCAACAATGCCACTTGTCGCATTATCCCAGATGAAGACTGAATCTGGCGTGAACTCAACTGTCTTCCTTGACCCACTAAGAGTAATTTGATAGATTGAGAGAAGGTTTGCAGAAAGAGATGGAACATACAATACATCATTGAATGTGCCATCCTGAATGTGTACTGAACCTTTCCCGTAGACTGTTATAACAGTGTTATTCCCCATGAGAATGTGAGGAATAGGAGAAGCCTCAATAGATGAGATCTCTGGAGAAGATGCCATATGGTGAGAAGCACCAGAATCTAGTATCCAAGGGACCTATGAAGGGGATGCAACAGAAGCCCGTAATGCATGACCCTGTCCAAAATCTTGTCCAGATGTCAAAGATGAGGTAGAAGACTGAAAAGCAGACCCCTGTGAGGTAGAAGAGGATGGAGAGGAAATAGTGCTTTTTTGAAGAAGAGCTTGCAAATCTGCAATCTATTTCTTATAGCCATCAAATCTCTTCTGAAAACAATGTGACTCATCATAAGGCCCCTTTTGACAATAGGAACATGTAGGGCTCTCAGTCTTCTATTTCTCCTTCTTAGAAGAAGATGGTGGGCCAGTAGAGTGCTAAGAAGAGGAATCAGATGTCTGCTTCAGCTTCAGCTTCTCTGTATCCTGAGGTGTCTTGGCAAGCAATGCCTGTGACTATGAACTTGTAAGTGAATCCATTTGATTGAGCTTGGACTGCTCACAAGTCAACCTGTCACAGAAGATCTCAAAAGAGAGCATAACATGTCGTCAACCCAGTGCATCCATAGTGGAGTAGAAGGTAGAAGTGAAAATTTGATAAGGGCCATGAAGCTTTGAGAGTATCAGAAAGATACACTCATCATCTGACTTCATCTTTCCAGCAACCTATAAAATAGAATGAAGAGACTTGAACTTCATCAAGAAGTCCTCAATGCTGGTGAATGATTCAGGTACCAAGGAGGTGAACTCTGCATCTATCTGTAGAACCCTGAATTGATTCATTGTGCCAAAAAAGGTGGAAAACTTGTCCCACATAGCCCTGGGTGTGGTCAAACCATCCAAGTGGAACAACAACTCATCTGAAATGTTCATTGTAATGAGGCCCATTGCCTCATCCATCCCGTTTCTCTGCATAAGAGCCTCATAAGGCCTCTGTAAAATTGGCTAAGCCGCATCGAGGCATGACCATAGCCCTTTTGCCATAAGCAATTTGGTCATCTATCCTTTTCAAGTGTGATAGTTGTGAGGTGTAAGGCGAGCGACAGAAGAGTCTGCCATTGAGAAAAAGAAGACAGAAGTAGAAGGGTATTTCTGAAGTAAAGTACAAAAAGTAAAGAGCACCCCCCTACAAAGTATAATACTATCCCCCATACACAACAAAGTACTATGAAAGCACAAGAAACGAGAAAAAAACCTAAGTTTTAGAAGCAGAACAAGAGCATAGAAGAAGGGGCATCTTTGACTAAAAAAAGGCAATTAAATGGAAAAATTAGGAAGTGAAACCTACATGAGAGTGACGGGCTCAGAAAGACCTTTCCGACGATATATCATATGTCAAATTTTGAGTCCGTATGAGCCCTATAGGACCAAAAAAGCCCAGGTACCCCCAAAATGCAAGCTCCTTTGGAAAAACCAATCACGGGAAAAAATTTGACGACCGTATGATCGTCAAGTGCCTGTCTACCGAAAAAAAGGTCTGGTTGTCGAAAAATTTGAAAAAAAATCACCAGAAAATTAAAAATCCCCATCGAAAAAAAATATGGCAGGTGACATCAGTAATGACATCACCTGCGAGCCAGTTGATGGTGAGCGGTGTGAGGGCGGCGCAGGGGCGGAGTGGCGGGCGATGGGTGGTGCGGGGGCGGTGTTGGGGCGGCATGGGGGCGCGGTAGCTGATGGGTGGCGTGGGGGCCAGGTGGGGTAGGCATGCAGGCGGCGCGCTGGTTGTGCCCATTGAAACCCTTTAAAAAATGTTTTTTTTTGCAAATTTTCTTGATTTTCAAGCCGTATGACCCTAAGAGGCCAAGAAAATTTTCTCAGATGCCCCGGAGGCCAAATAGGTCAAATTTTATATGGAAATAGGGGTTTTTGGGCCTTCCGAATGCAACCATGAGGTCAGTTTTTGCCCAAAATGCTCCAAAAAAAGAGACCCCCCTAGATCCAATAAAAAACAACCAAGAAAAAAACCAGAGGAGCTGTGGCTTTCGTCTTCGAATCAAGGCTCCAAAAACTCAGACTAGGTAGCAACAGGGAAGCTTTGATACCATGTAGAAGTTGAGAAATCCAACTTCACAATTTGCCAAGAAAACCTGCATGCAAATAACCTGTTGCTGGAAGGAAACCAAAGAGACAAAAGCAAAGGCTTGGAAAATCTTAGTAGTGTGAGAGAAATTGTATTTCAAGATAATGAAAAATAATTACAAGAGCTCAACCTATAAGGTGAACAAAACCCTAAAACTAGATAAGCTAGGTTGCACATTATAATTAATAAAGATATTAATTATAATGTACCTAAGAGAAAGCTTAAGTGAAAAAAGAGTAATGAAACTAATTAATTACTCTAACAGTATACATTATTAAAAAAATTGCCACCAAATATCCATATTTTGAAACACAATTCGCCATCAATATTAAAAATTTTCCCTCCAAAAAACATGTGATTCACCATGATTTTATACTTTTCGGGAGGGGGGGTTTCTTAAAGTTATCCCTGTTTGGGTTGTCCCTTCCTCCTATGTTGAATCTTAAGGCCGACCACTTTAGTGGCCTCTTGTATAAATAGAATAATATGTTGTGGGTCTTAGGTAGTCTAGAGAAGTAGATTTGGAAGATAGAATCTGAAGGTTGGTAGTTTCCTTGCATGTATGAGGACTGTTTGTATTTTAATTCTGATTGTATTGGCCATAACCGGGAAGGCCTTACAACCTGACATGTATAAGGTTTTGTGATGAATAATATATCAAGTTTTTTGCATTCTCTCTCTCTCTCTCTCTCTCTCTCTCCTAGTCTTGTGTTGTTTCTTTCGAGTGCTATTTTTGCAAGCAGGTGGGAGTTGGGTGTGCCTTTGGCCCCATCCCCTTCTCTTGCTTGCATCATTTATTCTAGCCAAACTAGATAGGAAAGCCATATGACTCAATGGTGCAGGAACACCTAGAACCCACTGAAGACAAACATGACCTTGTGAGGTATTTTGAGTAAATTTTTATGATGAGGCCATTTATATGTTAAACAAGGTCATATGGACCAGATGAATTCATGCCAAATCAATTTGTAAAGTTTGAAAGTCATTAGTTGTGCATAGGTGTCAAGTTTATGCTTGTAAGGACCTGAATGAGACAAGGTAGTCAAAATCCTCTAGTAGGACTAAAATTAGGTAGAATTGATGTTTTTGGTCTTTAATGACCTATTTAAACTTGTTTGTAAGGTTGGAATGGAGTTTAGTAGTCTAGTTGATTAAGTTATGGAAAATTGTCAAGATTGCACAAAAAAATTGCTATAACAACTTTGAAAATTTTATGCATAATTGTGAATATTATTACCCAACGTCCAAAAGTGGTTAGAGGTGGTTGGGAATTTTAGTTAGGAGTATATAAATCCTCTTTTGGGTCAAGGATATAAGTAGTTTTTGGATTTTGAAGAGTTGGTAACAAAAATTGACCATTTCCTGCAATATGTGAGCAATCCTTTTTTCTAATTTTTGCTCAAGTTCATATAGTTAATGTATTTGTTTGTTAACCAACCATGGATGGATAGGAAGTAGGATGTTTAAGATTTAACTTGCAATAGGTCCAAGTCCTATCCACGGTTCATGGCGAGAGTTTGAAGCATTTTTGTTAAAATTATCTTAAAACCCTCATTTCTTGGGGTACTAACAGATATTTACCCATATCTCTTAAAATAACCATGGAAAAATTACAAAAATAGAGGGATAGGTATTTAATATACCCCTCTTCAATGTAAAATTGGTTTGGAGGTGAAATATTAAGTTTTCAATAAATAAAGTGATGCCCTAGGTTATAAAATGCTATTTGGAAAAGCAAATAAATGGAGGTTTGGAGTAGCAACTTTGTGAAATTGGAATAAAAATCATCATGTAAGTGTTTGGATGGTGTGTGAGGGTCATATAAAAGGCATGTGAATTATTTTTAAGGTTTGGAGAAGAGTGGATGAGTGAGTTCCTTACAACCCTCTTGGTTTAGGCCTAATAGTGAGGGTTTGATAGGTTGGATACTTGGTGAGTGTTTAGTTGCCCAAAAGTTGTGGAATCATCCTATTTAGGATCTAACTCTAGAGGATTGAGAGTGTTGGATTTGTGATTAGAGTGGAGTTCCTTTAAAAAAGTAGCCCAATAGGCCTAGGTGAGCATCGTAGAAGCCCAAAGTTAAGAGAGTTGGTCCAAAACAATCACATATGCTTTTGAGATATGTTGTACAACTTGGAAAAGGTTATTTGAATTTGTCACTAGTTTTGAGATTATTTTGGAGAGTTTAATATTTTTATCCCAAAAATAGTTTGAATAGGGCTAAGATGCCTAAAAGGGCTAGTCTCTTGGTATAGAGTGTGTTGCCTTAGAATGGTGTTGCTTATATAAGTGGTTGGTCAAATCATGATTGTCTGATTAGGTTAATCTTGTTAGATGCCTTGATAAGGTCTTGAGAAGCCCTAGAGTCATTTTTATGGAGTGGATCCATTGTGGACTTGTTGTAAGGAAGGGACATTGTGTTTGTTTGGTTGATCAGTCAAGACTTGGTCATAAGATTCCAATGCAAACTTGTTCATTGACTGCTACCTCTGCATTAGCTGGTATCAGAGCTATAGGGATTAGATAAGTTTTAAGGTGAAAGGACTTCATGGATATCATAGGATCCATGGAAGAATAGATGCTATAAATGAGTACTATTTTCAAGACTAGATGAAAATGCCAAGGCAAGGTATGCAATGTGTGGTTGATTCATGTAGTTTAGATAACTTGGTTTCTCAACAGATGGTTGAAAAGTTGCAATTAGAAAGAACACCTCATGAGTCACCTTATTCTATTTCTTGGGTGAATGGTGACCATGCTTTCCTGGTCAAGGAACAAGCTTGGATTGAATTTCACATAGGGGAATATAGAGATAAAACCTTGTGTGATATTACACCAATGAATGTATGTCATTTATTGTTGGAAATTTCATGGATGTATGAAAGGTATGCTTTGCATGATGACATGTGTAATAGTTATAGGATAATGAAATATGAGGTTACATTTAATTTGAGTCCTTTGGAGCACCAAATATGAATTGGAAATTAGAGAGACCAAGAGTGGGATAGGAGCCAATGAGTGATAGGAACAAAGGGGTAGGACCAAATGGGTGTCAAAGAATAAAAAGAGGGCAGACCAAGGAAGGAAGGTGACTACAATAGTGCTATCCACTTTTACCTTTATTTGTGATAAGAGAAATCCAAGGTTACAGTCAACATACCTGGTTGGACAAGATGGAGCAAGACAAGAGAGAACCCAAGCCCAAGGTGTCCAGAATGGCACAATGTTTAAGAAACTTACCCAATGGAAGGGTATAATAGGCATAGATAAAATTTGAAGGAAATGAAAGAGAGGTTCCAAACATATTTTCAAGCAACATAGTCCTCAAGTGGACTTGAGTTTCTTTCCATGCTAGGTATATGGTGCAAGAGCACCTAGTTCTTCCTTAAGAAAACATGGTTTACTGTGGTATTTTAAATAAGATTATGTAATAAGGCCTTTATTAGGTCATTTATGTTCTTTTTATGTTGAATAAGGTCCTATGGACCCATTACAATCTATTAGATTCAATTTGTAAGGCACTTTGTGCTATTAAGGACATCTAGGCCTATAAGGCCATTGAAGGTTAAAGTGTGTCAAATTATGAATTTGTTGAAAAAAAGGTTGTTATGAGTTGTCTAAGATCAAAATAGGTGATTTGACATCATTTTGAGTCAATATGTTGAGTATTGCAACATATTTGCACAAATTACAAAAGTTGCTAATGACAAGTAAACAAAGGTTATGATCAAATGGTCGTTGGTTGGAATTGGATCCAACCATTGGAACCTAATTCAATTTTTTAAAAAAATCCTCTTTTGGTCAAGGATGAAGTTTTGGATGTGTTGGTATTGGAATTTTGAATAAAAAGTTGTTGTTTTCTTGAACGTGTGACTGTATTTTTATTGTATTTTTTATTTGGTATGCTCTTCGATCAAATATTCTAACATAAAATGCTATATATTTGGAAATTATAATTAATATTATTTTATTTAAAATAAATTTGAGCCCCTTCTGTAGTCTATAGGAGTTTGAAGAGTTTTTCTGAAAACAGTTTGAAAACCTTCCATAACTAGGGTTCTTGTAGAAAACTCCTTGTAACTCTTGATTGGACAATTGGAAATTTGTAAAACTGAGGTAAATAGTATTTTGGAGATTCCTCTACATGATTAAAGTGGTTTGGAGTTGATATCTTCTGTGTGGGAGGAATAAACTGATGCCCTAGGCTTGTAAGTACCATGAAAAGGTCTGATTTCCTTGACTGTGACTGTATTTTTTTTAACATTGTGTTAAATTTGGGAGGTATAGGAACTGAAAGAGGATGATAAATTTGGTTTGGGAATGAATGGGACCTATTCCATGCCTTGGTTGGATTTTTTGATAAGTATTTTGAGCATTTACTTTGTAAGGTAGGGCTAATAGTAGGCCTCAAAATTAGGACAATCCACCATTTGATTGCTTGGTCCAAAACAAGAGCGATCAACCTTTTGGTATATTTTTGGCTATGTGAAAGAATTCATAGACCTCTCTAATCAGTGCCTAAGGTCTATGTTGAAAGGGTTGTGTCCTAAAAACACCTAGTTTAGGCTACTAGGCCTAGTTGACATCATTATAGCAGTTGATAAGAAATGGTGTTTTGGGTTTGTATTGCTAGTTGGCTTGATTTTTTTGAGGACTCCCCATGTTGTATACAGTTCCCTTACGTGCCTCCAAGCAATTTTGGAGTCCGGTGCCAAGTTTCTCTCTTTTGGTTCCCAGGGCAAGCGTACCTTCTATCAAGTTGTGAATGGTCTTGTGGCTCCACAAATGTGCTACTTGATCGAACTATTTCTAATGATTGTTTGATGAGTTCCATTTGTCCTTGTGCCTCTACATCAAAAAGACTACAATAGGAAAACTATGGAAGAATTTTGGATAAATGTATCAAGATAAATATATGGTGAATGATTTTTCTTGAGGAAGAAGTTTTACTCTTTGAGGATGGACGAAGGAGAATCTGTAGTTGATCATAGAAATTCCTTTAATATGGTTGTTTTATAGTTGATATCTATTGGAGTGAAGATGAAGGATGTAGATTTATGTATGCCATTGCTTCGTTCTTTACCAAACTTATGGGACCACCTTGTGATGGCCATTATGAGTACCATCACCAAGTTCAAGATGGATGAAGTAGTTACATCATTAATATTTGAATAGGTGTAGAGAAAATCCTCTAAAATGGATAAATATATTCTCACAATTTGAGGTAGATTGAAGGAGAAAGTAAAGAAGGACAAGAAGAAAGAAAATTCTGGATCCAAATTTCATGGGAGGTCTAAATCTCTTGGAAAATCAAAGCTTAAGTGTTGGAATTGTGGAAATCATACATATCCAAAATGAGTGTAAGGATGAGAAAAAGAAGAAAAATAAGAACACCTCCAATTCAAATTTTGGTAAATCATAGGTCAAGATGTTGGTGATTTTTTTGTCACTACCTTGACAACCCATGCACCATAAGGTGTGTGGCTTGTTGGATTTGGGGCATTTTTCTATGATATTTATAATAATTATAAAGTAAGTGATTAAAGATAGAATCATCTTTGAATGAGTGTTGTGTAATGCACATTTCTAGATGTATTTTGATTAGTCCAAGGCTAGCCAAATAACTATGAAATTGTAATAATTTTTCCTTTTATCTTCTCAAAGTAATAAAAGAAATGTATAGATATGCTCATAGATTACTAAGTGAACTGAGTTAATTTTTATAAATATTTTTTCTTATTGAATGTATGTGTAGAACCTAGTTCTCTTGTACATTGAAAGAAATATTCTTTTGTGATATCTTGATTAAGGTATATTACCTTTGGTTTTAATTATTGTATCTTTTATATGAAATCAAAGAAATTGTTGCCTAACTAGATAAAGACAATGGTATGTTACTAGCTTCACATGCCCATCATATTAACACACTCATGAAAATTAAAAACAAAATTCTTTTTAGTTTTAAATTAATTTTAGTGAATTCTTATTTCTATGCCTAAACATATACTACATATTAAGGACTATCATTAATCACATTTTAGGCATTGATATAGTAGACTATCTCCTCTAATAAGGTACTTGAACTTGAGTATTGCAAGACAACATATATGCATGAAGTAACAATGTATATGGATGCAATATGTAGTGGGCATGCTTTATATCAGATTTAGTGTTTATTCTTTGTGGTGATATCTATTATATAACCTTAGAGAAACCTCCTTAATTTAGTAGAGCCATAGGAGTATCTACCCATCTCAACAATTGGTCCTTATTTTCCCAATCTAAACATATGTCTTGGGGTATTCTTTTCAAGTTTAACACCATTGATACTTGATAGAGTATCTAGCCTTAGGGGTTTGATAATTATAACTCAAAGCACCAAGACTTAATTTGATAAAGTAAGAAAGTAAGAGGAAGAGCGTTCAACACCCTAATTTGAACAATAGTACATATGATAATACTTAAGAAATATTTGAATACATGTAATTTCCCTCACATTGATAATATAACCTTAGCATTTAATGCATTGTTCCTAAAAATGGCCTCCAAGATATCTTATTTATAAAACTTGAGAGTTTTAGATCAAAGTTTGAGATTGAATCTCAAGATTAATCACTAGGGATACATTAGGGTTTTGGTGCAAGGAGAAGCCTCTAGGTGGCACCTTGTGATAGGTGCAATTGAAGTGGACAAGATTTTCAATATGATATAAATGGTTAGGATTTTCTTATTTTGAACAAATACTTAGGATCAAACTTTCTCCAACATTTGTAAGAAGATTTAGGGACAAGAGTGATATCAAAAGTGTCCTATCACACATGTGTAATAATGCATAGGGAAAATGACTTATGAAAAATGTCCTCTCATAGTCACATGAGAAATAGAGATTATGACAAGTATTCTCTCACATGTGTAATATATTACATAGGGAAGAGAGACATGTCATGTGTTCTTTTACACATGCAAGAGATCACATGGGAAATAATAGATTGGGAAATGATATCTATGGGGTAGTTTTTCTTGGGTAAAAATGGATGGCTAAAATTTCATAAGATAAATTTAGATGTAGCTAATGATAAATCCAATCAATCACATTTTAACTTTATGCAAATGGTTAACTAGGTTTAGGAATGTGAATGAAATAGAGAACTATATAACATATTGTTTATCTAAATAATGATGATGAGGAAGATGAACTTAAACATAAAATTATTGATTTATTTATTTTATGTGGAACCTTAGAAAAAATAACAATTGATTGAATAAAAGGTTTTATTGAAAGAATGATTAAATATATTATCTAAATAATTGTTTTTTAATTAATGATAGAAGAACATTTAAGATAACTAATTCAATAGTCTTTAGATGTGTAGTGTCGTGGTTCAAACACTTTGTTGGTGAAGTGGCCACTAAGGTTCAAACCCCTGCTAGGCCACTATGCTCATAGGCCTTGTGCCTTCATTGGGCCATTGAGCTCGTGGGTTTGAACAAGTGTAGTATGGGGATGAGGTCCCTTGTTTGTGGCCTCACCGGTTCATAGCTTTGAGTCAAAAGCATTTCATGTAGAGCTGGAGGGTGTATCATACTAGCGATATTAATTGAGGGATACTTTTAAGTGTATAAAATCTATGATATTAAAGACAATTATTTATACATTTTAAGTATTTTTTGTCAAATATTAAAATAATAATTTTTATGTAATTTTAGAAGACTATAATATAAGTGTGAAATTATAATTATAATTATATATATGCATACGTACATACATACATTTCAAAATTGTACTTGTTTCTCCATATGCCTATTGCATATTAAATGTAATGCTAATAATAAATCTTCATCTCTCATTTAAAACTTATCACTTATCTTTTCATTTTGATTTTAAGTATTCAAAATGCATATGATGCAAATTAAATCCAAAGAACTTGAAGTGACATCTATAGAATTCATAGTGCATGTACATTGTCGGTGCTATATTTTTTAATAAGAATTATGTAACTTCAATAATTGTGTACATTGTTAGTGCTATATTTTTATAGGAATTATTTATTTGGAATACATGAATCATTCAATAATGTAAATAGTATTGATTGACAAGATTGACTACATATATGATAGAGAATTCCCCATAAGTAAAATGAATGATGCAACTTTGAATATTTAAATATAGAAATTAACTTTTCTAATATTATGAGCAATTTTACACTAAACAACCACATCTATCATAAATTTGTCTTCAAGAATATTTACCAATAATAAATTTTTGTCATAAATTTTGTTTCAACAATATTTACCAATACCGAAAAATGTAAAATTACAACCAGAAGAGAAGTATGCTAATAAAGGTGTGGATGAGCTATTGGCGACTGTAGACTATAGAGAAAGTGGACCCAATTGCCATGGAAGATGGGTAAGAAGAACTGGTTGGAGAGGACGAATAAGATGGCTCTAGGGGATGACAACTACTGAGATTTTCCTTTTTTTGTTGAACAAATTTTAGTTTTTGGTGGTTTTAGAGTATGGATGCCCAGTGAAGTCGTAATGGTTGGGGTCTCTTTTTGGTTGTAAATGTTAGTGTAGCTAGTAGTTTTCGGTATGTCCCACAGATATAGTATATAGTCACTCGTATATATATTTTAAGGGGTGATAAGAATGTCCAAAATATTTTTTGGGTAATTAGTGAAGGTCAAGTTCAATTTGACGTTGAGTTGGCATAGTCAAATGTAAATCCTGTGAGCTTTTGTTTATTAATACAAGAGTGTGGCCCCTTAGACTAACTTTCATCTATATAAAAAAGATAATACCACCAAAAGAGTAGACAATCTTTTTTTTTTTCAATTTTCATGACGTATTAAATAAGACCTAAAACATTTTACCCAATAGAGTTGTAGAAACTAATTTTTTGGATACCTGTAGTTAATAATTATAAATGTTCACATTAGTTAAAAAAAAATATAATACCTTTAAAACAAAAAATTATAACATACAATTGATTGTTAGATATAAAAATTAATTAAAAAAAACAATTCTTTACAATAGTAAACTCTAATGAAAGATCATAATAGACCTCACATTTTTGCTGATGTAACTCGTTTTATATATTTATTGTTAATGACAGCTGTGACCCTCTTTTATACACATCCATCTGAAACTCCTCATATAACCAGCTGCCTCTTGTCATCCCACCAAAAGAAAATTGCAACAACTAACCAATCCAAATTTCTCTTTGATGTAGCTCCGAATCTAACATTCATTTTTCTTGACAGCTGTGAGTCTCTTTAACCAAACTCCTCATATGCCCAGCCGCCCCTCCTCATCCCAATTCAAGAAAAAAGCAAAATCTAGTCAATCCAAATTCCTTTGAAAAAGAACAGAAAGAAAAAAGCTTTGTTACAGAAATGAATTAACCCAGCATTTGGGCATCTAGCCAGAGGAATGCAATGAATTTTATCAGAACCATAACCATAATATTATACCACCACATTGCTCCTACAGACTTGTTGCAGGCTTCCATGGCAATCAAACTGATTTGCACTTATTGCAGAAGAGATTGTCTACAGGAGGGGCAAGAAGGATTGCAAGCCAGCCATTTATCAATGCATTCAACATGAAAACAGTGGTTACAGTGTGGCAGCACTTTCAAATTTTCCCCTTCCACAAACTCTGCCAAACAAATTGGGCAATCCATTTCTTTAACCTCTGAACCCATATTGCTATACAAAACAGTAGGCACTACTTTCACATTAATTTGCTTCACATGGTTGCCATAATCACCATTTCCAGGGGATGAATGAATCCCCATAACCTCTCTGTTACGGCGGAAGGCACAGCTCAAAATGCTTTTCAACGCCCATGCAAATAGCAGAGAAACAATGAAAGCCGCAATTATGATAATCAACATAGTGTCAAAACTAAGGTGACTGTAAACAAGTGTATTAGTGCCATCCGGCGAGCTTAAAGGAGCACTCAGTAATTTTCTTCCTATTCTAGGAAAATTCAAATTATCCATGAATGAACAAGTCAGGAGCCTTAAAAAGGAAATATATTAAACTTGTGTGAGCTTGAATTGGGCTAGAAAATCAGAGTAATCTGGTGGATTCAGGGAAGGAGAAAAGGAGAAAACTGAGAAAAGGCTAATTCTTTGGAAAGAGGGTTGTTTACTGAATACATAAAAGCAGAATGGGTAATAAAGGAAAAAGGTGATGTCATGACGTCCAATGGAAGGTAAAAGAAATGAGGTTTCTGTCAAATCAGCGGACTTCAAAACATGGCGGCGAACAGGAATGGGAAGATTGTTTTAGTAGTTTGCGAATTGTAGAAGAAATTGTGTGGGTTGTTCTGTTCTATTGAAGCACGTTATTGTCGTCTATAAAACTGTTTTTGTACGGTGGAGAGAGGAGCCGTGCATTCCAAGGAATACATCTGATACTTCCGTTTTTCTGCTTGCTAGTCCCATCAAAGAAGAAAATGGATGATGAGGATTCAAATCTGCCTCTTCCGAGGTAGGAAAACTCAAGTTCGGTCTCAGTATTATAATTTGGAGTGAAGCGAATGAAAGCGAATTAGATGAATGATGGATCCCATTGTTTGTTTTGTGTGCATTCTAGGGTTTGAAAAATGAGTTAAAGATGGTATAAAGGAGTTGTGGAAGTCTCAAAAGTTAAAATAGATGAGATTCTGCGTTGATAAGACTTAGAATGTGGTGGCCCTTTAAGATTTGAGTTTTGTTTTAAAGAGTAGGGGAGGGATCAATAGTTGTGCGGGGTCTAATAGTTAAAAGCTATAATAGGTTTGGAAAAAGTATAGGGGAGAGGACCAATAGTTGTGCAGGGTCCAATAGTTGTGCGGGGTCTAATAGTTAAAAGCTATAATAGGTTTGGAAAAAGTATAGGGGAGAGGACCAATAGTTGTGTGGGGTCCAATAGTTAAAAGCTATAATAGGTTTGGGAAAAGTATAGGGGAGAGGACCAATAGTCGCGAGGACTAACTTCGTCAATATGTAGCCGTTGCATGGAATATCGTAAGACTTTCATTTTTTTTAGAAACGTAAAATGGACACTTAACTACTTATAACTAAGGTTTGAAGGTGTGGCTTATCACACAACTCGTTAAAATGGCACGCCTAGTTAAACGTGTACAAAAAATGGCCTTTAAAAGATTCGACTAAAACTTAATAAAAATCTCTAGTAGTTGAATTTAAAAATATCATTTGTTATTAGTGGGTGATTGTATTTATGTACAAAATATAACATATATGCAACTTAAATGGACCATATACCTATTAGTAATCATAAATATTTGGTATATATAACTTATAAATCCAACACAAAATGACCAAGGCTTCAACACAAAAAAATTATTTGTTATAAAAATAATCTATTATTATGTAAAATACAACTTATATCCAACACAAATGGACCAATAGTTGAACACTAAAACTTTTTGACAATCTCACGCATTTCATAGGAAAATACAAGGCATTTTATTGTGTTCACCTTTTATATTTGTGATAAAACAAATTGTTAATATGAAATACTCTAATGCATATACTTTGCTACCCCAATAGTTGTACACACAAGAATAATATTTGTGCACTAAGATAACAATATTTGTTTAAGTGGGCATCTTATTTTATTAAATGAGCATATTATTTTTTAAGTGACACACATATGATAGATAGCTATGATATTTTATTTGAGACAAAAAATTATCTATTTTACTTGTTAATGTTATTTCAATATAACATTTATAGGTTCTCATGTGTTCAAGTATCGGTCCATTTTTTATCAACATTTATAAATTTTTTGATTTACATGTGGATTATTTAATTACAATATATAGTAAAAATATGGTGTAAGATTGGATACTATATTCACAAGTGGGTGATCGACTATTGGACCCCGCACAACTACTGGTCCCTCTCCCCTAGTTAGTCTATCGAATGTGTACAATTTATGTTGTAATATGACACATGGGTTATATGGAGGTAGGTTTATTAGTTCAATATTTAGAAGTTTTAATTATATTTTATTTTTGTTATTTCATGTAAATATAATAGCGTTAATTAAATCTAGTATTTCAATATTTTCTAATAGATAAAGTTCATTCATATTTTCTAGTTTAAGAGTTCATTATTGGACTAGTATAAAACTTGATCTAAATCAACCATTTTGGAAGAATATTAACTTGATAAGTCCTAGTTTTGAGATGAAATAACTTATTGGTGCCCATATTTGTAGGCCTAAAATTTGTAAAATTAATTCATGACCTTGCTTACTTTGTGCCTTTGCCTTATTAGATGACTCGTCAACTATATCCAATATGAGATATTTTTAATGAGCACCAATATATTTTAGTTTCTCTTTGTGATTTGCATATATTCCCCCATTTATTTACTTTGTAGCTTTAAATCTATCAAATATGTACAAGTTATATTGTACTATGATATGTAGGCTATATGAGGGTAGTTCTATTGTTTCAAGGTTTAGAAGTTTGAATTCCATCTTACTTTTGATATCTTGTGTGGTTATAATTGCATCAATTTAATCTAGCATTTCAATATTTTTAAAGAGATAAAGTTAATTCAAGTTTTCTAGCTTAAGGATTCACCATAAGTTTTGTATAAAAATTGATCTAAATCAACTATTGTTGAAGAATCTTAACTTCACGAGTCACAATTTTAAGATCTAACAGCTTGTTGGTGAACATATTTTAGACCTAAAATTTATAAAATTGTTACACGCCCTTGCATACTTTGTTCCTTTGCCCTATTATTGCCCATAAGTTATATCCAATACA
The DNA here is from genome assembly GCA_027943335.1 of Chamaecyparis obtusa. Classification (NCBI taxonomy): domain Eukaryota; kingdom Viridiplantae; phylum Streptophyta; class Pinopsida; order Cupressales; family Cupressaceae; genus Chamaecyparis; species Chamaecyparis obtusa. The sequence goes on along the minus strand of BSBK01000341.1, from coordinate 441,828 downwards.
AGATGATGTCAATGAGCACTATATATTTTGGTTCATCTTTATGCTATGGATATATTACCCCCTTTACTTAGGTTATTCACTCAAAATTGTCGAAAGCCAAAAAAATGCCTAAGCCTCCTTTTCCATTGAGTTTTAGAAGTCTAGATGTTAGAGAGTTTGTGAACTCCTTGAAAATCCAACAAAAAAAGTGTTTTGAGTCTTGGGGTCACAAGGTTCTCAAAGTTGTAAAGTTTATGAGTTTGTGGACCTTGTAAAATTGTGACATAGTTCATATAGATGCAAAAGTGCAACATAATGAATTGGTGAAAAAATTAAGTGAAGAGAAAAGAAAAAGAAATATATTAGGTTTTCCATGTCATAAAGTTTGCAAGTTCACAAACTTTGGAAAAGTGTGATAAGTAGAAAGAAAGAAAAAAGAGAAAAGAGAGAAGAAAAAGTTTCAAACATCACATAAGATTAAATGACATTTATGTTTATGTTGGAAATCTATTGGGAAAGCAAGATACTGAGAGGGGGGGGGGGGGGGGGGGGGGTGAATCAGGATCTATAAAAATTTTACTCTTTTGAAACAAATAGACTCAACATGTATATCATGAATCACATAAACATTAACTGCAATGTTGTAATAGTTCTAAATGTTAATCACATCCATGAACATGAAAGTAAATGATAAACACATAACACAAAAGATTTGGTAACCCAGAAACCCATCAAGGTAAAACTGGGGTGGGGATGACACTAACAAATCTTCACTACTACAATAATAAAGTGTACCTGTTAAGGCTACAAAGTTTGATCACTTATGGTGATCTACCCTGTGAGGGGTCTGCCTTGCTAAGAGCTTACAGACTTATTTAGTCTACCTTGATTAAAGGATTTAAACTTACAATGAAGTAAGCACTTTGTCAGGAGATTTACAAAGGTCTGTTAGGACCACTATGTTAAGAGATTTACCCTAATTCACTTGCTAGAATGTATTAGTACCCGATCCTTTGGTTTGCACTTAAAATGTTGATAAAAGATCTCCTCTTTCCAACTCTGATATGATCTCAAATCTGATATAACTCTATTCTGTCCTTTACTGCTCTTCTTGGTCGCTCTGCCTGATCTTTGCTTCTGACATCCAAAACATAACCTCTTCCACATACACATCTAATATTCATTATTACGATTTTTAAGCCTCCTTAAATAGATAACTGATGAAGCTTCTAGACCAAGATCAACGATTTAGATTCATCACTTTTTCTGCTTGTGCATTCCCTTTTTCTGATTGGTTACATTTCTTGCATAGGGATTCATGATCTTAATAAAAAAGTATAATTAACTCCTTAAAAGTCTCAACGATCATTAAATCATTCATAGAACTCGACTAAAATAGTTTACTTAAGTATTTATGCCATTCGAAACACATATACCAAAACTAGATTACTCGATATATGAACTCTCAGGTGCTCGGTCAAAACTATTATCCATATTCTGTCACTCGACACTAACTGTTCTTTCCAACTCAACATTCATACTACTTGGTAAATACTAGGGTACTCGGCGACCACTGACTTGCTGAACAGTAACTACTGCTTAGTCCATACATGATATTTACACAAGTCAATTACATTTCTTGACCTTAACAGGATGGGTCGGTCGTAGTGATGACCAACTAACTCTTCCTTAGAAATGACCAAGTGTTTGACACTAATAGGAAACATGACTTGAAGAACAACTATCACCCCCTTTGACATTAGTGTCAAAAACACTTTGCCACATCATGACTTATTATTACAAAAGAATAGTACTCCCCCTTAGACTATGACTCGGTCTTCATAAAGACTTCAATATATACAACATATATGGGTAAGAGTTTGGAGTTGGGGGACAATTCCGCAGAAGTCTTTTAGAAATGAGAGATGTCGCTCAAAACAAGCGCCCATGATGCATGGTTAGTACTTGCAACATGATTGAGTTGTAAGGGATTGCAGATTGTAATCAAGTTGCAATCACTAGATAATAAAATATTGGACTCGCTGTTGGTGAACGTAGCCCAGGGATTGGGTGAACCATGTTAAATCTTTGTGTCTTGTGTTCTCTTCTATGTGGTTTATTGTTTTCTGATATTGGTTATATTTGCATGTAACTGTTATTTCTATCTTGTTAATCCTAATACTATGGCTAGTGTACCTCAGAATGTGGGCATTGAGAATGGTTATGAGGAAGCTGCTGAAGACTTTGAGGCTGCTAGATCTAGTGGTGAAGATCAAACTATTTGATTGTAGAGATCTGGAGCTCGGTTAAGTAATAGCCAGCGAATGGAAGTTTCTAACTTCTCTAGTACTTTGCAACCTGAGGACTTGATTGATTGGATTGGTGAGTTAGAAGAATTATTTGAGCTTGAATAAATTGAAGATCCTCTTAGAGTGAGGTTAGCATAGACTAAGTTGAAAGGAGATGAAAATCTTTGGTGGAAAGAATTGCAAAGAGAAAGAGAAGATGAAGGTGAAATCAAGATCAATCAGTGGAGGTTGATGGTGGCTAAATTGAAGGCTAAGTTCATACCTGCTGAATACGAACTTGAGTTTTTTAAGAAGTTGCAGAATTTGAAGCAAAAAGAATTGAATGTTGAAGACTATACCGAGGAGTTCTATAAGTTGACTATTCGGTCTGGACACAAAGAACTTGGTAAGAAAAAGGTAGCTTGATATGTTAATGGCTTGAGATTCAATATTCAGGATGATATTGGTATGTGAAGATTGATTCGGTTGATGATGCTTATCAGTATGCTCTGAAGGCCAAAGATAAGTTGAAGAGAAAACATCATTGTAATTCCCGAGGGAAGGAGAAACAAGATCACTCGGTCAAGGATAAACCAACTGCTGAAGATGAACCAAAACCTGTTGAGCCAAGGAAGAGGATGAGTAAGATTTCTTTTAAAGGTACTTGTTTTTGTTGTGGTGAAGAAGGACATAGAGATTACAAATCTTTCTAGAAGGCTGGTGATCAAAGGACTGCTATGGTGAATGAGGCTAAAGACTCGACGAATGCACTTGAATAGGGAGGAGAGAATTTGATGGATTGATGAGTACTATTTGGTAAGCGTGTATTGGAACCTTGTCAAAGGAGTAATTTGTTCAGGACTCGTTGTAAGTATGGTGGTAAAATATGCAATGTGATTGTGGATGGTGGTAGTACTAATAACCTTGTAGCTAAGCAGATGGTTCAGAAACTTGGTTTGAAGAGAGTGAGACATCCTTGTCCTTATAGGATTGGTTGGTTGCAAGATATTCATGCTTTGGAAGTGAGGGAGCAATATCTTGTTGATTTTTAGATTGGCCAATATAAGGATCAAGTCTTGTGTGATATTGTAGACATGAGTAGTTGTCACATATTGATCAGTAGACCTTGACAGTATGATTACAGGGCTATGCATGATTGTGTCAAGAATGTGTTTACTATTGAGAAGGATGGAAGGAAGTTTTCACTGATTCCTTTGCAAAATGAATAAATCAGTAGGAGGAACCTGAGCTTTGGGAGCTGAGTTGAGTTGAAATATTCTGGAAGGGATAGAGATCAGTATGGAAAATAGACCTGTAGATTGTCAAGAAAAGAGTTGAGGAGGCAAAGAAAGCAGAAATGGATCTGGGGTAAGAGTGTTGAAGACTTGGAGGACATGTATGTGAAGAACCAGCTTGGGTTTTATGTGTTGAATCTTGTAAGATTTTCTTCTATCCTTTAAGAACATCTTTTTGCTCCTAGGGTGTCTGATGCACGAGAATCCTGGGGAAGTTAGCAATCCTAGATGGTTGGAGTGTTTGATCTCTGTGTTTCTCAATTACAATATTGATCGAGGGGCTTGATCACTAAAGGACTCAGTCTTTGAAGGGCTTAGTCATTGAAGGGATCAGTTGCTAGTGAATCTTGGTAAAACTTCTAGTGCTTGGCAATGCTTGTGGATCTCGGTCAACATGCTTGCTCGGCGATGCATGGCTTGCTCGATAGTTTTACTGTCACTTGGTAGTCTGGGTTACCGATTGGAGTAAATGTAGATTTGATGGGATGACTTGATGTATTTAATTTGGGTAGTGTGTATTACATTCTCCTAGGTAGATCTAGAGGCTGACATGGAGAATTAATTATTTGTAAGGCTATTGAGAGCCGACTTGTATTGCATTTAATATTTTTTTGTTTAGGAGATGACTTGGGCTTAGGAGTAATTTCTTTCTTCCAGCCGACTTGTGGCTGAAGAAGTGTATTTAAGAAGGGTTTGGGGTAGGTTTGTAGGGGGGATCATTTAGCATGGAGCAATGAAGAGGAATGATATTGAGAAGAGCTAGTAATTAAGTGTGGGCCTAGAAAATAATAAGGTTGCTTGGTTTCTTCCGAGCACAAGTTTAGATTCTTCTAGGTTTCTCCCAGTTTGCTATAGCCTTTTGTTACATTTATGGCTAGCTTGGAGTGGATCTTGCGAGGCCTTACAGAATTACTATTGTAATTATTTATATTTGGCCATAACCTAGAAGGCCTTATAACCAGACATGTTGAATGAAATAGTATAATAATATTTGAGAATTTATTGTTGTTGTGAGTGTAAGGTTTGGACTATCCATTCTTGGATCTTCCATTTTGCACTACGTCACATTCCTTCAAGTGAGGGTTTGAAATATGAATTCTAAGTAACTTGGTAACAACAGGCCTTTTCAACACTTCACAATACTCGCTGATGACACACAGTTGAATCTTCACTAATTTCATACAAATCACTCTTTTAATCGCCTTTGAATCGCTCTACAAATTCTCTAATCGCTTGGTGAAAATGAAAATGAACTATAAAATTTACTATATAGATTCAAATGGTCAAATTAGGTTTTCAATAAATGCTTCATACACTAGTGGGTGTAATACAACTATCTTAGTCCTTGCATGCTATCTCAGTTAACACATTTCCTTATTCCATCACTCAGTCAAAAGCACGACTCAGTCATTACTAACACTTCTACACTTAACTCAGTCAATATATCAACTCAGTCATTATGGGAGTTTGGTGCATACTGTGAAATTCAGTCACCACATATATCAATACTAATGCTCGACACCAATTGTGCATATGAAATATTTTCTTGGTTCTTGCCTCAAATCTGTCCTAATGCATCTTGACTTATGCAAATATGGACTTTAACACATTTTATGTTAGGAACTGGTGTTAGATATAGTATTAGAAATAAAGTTCCTTACATACCTTCTTTTCTTAGTTAGAAGTAGAGTGATCATTTGATCCAATGGATTGGGTGATCTCAGCTTCACTAGTTCCACTACTACTTACTTCTTCTTTCTTTCTCCATGTCTGATTCATCTGGCTCTTTATCTGATCAATAGTCTTTTCATCTTTGTTTTGTTTATTTCTAGGTGATGGTGCTATGGTCCTGTAGTCTCTTCTTAAATTACCAATCTTGTGACAACTATAACAGACCAAGCTTCCATTCATCCAACTCTTGGATTTACCTCTAAAGTGTGTCCTTATACATTTTTTGGAATGTGACCATATTCACCACAATAATGACAACTGTACCATGTATTGTAATCCCAATTGATTTTGTTACCTTTCCTAGGTGCATTGCCTTGCTTCTTGGATGTCCAATTAGATTTTTCATTGGATCTTCAATCTTGTTCTCTATGACCATACTTATGACAATTTTAATAATGTCCTTCAAATCTAGGTGTAGTAGGTGTATTGCTAGCCTTTGACCTGCATTCATATGCCTTATGTCCATGCTTGTTATAGTTAAAGCAACATCCATTGAATTTAGGCTTAGGATTGGACTTACCATTCTTGCTTCTACAAATGTTTACTGTGTGTCCTAGTTTCCTACAATGATAACATGTATGTTTTTTGTTCTTTGGCTTTGCATTCCTCTGTTCTCCACTCTTTGATGATTCTCCTTCTTCAGTAGATGATAGGTGCTCGGTATAGCCTAGTCCAGAGGTGTCATTGGATCTTCTTGGTGATATCATTAGTTCCTCAAAATATCTTACAAATTCATTAGGCTTGTTCATCCTCTCAATGAGTTCTCTTTCAGATCTTAACTCATTTCTCAATTGATTGTTCTTTGATCTCAGATTTGTAATTTCCTTGTCTTTCCTGTTTAACTCTTGATTTGCAATTAACAATTGATTTACCATATCCAACTGATTATTTGTGAGCTTCTGCACATCAAATGTCCTTTCATCAAGTCTAGTAGCCATATGTCTCTTATCTTCTTTTTCCATTATCTTGTTTTCCTCAAGTTTCTTTTTATGTTCAATCACTTCACATAGTCTTACTGATTGAATTTCCTATTCTTTCTTTAAACTTCTAACTTCATTCAGTGTATTGTTTCTCTCCAATAGATCTGCTATTGCTGCATCACTTTCACTAGAATTTCCATTATAAAATAGACCTTTAGTGTCTTCTTCTTGATATTGAGTGTCATTCTACTGGATTTCCAATTCTTTCCTTCTTTTTAAGGATTTCTTCAATTCTCTTTTACTATCTCAAGTTGGTGCAGTGCAAGCTGGATGTCAATCTTATGATTCTCTATGATCTTTCCCAACTTATAATCCTCCATCTCCAAGATCTTAACTCTTTAAGAGGTTAGACTTCTTCTAAGAGAAAAAATGTTTGATACTAATTGTTGGAAGTCTATTGGGAAGAAAATATACTGAGATGGGAAGGCGAATCAAGATCTATAAAACTTTTACTCTTTTTAAATAAATAGATTCAAAATGTATATCATGAATCACATAAATATTAACTATAATGTTGTAATAGTTCTAACTGTTAATCACATCCATGAACATGAAAGTAAATGATAAACACATAACACAAAATATTTGGTAACCCAGAAACTCATCAAGGTAAAATTGGGGTGGGGATGACACCCATAAATATTCACTACTACAACAATAAAGTGTGCCTGTTAAGGCTAAAAATTTTGATAACTTCTAGTGATCTACCCTATAAGTAGTTTTCCTTGATAAGATCTTACAGACTTATTTAGTCTACCTTGATTAAAAGATTTAAACTTACAATGAAGTAAGCACTCTATTAGGAGATTTACAAAGGTCTATTAAGACCACTCAAGAGATTTACCCTGATTCACTTGCTAGAATGTATCAGTACCCAATCCTTCAGTTTGCACTTCAAATGCTGATAACGGATCTCCTCTTTCCAACTCTGATCTGATCTCAACTATGATATAGCTCTGTTCTATCCTTCATTTCTCTTCTTAGTTTCTCTACTCGATCTTCACTTCTGACATCCAAAAGAAAACCTCTTTCACATACACATCTGATACTCATTATTAGGGTTTTGAAGCCTCCTTAAAGAGAAAACTGATGAAGCTTCTAGATCAAGATCAATGATCTAGATTCATCACTTTTTCTTCTTGTGCATTCCCTTTTTCTAATTGGTTACATTGCTTGCATAGGGATTAATGATCTCAATCAAAACATGTAATTAACTCCTTAAAAGTCTCAATGATCATTAAATCATTCATAGAAGTTGGCCAAAATGGTTTACCTAAGTGTTTGTGCCATTCCAAACACATATACCAAAACTGGCTCACTTGACATATGAACTCCTTGGTGCTTGATCAAAACTATTATCCATATGTTGTCACTCAACACTAACTATTCTTTCCAACTCGACATTCATGCTGCTCGGTAAATATTAGGGTACTCGGCGACCACTAACTTTCTCGATAATAACTAGTGCTCTGTCCATACATGATATTTACACAAGTCAAATACATTGCTTGACCTTAATAGGATGGCTCGATCATAGTGATGACAGACCAACTCTACCTTATAAATGACCAAGTGTTTGACACTAATAGGCAACATGACTTGCAGAACAAAAATTTCCATTGAAAATTTAAATTTTTGGAACAATAAATTAAATAGAAAAAAATATGCATACTGTAATGCCCCGACTGGGGAACCCAAGAGATATTAACCTAAAACATAATACTAAGTTTGCAGAATATTTTTTTCCTTAAATGTTTACAAACAATGATGAATAAACAAGCGAAAGTCAAACATAATGTCCATAAGAACATAAACATAAATATAATCTCAAAGTAGATTACACATCTAAAGGGTCCCTCGACTTAGAAACTACAAAATACAACTACAACCATAATTACATATTACATCATAATTACACCCGAATGATAAAAATACACATACTCATCAATATCCACTACACATGTCGTAGGGTATGTAACATAATCAACACAAAGTATAATATGATATCTCCAAACTAACTGATACAATGATACAAGAATATAATACAAGAAAGATAAGAATAAACATCCAACAATAGTGAACAAGAAGGTACAACTACTACAAGGATCATCCAACACTGGTACATGAATGTCAAAATCTTAAATGGTAAAAAAATCACTACCACCTGACCTCGTGGAACCTAAATGGTCCAATCCCACCATGCTGAGGAGATAACAACAAACCTCACTCAGATAAAAAGCACCAAAATGAATCACAATAAAAAATAAGAAAGGGAACCTGAAAGCTTTCTAACTCAAAAGGTATAATAAGATAACAAGGGTAAAAATATACTCAACTAGAGGCAACCAACAGATGTAGGAAACCTAAGATACATATGGAAAGTGTCATCACATGATCCAACTCTAGAGTTATCCTAGTAGTCTCTCAAGACCCCCGTGCCCTAGTGACCCTATGCATTGTCGGTAACCTCTCATATAGACAAGGCACCAAAAATGCTATATCCAAGTCCATGTAGGTGATAAGCATCATCTCACAAACAATCCTAGCCTATACTAGTGTTGAAGTCATGGGTGAGGAAAACAAACATCTTATTAATGTTTCTATCCTAGTAGATTTTATTACGTTATCACTTTATTAAGTCACTTGCAATAAGTTATCCTAGTAGCCACTTGCAAGCCCCAATGCCTATTGCAAGCCACTCCCCACCTATAGACTTAGTTAACTTACCTAGGTTCATAAGTCATAAATAGATCTCACAAATCTTATAAAGCATGACAATCAATTTTAATTCCATAAAAGATAACTGGAACTCACATTGGTCCTCAAACCATTATCCCACAATTACACACTGGTCCTCAAACCATAACATCATAAAAAAATATACTCTCTCAAAGAGTTCACAAACTAATAAGATTAAAATGAATAAATGTTGGGTAAAAAGATCGAAACCATTATCATATTACAAATATTGTAAATATCTATGCCATAATAAAAAGGTAAAACCTCAAGCCTCTGGTAACAATTTTTAAAAGACAACTTAATGCTACCCATACCAATAATCAAACACAGAAACCAAAAACTCCAATAATAGACACATCAATATGAAATTCTCATCAAATAATATTTAATTATATAGCATTATTATTCTTATTTTTTTAATTCTAAAAGAATTCTCATGTATGAATTTATCTATTTATTTCTAAAAATAGAATTTTTAAAAATAGAATACCACTACATGCAAATAAATATATGTCTTTCTCAAATAACATGCAAGTGAATATACCTTTCTTAAATAATATGCAACTGAATATATCTTCCTTAAATAACATGCAACTGAATATATCTTCTTTAAAAATACCATGCATTTGAAAATATCTTTTCTAAATAGCATGCAACTGAATATATCATTCCTGACTAACATGCATCTGAATATATGTTTTTTAAATAACATAAACTTGAATATATCTTCCTTAAATAACATACAACTGAATATATCATTCCTAACTAACATGTAATTGAATATATCTTCATTAAATAATATGCAACTAAATATATCTTCATTAAAAAATATGCAATTAAATATATCATTCATAAATAATATGCAACTAAATATATCATTTCTAACTAACATGCAATTGCATATATCTTCCTTAAATAACATGCAACTAAATATATATCATTTCTAACTAACATGCAACTAAATATATCTTCCTTAAATAACAGACAATTGAATATATCATTCCTAACTAACATGCAACTGAATATATCTTCCTTAAATGACAGGCAACTGAATATATATTCATTAAATAACATGCAATTGAATACAGCCTTCCTAACTGGCATGCAACTGAATACATCTTCATTAAATAACATGCAACTAAATATATCTTCATTAAATAACATGGAACTGAATATATCTTCCTTAAATAACGTGCAACTGAATATATCATTTCTAACTAACATGCAACTGAATGTATCTTTCTTAAATAACATGCAATTGAATATATCATTTACATGCATATATCTATATTTCTATATCAAAAGCATGTATTTTCTCTAAAAAATAACTCTTTCAAAACCCTCAAAACCATAGAAGGCCATAATTGAAAACAAATCAAAGAAATTTTTTTAAAGAAAATTCTAATGAAATTTTCCTTCCAAATGATTCCCTAACATTCCTGATTAACAAATAAACACATATTTTTAACAAACATCTATTATTTACACACAAGGTCTAATTAAACATGAAGAAGATAATGATTTCAATGGAGAACTTTTAAAGATTTTAAAACCTTACCTTAATACACAAAGCTGAATAAAAAATCAATTCCAAATCTTGAAAACCCAAAGTTTTCGAAAAAATCAAAACTTTAATCCTCCAAAATTTTTCCAAGAGAGAATTCTTCAAAACCTGATTGAATTCCTCTCAAATGGTCTCCTACTCAACTGTTAAAAACAATAAAGTAGTTAACTCCAAATTAAAAAAATAAGAACTCAACTCCAACATTGTTTTTATCAACTTTAATTTATTAAAAGAGTTATTTATTTAATTTTCTCAACTTTAAGTCACTTTAACTCAACTTGATTTTAAAAGGTTAAGTACTAATTTTATAACAAAGTACTTTTAAAGTTGCATTATTTAATTTTAATTAATTTAAAATATGCAACTCAACTAATAATCACTTAACTCAAATTGCACATTTAAATTTAATTTTTTATTTAAATATTATTAAATTTTTCAATTAATTATTTTTGACTTTATAATTAAATTATTTATTAAATATAGATAATTAATTAATTCTCATTAATTAATTAATCTTATGTTTAATATTTTAATGTATCATAAGGTGTAACTATTTAATCTCATTTAATTAATCTTGATTAATTCCTGAATCTATTTTAACACCAAAATCACATCAAACCACATGATATATAACCATGAAACAAAACTGACTAAATCAAAATACAACAATCAAGCCTAAAGGAAGGGCTCACAAATTTACATCATTTTGATGAATCCAGATAGGTAGAAAATCAGATACTTGTCTACTATTTCAGAATAATTAATGGCTTAGGTTGGGATTGAGCCTATATGTTATCTCCCCTCTCTTACCATTGAGATATTGTGATAGGGCATGCTCATCCTGACAATTCAGGGAAGTCGATGCCCAATACTTGAAATCTTGCATAAAAGATGAGCATGTACATACATGTATAAATATATTTAACAGACAATGATGAGGATCGACTTATCATGTGGATTGACTCGCAAGTAAGAACAAGTCTGTCCCTCAACCATATCTGGAACATTAAATGGAAATATAAAACATATACGTCAACCATACACATGCAAGTATGGGGCCAGTAAAACCATAAATATAAGTAACATCAAATCAATCTGAACATCTAATACACACATGAAAAGTGGCTTAAAAGAGTCTAGCCAATTAAATTGAAAAGCAAACTATGTGAGGGGTATTACATCCACCTCCCCTAAAATTAGGCTTACTCCTGGAAGTCTACAAACAAATAAGGATATGGATCCCTTAATCATGAAACATCTTACTAAGACAAAAGACAAAATGATATCTAAAAATAAGCCAGAAAATAAGGACATGATATACAGTCATTAAGAGCAATATAATCTTGGTTTAAGAATAAACTAAAAATTAGATTGATTAATCATTTATTATTTAACAACTTAAATAGATCTAAATTTTTATTCATTCATCATTATATAAAATATCTAGTAATCAATTGTATACAGAACATATTTTTATTTACATCAAATAATAACTTGAGAGGTTCATGCGTACCTAGTTAATGCAACACTCATATAAAATCCAATCCAAATATACAAGTCTAATTTCATACCTCTAGGATCATAAACAATAGTCTAAAATACAAAAGAGTTTTATGTCTAAGTTTTGTTTTAAATTTTAACAATTTAGACATCTAGTGGGCATACAAATTCTCAGAGTTCCCAGGGTAGAAACTCGGGCTTTGATACCAAGTGTAATGTCCCTGCTAGGGAACCCAAGAGATATTAACCTAAAACATAATACTAAGTTTGTAGAATAATTTTTCCTTAAATGTTTATAAACAATGATTAATAAACAAGCAGAAGTCAAACATAAAGTCCATTAGAACATAAACATAAACATAATCTCAAAGTAGATTACACATCTCAAGGGTTCCTTGACGTAGAAACTAAAAAATACAACTACAACCATAATTACATATTACATCATAATTACAACTGAATGATAAAAATACACATACTCATCAACATCCACTACACATGTCATAGGGTATGTAACATAATCAACACAAATTACAATACAATATATCCAAACTAACATCTACAATGATACAAGAATATAATACAAGAAAGATAAGAATAAACATCCAACAATAGTGAACAAGAAGGTACAACTGCTACAAGGATCATCCAACAATGGTACACAAATGTTAAAATCTTAAATGGTAAAAGAATCACTACCACCCGACTTTGTAGAACCTAAATGGTCTGCTCCCACTGTGCTGAGGAAATAACAATATACCCCCTCATATAACAAACACCAAAATCAATCACAATAAAAACTAAGAAAGGGATCCTGAAATATTTCTAACTCAAAAGTTACAATAGGATAACAAGTGTAAAACATACTCAACCAGAGACAACCAGAACATGTAGGAAACCTAAGATGCATATGGGGAAGTGTCATCACATGAGACAACTCTAGAGTTATCCTGGAAGTCTCTCAAGACCCCGACGCCCTAGTGACCCTATGTGGTATCGGTAACCTCTCATACAGACAAGGCACCAACAATGCTATATCCAAGTCCATGTAGGCGGAAAGCATCATCTCACAAACCATCCTAGCCTATACTAGCACTCAAGGCATGGGTGAGGAAAACATACATCTTATTAATATTTACATCCTAGTAGATTTTATTACATTATCACTTTATTAAGTCACTTACAATAAGTTATCCTGGCAGCCACTTGCGAGCCTCGACACCTATTGCAAGCCACTCCCCACCTTACACTTAGTTAACCTACCTAGGTTCATAAGTCATAAATAGATCTTACAAATCATATAAAGCATGATAATCAATTTCAATTTCATAAAAGATAACCGGAACTCACATTGGTCCTCAAACCATAATCCCACAATTACACACTAGTCCTCAAACCATAACATCATAGAAAATATACTCTCTCAAAGAGTTCACAAACTAATAAGATTAAAATGAATACATTTTGGGTAAAAAGATTGAAACTATTATCATATTACAAATATTGTAAATATCTATGCCACAATAAAAAGGTAAAACCCCAAGCCTCTAGTAACAATTCCTAAAAGCCAACTTAATGCCACTCATACCAATAATCAAACACAAAAATAAAAAACTCCAATAATAGACACATCAATATGAAATTCTCATCAAATAAAATTTAATTATATAGCATAATTATTCTTTTTTTTTTTCTAAAAGAATTCTCATGAATGAATTTTATCTATTTATTTATTTATTTCTAAAAATATAATACCACTACATGCAAATAAATATATATCTTTCTCAAATAACATGCAAGTGAATATACCTTTCTTAAATAATATGCAACTAAATATATCTTCCTTAAATAACATGCAACTGAATATATCTTCTTTAAAAATACCATGCATATGAAAATATCTTTTCTAAATAACATGCAACTAAATATATCTTTCTTAAATAACATGCAACTGAATATATCTTCCTTAAATAACATGCAACTGAATATATCATTCCTAACTAACATGCAACTGAATATATTTTCATTAAATAACATGCAACTAAATATTGTAAGATTTGATGAAAAACAAATCTATTAAGACCAAGAAACCTAAATGCAAAAACCTGTCACAAGGAAGAAATCTATAGGAAACAAACAAGGGTTTTTCTCTAACAATATGAAAGTTTATTATCAGCCAAAAGAATGAATGAAAATATACAATGGATCAATTCTTATAGAAGGAGATTGAAAAAGCTAAAGGGAAATCCTAACAGGTAAATAGGCATTTAATAATTATATTTAATTATTAAATGACTAATGCAAGTGCATAAAGGGAAATCTTAAGAAGTAGTAAAGTTAATTTAATCAATGTAATTAAATTGATTCTTTACTCTCACAACCCCCCTTAAGATGAGCAATAATGCAGCTACAAACAATGCAAGAAAGAAGCAAAGGAACTATAATGTTGAATGCAAATTTGGGGCCCGACAACATGGCCCGATGAGGTACCTAATCACAACCAAATCTCTATGAAACAGAGAAATAGGGAAAACCACATGGGAAAAACCCTCCTCCAAAAAGAGATAGAAAGATGCGGAAAGCAGAAAAAAATAAAGGAAGGTAGGCCTCAATGAGACCCCCCCAAGGACAACTTCCTGCACCCCAAGCATAGAATGTAGTTGAAGGTACTGTGTGATGCAAAAGGCTTAGTGAAGATGTCAGCAACCTACTCCAAAGTGGGAACATACTCCAAGCTGAGAGAACCATCCTAAATCATCTACCTAATAAAATGCATATGGATCTCAATGTGCTTGGTCCGTTGATGCTCAATTGGGTTGCATGAAATATGGATGGCACTCTGATTGTCACACCAAACAAGAGTGGGACTATCATGAGGAAACCCAAACTCTGTCATCAATTTTCAAAGCCATAAGACCTCCTGACTAGCTAGCACAACTGCTCGATACTCTGCCTCTGTAGATGATAATGCAACAACGGTCTGCTTCTTGAAAGACCATGTGATAGGACTAGAACCAAGACAAAAAGCAAAGCCAGAAGTAGACTTCAGACCATCTATATCACCACCCTAATTGGTGTCTGTGAAACCAAAAATGTGAGGATCTCATAATGTATAGTGAATGCCATATGAAGTAGTGCCTCGAATGTACCTTAAAATACGTTTGGCAACTTGCCAATGACTCTCATGAGGATCATGGGAGAATCAAGAGACAATACCAACCACAAAGGAAATGTTAGGATGAGTGTGTGTCGAGTACAACAAACTAACCACAAGTCTCCTGTATAAGGTGGAGTCCACTGAAGGAGTAGAGAAAGTGGTAGACAAAATAACACCTGATTGAAAAGGTGTAGGAATAGGCTTGCAGTCAAGCATGCTAAATCTCTGAAGCATATCAAGAGCATACTTTTGCCAGTGTATGGAAATCCCATCTAAAGACTGAATAACCTGTAGGCCCAAAAATTAGTGCACAAGTCCAAGATTTGTCATCTCAAATTGCTCCATCAATGCTCTCTAAACACTCTAAATCATAGAAGATGAGCTATTTGTGATGATGAGATCATCAAAATAGAACAAAAGTATCACAAGATCAGCCCCGTGACACTGAATGTACACTATAGGATTAGAATGACAACAGGTGAAGTGTGAGGCTAGTAAGAAAGAGTCCATCTTCTCATACCAAGCTTCAGGGGCTTGTTTGAGACCATATAATGACCTCTGAAGTCTACACACAAGAGAAGAGTCCTACATAAAAGCATGAGGCTGTTCCATATAGATCTCCTCATGTAGATCCCCATGCAAAAATGCACTCTTCACATCCATCTGATACACTGTCCAACCCTGTGAAGCTGGAAGAGAAAGTACCAGGTGAATATAATTCATCTTGGTGACAAGAGAAAAGGTCTCAAAGTAATCAATACCCCCCACCTGTGAAAAGCCCTTCGCAACAAGATGTGCCTTATACTGATCAATAGAACCATTTGAAACATACTTGGTACAGTTCACCCACTTGCATCGAACCAACTTTCTTCCTTTCAGAAGAGTACATAGATCCCAAGTGTGATTCTTCATCAAAGAAGAGTACTCCTCATCCATAGCCCTATCCCACTCAGGATGTCTTGTTGCCTCTGAAAAATTTTGAGGATCATCTAAAAAAACATGACTCAAAAGACCAGAACCAGATCGTTGAGCATGAGTATGATGGGTATCTGAATGATCTCCTTCCAAAGAACCAGCAGCACTGATTGTATCCTGAGCCCACTTGGGCACTCACAAAATATTTGGTGGAGGAGGGGAAGGTGGTTCATCATCTAAATCATCCTCAGAGGATATAGAATCCTGAAGAGGAGAAGAGGAAGTACTAGGTAGTGAGGGAGATGCTGGTGATGGAGGCTCCATTTGAGAATAGCGCTCATCAAACTAGACATCTTGCCAAAACAAGACCTCTCTGGAATCAGGATCAAACAACTTGTACACCTTCATATCCTCATAGTAGCCAACAAATATCAGTGGTCGGGTCTTCCTCTCAATGGATTTCCTCTGAGCATCTGGAATAAATTCCCAAGCCTCACTACCAAACACTCGAAATGTAGAAACATTAGGCTTGACATGGGAGCAAGCCTCCTCAAGAGCCAAATGTTGTAATGCCTTATGAGACATCTAATTCTGAATGTAGTTGGCACAATTGACTGCCTCTACCCAAAAGAAAGGTTGCATATCTTGAGATTGTATCATAGAATTTGCCATCTCCCGCAATGTTCTGTTCTTTCTCTCAGCAACACCATCCTGTTGAGGGGTATGAGGAACTGTCAACTGATGCAATATACCCTTCTCAGTGCAAAAATTATGAAAAGACTGATTCACATATTCCCCTCCATTTTTGGTGCGTATCCCCCTGACAGAAATACTAGACTGCTTCTCCACAAATCTCTTAAAGACTTGAAATGAATCAAAGACATTAGACTTGTACTTCAATAAGTACACCCATGTGCGTCTGGGGAAGTCATCAATAAAGGCGAGCACATAATGAGCACAAGAAAAAGGAGTGGGAAATGACACGAGATCACTATGTATCAACTCCAATGGTGCCTTAGCATGTGAGGATCTACTTGTCGGAAAGGGATCTCTATGATGTTTTCCAAGTGCACAACCTCAACAAACACCATTAGTGCAAGAGATATGAGGAAGCCCAATCACTAACTCCTATGTACTCATCTATTGTAGATATCTATAGTTGACATGGCCAAAATGCTCATACCAAAGCTTGCTCACTGTGTCTGCATAAGCAACAAGAGAAACACTGGTATTATTGGAGCTCGCAAAGCCATAAAACCCGTATAAGTGAGACTCTGAATCAACACTCCCAGTAGCAACAACCAAATCAGGATCATGGAGGTCTCTAATAACTACATCATGTGGTGAGAACTCAATTGTCTTACCGGAACTAGAATGGAAAATCTGATAGACAGACACGAGGTTTGTAGAAATGGTAGGAACCAAAAGAACATCTTGTAGAGAGCCACTATCCAATGAAATAGTACAAGAACTTGTAACTAAAAGTTGTGCTAAGTCACCAACTGCAATCTTTGTAGTAGCACTCTAAGCAAGTGAGGTAACCAAACTAGGTGTGTGTGTCATATGGTGCAAAGCACCTGAATCAATGATCCAAGTAGTAGTGGAAGATAATGCTCGTGCAAAAAGAGCATGGCCTTTCCCTATGGGAGTAGGTGAAGGATGTGGGGAAGCAATACTATGTTGTTGCGAGGCTTCCTATAGAGCCTCAAGATGTTTCCAACACCTGAAAACTGGATGCCCTTCCTTTCCACAAAAACTACAAGGTTCACCTGTGAACTTATTAGTCTTGGAGGAAGACTCACCAAACTTAGAAGATTTACCCTTAGGGGTGGATTTATTAGATGCCATTTTCTGAGGTGGCTTGGAGGAATGCTCACTGCCAAATGAATC
Organism: Chamaecyparis obtusa; assembly: GCA_027943335.1. NCBI lineage: Eukaryota > Viridiplantae > Streptophyta > Pinopsida > Cupressales > Cupressaceae > Chamaecyparis > Chamaecyparis obtusa. The sequence continues at coordinate 423,790 of BSBK01000341.1, read as the reverse complement.
TATTTTGGGCTTTTGCTTCTGCTTTTGTGTCCCCTTAGAAGTTTGAGCAACCAAAGCTTTGTTCTTAGTCCCAAATAAAGAATCCAACTGTGTTAGCTTGGCTTTCTCTCTAGTCAACTGATCATAGAACACCTCAAAAGTGGGCATCTAGAATCTCTGACCCAATGCATCCATGGTAGAGTGGAAGCTGGAGGAGAAAATCTGAAAGTTTCCCCAAAGCTTTGACAGAATCAGGTAGATACACTCTGTGTCAGTCTTAGCCTTTCCACATCCCTATAATAAAGACCTCTGCTGATTAAACTTCATCAAGAAGTCCTCAATGGATGGAAAATGATCTGGTATAAGAGAGGTAAGCTCTACCTCAATTTGAAGTGCTTTGAACTCATTCACTATACCAAACAAAGTGTTAAGCTTGGTCCACATAGCTAGAGGGTTATTGCACCCATCAAGATGAAACTGTAGACTATTAGATACATGTAAAGCAATCAACCCCATTGCCTCATCCATCTTGTTCCTATGCTACATGACCTTGAAAGGCCTCTGTAAAACTAGCTTCACTATGTCTAAACAAGACCATAACCCTTTTTACTGGAGAAGCCATGTCATCAGGGATTTCCATGTGTGATAGTTATGAGGGGTCAGAAGTTCTAGACAAGAAGAGGTCTCGGCCATTTTTTTTGGAAGGGTTTTTGTTTTGATATAATTTAAAGTTTACTAAATTAAATTATAGAAAACAAGAAATAAAACACCCCCACAATTTAATAAACCAAACCCTAGAAGCTGGAAAATATTGCTTACAATGAGAGAAAGAAAATCTTCAAATGAGTATCATGTGTACCTTTGAAATTTTTTGATGAAAATATCCATAAATTTGGATAGAAATTGTAGGTAAAAAAACTTGTAATTCAAAGTACGATGACCGTGAGGGTTTCAAGTTCTACCTTTTTAGATCTGCCAACGTAGACGTCAGCTCATGCACAACGGTTAGAGGAATAAGGTGCGGGTTTGGTAAACAACATCGAGAAGGACACCACTGTAAATGACACTAAGAATGACACCCAAAAAAATGCCATTTCACATGCATGCACCTATAAAAAGGATAAAAAATTATTTTTAAAATAACGTCCTACAGAGAATACCAAATCTGAAAACTATAACCAAAACCTCTCAAATTAGTCAAAAAATCCCAAATTTTTTTTGTCAAACCCTTGCTCCTTTTTTTTTTCAAACATGAACAAGCTATAGCAGATAGAGCTCTGATACCATGTAAGATTTGATGAAAAACAAATCTATTAAGCCCAAGAAACCTGAATGCAAAAACCCGTCACAAGGAAGAAATATGTAGGAAACAAACAAGGGTTTTGCTCTGACAATATGAAAGTTTATTATTAGCCAAAAGAATGAATGAAAATATACAATGGATCAATCCTTATAGAAGGAGATTGAAAAACCTAAAGGGAAACCCTAATAGGTAAATAGGTATTTAATAATTAGATTTAATTTTTAAATGACTAATGCAAGTGCATAAAGGGAAATCTTAAGAAGTAGTAAAGTTAATTTAATCAATGTAATTAAATTAATTCTTTACTCTAACAAATATATCTTCATTAAAAAATATGCAATTGAATATATCATTCATAACTAACATGCAACTATATATATAATTTCTAACTAACATGCAACTAAATATATCTTCCTTAAATAACATGCAATTGAATATATCATTCCTAACTAACATGCAACTGAATATATCTTCCTTAAATGACAAGCAACTAAATATATATTCATTAAATAACATGCAATTGAATATAGCCTTCCTAACTAACATGCAACTGAATATATCTTCATTAAATAACATGCAACTAAATATATCTTCATTAAATAACATGGAACTGAATATGTCTTCTTTAAATAACGTGCAACTGAATATATCATTTCTAACTAACATGCAACTAAATGTATCTTTCTTAAATGGAGAACTTTTAAAGATTTTAAAACCTTACCTTAATACACAAAGCTGAATCAAAAATCAATTGCAAATCTTGAAAACTCAAAGTTTTTGAAAACATCAAAACTTTAATCCTCCAAAAATTTTCCAAGAGATAATTCTTCAAACCTAATTTAATTCTTCTCAAATGGTCTCCTAGATCTCTTATATAGAAAACTTAGATACCAGAGTTGAAAGAATGCAACTCCAAAATAACAAAATAGAACTCAACTGTTAAAAATAATAAAGTAGTTAACTCCAAATCACAAAAATAAGAACTCAACTCTTGTTAATATGATTTAGAAAAACAAAGCGGGGGGGGGGGGGGGGGGGGGGGTTGAATCAATAATTCTCAGGTCCAGATGTATCAATCAAACTTTTAAACACTTCAATAATCTCAGATCTAATCACCAACACTACTCGGTCATTAAAGAATGTATAACAGAAACATATAACAATGTAGTCCACTATCCAACAGTATTTAACTTGCAAAACATAGAAATATTCACATGAAAACATTCACACAAGTATGACACCAGGATTTATAGTGGAAACCCAATTTGGGAAAAACCACTTTGTAACATGTTACTGATATTTTCACTCTTCTGAAGTGAGCTCTGTGAAAAGCCAACCCTGTCAAAGGTTTACAAACACACTGCTAGGTGTGACCCTGTTAAAGGATTTCAACCACCATGTTAGTAGTGAGCCTTTTTAGAGGACTTAAGTACATTCCATCAGAATGCAACCTTGATCAAAAGATTTAAACAATGATTGTTAGGTCAACCTTGATTAAAGGATTTAGACTGATACAATGGTTAGAAAGTAGCAGTAGTATCTGATCTAAAAACATACAACTCACTTTGCAAATAACAGATCCAATTCACACATATATGATGGCTTACTAACTGAGCTCCATTTCCATCTCCATCACTGATTTGCTCGAAAATCCCTTCAAGCAATCACAACTTTGATCAACTCCTTCACCTTTAGCCTTTCTGCTTAGACTTATCAGTCAATAACATCAACAACTCTAACATCCCTATTAACCTCATACTTAGGTTTTCCTTTATACCTCTTCAATAGGTAGATCCATCTTTTGCTACTTAATCTCCTTATTAGATCTTAGGTTTAGATCGGATTCATCGAATCCTTCCAACATTTAAGTCTTTCATACATCCTTCTAGAAACATCTTCAATCTCTTCATTGAAATCACAATAAAATGGTTTACTGTGCATTAAATGCTCCATACACTCAATTAATAAAGTCAACATGATTTACATAATCCAAGAATTCAACTATGTCGGCTAGGAATCTAAAATATTCCTCAAATGTAATTTACTAATGCCTGATCAATACTGTGTTTAACTCCTCGGTCATCACTGCATAACTCAGTCATCTCTTCAAACTGTCTCCCTTGGCTTATAATTTCACTTGGCAATAAACTGATGTTCAGTCAAGACTAAATTTACTCAACATATACTGGCTCTTGGTCGACACTAACATCACTCGGCTTAAACTAGATTTCTTCACTTTTGTTCGGTTAAGCCTACTTGTTTAGTCTTGCTTCTTACTTAGATAAACAATACATTATCTTATCATTGTGCCACATAATCAAGTATTCATTGAAGTATCAAAATAACTCAACCTTTCTCTAGGTTCTATTGTTATCACCCTTGCCCTTGTATACACCTAAAAATGGTCACCTAGACTATTAGCCCATTTTGCTAAATCATAAATTGCTTGTTCTTGATCAAATCCTAATTCTATCATTTATTCGATTATTTTCTATGGGCTAACCATCTTATCCTAAGTTTTTATTTATTTAAAAGGAATTCCCTCCCCTTTTAATAAATAAAAAGCCCCCACTTTTTCTCTTATCCTAAGTTGCACAAATAAAGCATTATTCTTATTTTATAAAAAGAGAAAAAACACTTTTTGTCTCATATGGACACAAAAGTCAACTCTTATTTTCCCATTGGAGGATATGTGTGCACATGGATTGCTCCTCTTTCAAGCTCCACCGTTGATTAAATCTTTTGCCTCTTAATCTCCATGGTCCATTTCTCCTCATTTCCTATAAAAGAAGAGCTCTCTTCTTCATTCTAGATCCTCAACTTTTTATGCTAACTTTATGTTGCAGGATTTCTATGTCACTTTGGAGTTTTTGAAGATTTGGAGCATTCTTGCATTCTACATCTTATTCTTGCATTCTTAGCTTAGCTTCATATTTATGCTTTCTTAGATTAGTTTCATTTCTATGCTCTAGATTAGCTCACATAGATTAATTAGCTTGGGTTGTAACACTTGCATATTTCCTTTCATAGCTTAGCTTGCATTTCCATTTCCATTTCTAGCATAGCATTGCATTGCATTTTCATTCTTGATTCTTGAGGATATTGACATTCTTGCCCTTGTCTTCATTTAATCTCCCATTGCATGGTTTACTAGCAAGGTTATAGGCTAAATAGCTCTAGCTGAGAGCATTCTTAAAAGCCCTTGCACTCCATGCCTAGGGAGCTATGGATCGATTTGTGAGGGCTCATTCTTGAGTTTCCTTGCATGTAATGATCCATAGAAGTGCACCATTTTAGTGTGTACATTTTTGGCGCCCACCGTGGGGCAAGACAACTCTGTTTTGTCTTTATTTTCTTGCATTCCTGTTACAAGTTTCAGCGGTTTTTATTTATTTTTATTTTTTTTACGATTTTCGTACGCTGTCTGTACTTCTGTGCGTCACTGTTGTCAAATCTCGTGCAAGGTTTCTCACTGTATCATGCAAGGATCTACTGACAAAGCACTTTCTCACGCAGGCTAGTATTTTCTCGCGCGGGCTTGTCATTTCTCGCACACGGTTCTATATTTTCTCGCGTGAGCTTTTGCGTTTTCTCGCGTGGGTTGGTATTGTCTCATGCGAAATTTTGTGACAGACAGAGACCAGAGTTTCAGATTGGTCAGTTTTCTTTGCTGTTTCCAATTTTTCTAAATTTTTAAAAATTTTAGCTTTTTCAAATCCGTGTCTCTGGAAAACAGGCACCTATTTTTTTTTGAAATTTTGCAAATGGTATCGAAAATCAAAGTGTGATATATCGTTGGAAAGGTCTTTCCAAACCTAATCCAACCATGATGGTTGCATTTTCAGATTTTGTCATTTGATCAGTTATTTTTGCAGATTATCTAATTTTTTTGATGTGCTAATCATTGTGGAGCTAACAAGTTGTGCTTGTAGGTGCACTTGCTTGAAATTTTCCAAAAGAACGCATGTCAAAGAGGGCTACTAATGGTTTTTGCAGGGCTGCCCTAAGCATAAAAACCAAATCAAGTGCTTGTTTAATTGCTTTCTTTATTAAGTGCGGCATATACTAGTTGTTTCATTTCATAGGCACTTAATACCTTGTTGTAGGAATTTTGAGGTGGTAGGAGAGTATGCTCTTCACCCTTGTGGTGAAATAGAAATCTTGACCCATCTTGGGATTTTGAAAGCAAGGGGGTAATTAAATCTTTGCTTGGTGTGTTTGGGAGAATTTTTTGAGATAGGGGAGTATGCTCTTCACCCTTGTGGTGAACCAAAAACCTTGAACCTCAAGAATTAATCCACTCTTTGTTTAGCTTAGGATCCTTTAGCGGGCCTGCTCTTGAGCAATCAAGAGGAACGACCCAAGTGGGGACAACCTTGTCATCATTTTTCTTGGTGGCGAGTGATTCCAACTCACTATAATCTCAAGGCTATCGAGGACACAAAACCTTGGTAGACATAGTACTTATCTTCACTTGATGTGAGTAATTTGTGGGATTGTGACCATGAGGAAAGCATTAAGCAAGAATGCTTAAGGTACTCTTGAGGCCGCGAGGTCCTAGTCCTTTATGAGGAGCAAGAGGGGTGCTATGAACGGAAGCCCTTACTAGGAACCATTAGATAGAGGCCACCTTATTTTAGCCGCTTAGCTTCTTGGTGCAAGGATTGATCCAAGTGGACTTACCCGGATCACCCTAAGACACTCACCATATGTGTTCCTTTGGTTGTGTTTTTGACACTTCCATGACAATGCCAATATCTCTTGTGGGTAACCACTTGGTGTGAGGCAAGGGAGCATCAAGTTGTGGGCCACGTTGCTAAGTAATGAGCCTTTTCCTTCTAGGTAGTAATTGCTTGAATTGTCTTTGATTGTGCTATACCAGTGTAAACGTCCTCAACATTCAAACAAACGGTAGCATTCATAAGGTTCTCTATTTTGATATCACACATGCTTGTCTTGGCAAGGTTGCTTTTGCCCTTGTTTCAAGTGTTCTATGACATGTTTGATCCTATACTGTTTGCAAACCTATCTTTTATCTGCTGTTACTACTTGTCAAACTGAGAAATTGCACTATCAAATCTTTGAAATCGATCAAAACACTTTAAAATTGAGACTTTTTATGTTCACTGGTCAAAGAGTCATATGATCGTGGAACAGTGTTACACCCTGTTCTGAGAAATATCGCGTGACAGTTCATCCCTCCACAATTGTCGCCCCGCTTGCCTGGAAAGTGTCACCCAGAACCTTTTTGCTGTCTTGTTGCTATTGCAATCTGGAGCTACTAAACTTGCACTTTAACCTGTCGTAGAATGTCTTTTTTTTGTTCTTACCTGAAACTAGTTTGTTACCTACATGCTTAGATTTGTTCTAGACTGAAACAAATGAGCTAAAACTATTGGATTTGAGTTTAACGAATGCTACTCTTGATCACTTGTCGCATCATGGTTACCTCTCTAGCTACTTGCTTATTGAGCTTCTTGCTCACTACTCGACTTTAGTCAATTGATTGCTGTAAGTGCTTGAGCACTTTTGACAAGCCATCTCTCTATTGTTCTACTTTGACAAGTGATCTTTATTAGCTTTTGCTTATCTCAATATCTGAGAAACTTTGTCTCATTCTATTAGTCAACCAACATCTCTTTTCATGCCGGTTACAACTCGGTCTCAATTTGAGTAGGAGAGTCATCCTCCATTCAATTATACATAGTTACCTTCTCCAACTAGACGTTCCAAAGCACCCATTAGCAGTGATAGTTCTATTTCTGACCAATCTGAGAATTCCAAGGCTACCCCATGGTACAAAGGAGGTTTCCTCTTTTCCGCATTCAAGACCCCCAAAAACATAGACAGTGTCTCACTCACTTTGACTGAACAAGAAAAATTTCAATGCTTGCAAGAACACTTTGAGCATAAGGATAACCAAGCGCGCTTAGACAAAGAACACAATCAACAAAGGATGGATGCTGCTAGGCACATGGCTTATAGAGAGACATTTCATGAGCAACTTGAGACTAGTAATCATGAGCATAGACCTCTTTTTATCAATGGCAACAATGGCAACAACACGCCACCAAGATCTCCTTCAAGAACCACTTTTGGTATGCCTTCTTCACCTCCTAGACCTCCTCCCTCTCAACATGAGGTAGAGGCTGATGATGAGATTTCTAGTGAGGATCTTATGAGATTTGAACAAGATGTGGTCTCCCAACGAATGATGCATAAGCTTTTAGAGCGTAATGGTGATCAATATTTTCAATATATGACTTCTAGAGGATACAAGCTTCCTCCCGGCTATGATGTCAGACAAATTGTCCAACAAAGAGTACCAACTGAATTGGAAGTCCTTCAGGAAGAACTACGTTAGACAAATCAACACCTTACCCAAATGGCATTAGAAAGAGAGCCTCCAAAGGTCTCTTTTGTAGAGTCAATTTGTGCTCTTCCTTTTGGTAAAAGTCTATACATGGTCCCGTTTCCTAGGGATATTGAGGTTCCCAAATATGACAAGTATGATGGAAATGGTGATCCCCATGACCATGTGCATCACTTTTATTCTCTTAGTATGGACTTCCTTCATGAAGACACATTTCTTCTACGATTATTCCCTTGAAGCTTAAGAGGCCAAGCTTTAGAATGGTTTGCGAAATTGACACCACCTCTTAAGACTTTTGATGAGTTGGCTCAATGATTTACCTAGCATTATTCTTACAACATCCAACAACCTGCCACCATGATAGATCTTGGTAATCTAAGAGAACATCAAGGTGAGCCATTTTCAACTTACTTACAACGTTGGAGGTCATTGTATTCTAGATATCCTCGTCCGCTACCTGAAAGAGAAAAGATTGACATTTTCATCAACACACTTGTGCCTGAGCTATTTTATGATCTAAACAAGCAACTATTCTCCTCTTTCAATGACATGGTTGAAAGTGCATATCGAATTGAGGATGTAGCTATAAGAAAAGGGGATATTGTTATTAATAAAGATGCTAAAGGCAATGGCAAAGACAAGAACAAACCTTGGAATAAAAACAAGTATGTTGTTAATGATGGGGTTGTTGATGCTCCTAAAGCTAAAGAGCCTACTTTCAATCTCTCCAATGCTATCTATGCAGCAAAACAACAAGAAGCTACCAATGCTCACAGTGCTCCTAAACCTCAATATGAAGATAAGCCTAAGAAGTCATTTCGAAAGAGAGTCTATACCAACTTGGCAGAACCTTACGATGTGATCCTTAAGACTTTGGTTGACAATGGATATCTTACGCTTCCTGATAAACCCGGTAACTGGGATCCAATAAATAAGCCAGATTGGTGGAGAGAGGATCATTACTACCATTATCACAGAAATAAGTGACATCTGACAGATAATTGTTTTAGGCTTAAGGATGATATTCAAGACCTCATTGATAACAACACAATCTCCACTGATGGCTTAATTAAAAATTTTGATCACACAGCTTTCAAAGATCCTCTACCTAAGCATGATAAGGGGGAAACCTCTCAAACACATAAGAAGAATCATGATGCAAAGATCAATTACATGTATCCTTCTAATACGCTTGTGACTAACATGGTAGAGCCCGTTGAGAGTGTTCTAATGATGAGGTCTCAAGATGATAATAAAGCCAATTATGGTAAGCCAAAGTTGGTCTTGCAAACACGTGATAGTTCATCTTCCCGAAGTGAGATATTGAATGCTGTTACTAGGGGGCAAGCCAAGATTGTCCTTAAAACTGTGCAAGATCCCAAGCAAGCTTTGCCTTCCAAACAACTGGCTCCTTCAGCCACCCTTAGCTATGACCTTGTCCAACATTTGCAAAAGACACCAGCATAGATATCTATCCTTGAGTTGCTTCGGTTATCCCCTTCGCATAGAGAGATTCTTGATGAGGCTCTACGTACAACATGTGTTCCCAATGACATTGATCCAGATCAATTTTAGGCTATGGTCAACCACATTTCATCTCCGCTATCTCTCTCATTTTCTACAGAAGATGACATATCTATTGCTCACCCTCATAATCTAGCTTTACACATTGAAGTTCTAGTCTACAATACCTGAGTCCATCAAGTCCTAATAGACAATGGTGCAGGGTTAAATATTGTTTCTTTCAATGTCATACAACAATTGGGTTTGTCAGAATTCATTGTGGATTCTAAAAAGAAGATTACTATAAAAGCTTACGATGAAGTGGAAAGATCTTCCAAAGGTCTTGTCACGCTGCCTGTCTGAGTGGGCCCTGTCATGAAAGATATTAGCTTCCAAGTATTGGACATCCCACTCACATATAACATTCTTTTGGGTCATCCTTGGATCCATGACATGCAGGCTGTTCCTTCCACTTATCATCAGTGCTTCAAATTTACGTACAATGGCAATGAAGTTGTGATTCCTGGAGACCATACTATTGCTATTAATGCTCTTGCTGCTGCTAAAAAATTTGTTCCTCATAATGAACCTTCTGTTGATCCTAGTATGTCTCTAGTTGCTACTGAGAAAACACTTAAGATGATGAGCCTTGGTATGGGTGAATATAAACTAGATTCCTTTGCTTCTATACCTGTTTCTCGTAGGTCATATGGGAAACCTTCTGATACAATGAAGCCTTCCACTTCTGCTATGGTGATTTTTGATACTTGCGTTCCTTCATCCATTCCTTTAGAAGCAAAAAGAGAAGAATAAGCTGTTCAAGAGTTGATCTATAGAGAAGATGAGGGTAGTACGGCAAATGCCTTCCTTGATTATTCCAAAAATACTCCCATGCTCAGTAATTCAGACACAGATACAGATGAGTCACCACTGCACACTATGGTTCAAATGGGAGATGATCTTCCTTCTACCTCACTTCTTTGGGGAGAAGAGTGTATATCTACTGATGCTATGGCTGAGGCCTCTATGTCTAGAACCTATGTGCCTAAAGAATCATTGCACTATGATAGACAATGTCGCAACATTGCACGGTTACTACAAAGAGGTGATCTATCACATAACGACATGAGTATCTCTACTTCTTGGCATCTTAAGCCTCTTCCAGAAGGTTCTTCCATGATAGATATGGATGTTGATGTAGTTCATACCTCTTGTAACCCACCTGATGTAGTTGATGAGTCTTGTGCAGGGTCTGATGAGTTTGTTCCCCGTATTGCCTTAGTAGACTACGTTGGTCCTTCTATGACGAATCTAGATCTAGCTACTTTTGGAGCTTACCCTATAGGATCCACCTCTCTTGTCACCAGAGATGACACCCCTCAAATCAATGCTATTGAACTAGTCACTTCATTTTATCTCGCATCAACACCTGTTACTTCTTCCACTAGTGCACTAGCAACAAAAAAGATTGAATCAACAATCAAGTATCATAGTCATCATGTCAAAAGAAAAGAGCAATGGTCAGATGGAGAAAACCACATTGTGGCGGTATCTGCACCTAAGAAAAGTAAAACTAAAAATTTGCTCAAAAATAATGATTCTCAAATAAAAGATGACAAGCTGATTCTCTACAAAAAAATGGTGCACTACTTCAAGCATGATCTCATATCTGTTACACTTCAGCCCATTTCTAGAGCTGAGACAAAAGTTGCTAGTGCCTTGATTACTTCAATATCCATCTTACAAATGAAAAAGCATAAATTTCATTTCAAGTTCCTGGTGGACGAATTATGCTATCCTACTCACAAATCTTACAATCCTACCATCTTTTCATATCTGCCACCTCATATTCCTCTTGCAAATCCACCACGCCATTCCTTCCGCCATCCCTTACACTTTGCCTTTGTCTTTGGTGACTTGTATAGGAAGGGTCTAGATGGAACTCTCCTTAGGTGTCTAGAAATAGAGGAGTCAGAAAAAGTGCTAGCTGAAATCCATGATGGCATATGTGGATCACATTCTAACGATCCTCCGCTAGCTCAGACATTACTTAGGGCTGGTTATTATTGGTCGAACTGGTTGAGACCTCTTATCATCACAGTTGCAGCATTTGGGCCTGGGGCCTATCAGTTTTCTACATCAGAGGAAGCAAATTCTTGATGCCCATTTCTATCTGGGGCATTCTTTGTACATATTTATTGATCCTAAAAAAATTCCAAAAAAAAAAATTCATATATGATGCTGAAAAAATCCTAAAAATCATAAAAAGTACTGAAAAAATGAGCATCCTAGTGAAAACCTAGCAATAGGTGCTTTGATGTCTCACCAAAAAAATCAAAAAATTCAAAACATCAAAATTTTTTTGTTGAAAAAGTGCCTTGGTGAAAACCTAGAAACAGGCTCCTTGGTAGCAAAATTTTTAAAAAATTATAAAAAGTCCTGAAAAAATTGCAATAAATCTATCAAGTGGTGAAAATTTGGAAACAGGCACTGCTTGAGACCCTTTGCTCCTATGTCTATCAGTCTTGCGTGGCACTCATTCACTCCACTTCTCGCTTTGCCTCTCCTAGCCTGGAATTGACTCTTGTCTTAGTCTAGGGGGCATACATTGTTTTAAGCTTATCTTGGGTCTCTTTGTGCATCTGGGTTTCTTAGGCACCTCACAAATGATGTTTTTCAACACCACCCTAACTATGTTTTTCAACACTACCCTTGCGTCGAGTGTTTCTCAACACTTATCAGATGTCCTACCCTACAGTCTAGTATGATATGATATTTTTGATTTGCAGATGCGATACTCAAAGCTTGACTCTATGACCTACACACACGCACTTGACTTGCTGAGATTTGTTTGACTTTATTTCTTTGCGTGCTGTCTATGGTGATTTATTTGCTGAGTGTTCTCCCCCTATGATGGTTTTCGATGATGCATAGCTAGAAAACTAAGGGTATGAGAACATGTTTTATTTCTTTATCTACTTGTGGGTATATTTTGTTGATCATAACTCTCATGAGCATTTATGTTGGTCACACTATGGATTGACAAGGTATTATCCTTGACTGTTTCACGAGTGCATGCTTCTAGTCATCTTGACTTTCTTGTGTCTCGATGCGAGCATAATCTTGCTATATCAAACTTAGGTGATCTCACTGCATTAGTCATCTGGACCTACATGTCTTTGATGCCTAGGTGGTATTTCCACACTCCTATCTGATATAGATCATATTCAGATCCACATAGTTATAATAGTGTGCATTGTATGATCTTGTGACGCTACCAATAATGCTTGATGATGATAATTAGATGTCTATTGGCTTCATAACCTTGCAAGTAAACCACTTTTCATGTAGCTTGCATTGTTAGGTTCATGTTAGTTAGTTTTGCATCTTGCATATGGAGAGAGCTCTCCTTTTCATCTTACGTGGACTTGTTAATCAACTGCGCTCACCTTTCGCTTCTTTTTGATCATGTCTTTCACTTCTTGTCTTTCATATCACATCATTTCCTTTCATTTTGGGATCGAAACCGAAATCCAAGTTCACCTTGATCATCCAAGTCATCTTTTTCCTTCTTCCATGCAGTTGGCTAACCTTTTGAGGCCTGATCCTTCCATCTTCACTGGGGTATTCTTCACCTCTTCATCCCCATCTCTTTCAAACTTCCAATCTTTCATTCACTTTCAATCCCAAGTTCCAATTCTTCCCCTCTGTGGTGTTTTCAGGTTGAGGGACCGCTTGGTTTGTTCCCCGTGTCCCATGTGTGGGGCATATCTTCACTGCTTGATGGTTATTCTGTTCTCTTTCTTTGATTTTGATTTCTAGTGATTTGATCATGTCTCTCTTGCTTCTGCATTCCCTCTACCTGATTTCGCTTTTGATCCCGAGGGGGCAGACACATCATATCTTATTGGCTATCTCTTTCCTAAGTGTTCAGTACTGTCGCTACCAGGCTGATCATGCAGGATTTGCTATCTCTCTGCACTTCATTCTTTGGAGTCAGATTGCTATTGCTTGCCTTCTTGGCTATCTCTTACCTTCTTGGCTTATTTGAGTTACTTTGTGATCCCAAATCTATCTCACATTTCAACTTCATTCTTTGACTGCATGTGTTCCTAGATCGATCACACATTAGTCAAAGAGGGGCAAATGTATACACCTAAAAATGGTCACCTAGACTATTAGCCCCTTTTGCTAAATCATAAATTGCTTGTTCTTGATCAAATCCTAGTTCTATCATTTATTCAATTATTTTCTATGGGCTAACCATCTTATCCTAAGTTTTTATTTATTTAAAAGGAATTCCCTCCCCTTTTAATAAATAAAAAGCCCCCACTTTTTCTCTTATCCTAAGTTGCACAAATAAAGCATTATTCTTATTTTATAAAAAGGGAAAAAACACTTTTTGTCTCATATGGACACAAAAGTCAACTCTTATTTTCCCATTGGAGGATATGTGTGCACATGGATTGCTCCTCTTTCAAGCTCCACCATTGATTAAATATTTTGCCTCTTAATCTCCATGGTCCATTTCTCCTCATTTCCTATAAAAGAAGAGCTCTCTTCTTCATTCTAGATCCTCAACTTTTTATGCTAACTTTATGTTGCAGGATTTCTAGGTCACTTTGGAGTTTTTGAAGATTTGGAGCATTCTTGCATTCTACATCTTATTCTTGCATTCTTAGCTTAGCTTCATATTTATGCTTTCTTAGATTAGTTTCATTTCTATGCTCTAGATTAGCTCACATAGATTAATTAGCTTGGGTTGTAACACTTGCATATTTCCTTTCATAGCTTAGCTTGCATTTCCATTTCTAGCATAGCATTGCATTGCATTTTCATTCTTGATTCTTGAGGATATTGGCATTCTTTCCCTTGTCCTCATTGAATCTCCCATTGCATGGTTTACTAGTAAGGTTATAGGTTAAATAGCTCTAGCTGAGAGCATTCTTAAAAGCCCTTGCACTCCATGCCTAGGGAGCTATGGATCGATTTGTGAGGGCTCATTCTTGAGTTTCCTTGCATGTAATGATCTATAGAAGTGTGACACATTTATAGCACACATCCCTAATCCTTCTCATCAATCAATAGATATAGTACTTTCTTAGATAGAAACTGTCTTACCAGTTAAGGTTTGACATCAATGACAATACAACAATTTCTTCAATTGTAGTTTCCAACAATCTCCCTCTTTGGCATTGATGGAAACACCATATGAATAACACATGATTCACCAACCAATCCAAAACTTTGTCATTGCATCATAAATATTTGTAATATCCTTAGCTTCATTCTGATGCTAAATCACTTAGCCTAGCTTGCTTGACCATCCACACAGTTACTCCCTCTAAATATTTTCCTCTGATTCTTTGAATTACTTCCTCTTTTATGTGTTTTCATCTCCGAATCTCTCCCTCTTTGAAAATAATGCCAAAGCAGTATCTAGAAATTGCACTTTCAGATGTAGATGTCATCTTGTCAGTTCAGTAACAATATTTCTCCCTCTGTCATCTTGCTTATGACTAATTATCATCTTTGCTGTACTTTTCACAACTCTAGGCCACTCCTAAAGTGTGACCATTTCTGCATCAATTTGTCAGATACTCTATGCAATACATTTGATGTAGTGCTCCTAGCTTGACTAGGCAACCTTAGTTAGGGGAAGCACCCCTAATTTACCTCTAAGATATTCATGAGCATCCTTACGTAAAGCTTTTGTGAATATGTCTGCTAATTGTTCCTTTGTATTCACATATTCTATTCTCACCTCTTTATCTTGTACCAATTCCCTCAAGTAATGATACTTGATAGAAATATGTTTGGTCTTTGTGTGCATCACTGGATTCTTTGATATGTTGATAGCACTTGTGTTGTCATAGTATATGACAACTAGTTCAGTGATCTCCTCTTTCATGCCTTTCAACAATTGCTTAATCCATACTAGATTTTAATAGTTTATTACAACTGCTACATACTCAGCTTCAGCTATAGATTGGGAAATGCAATTTTGTTTCTTGCTTGTCCAGGAAACTAATCTCTATCGAAGAAAGAAAGGTCCACCACTAGTACTTTTTCTGTCATCAACATTTCCTGCCCAATCTGCATTAGTGTAGACTCTCAATTCAAATCTCTCATGCTTCTTGTAATACAGTCCATAGTGTTATGTCCCTTTCAGATATCTCAATATTCTCTTCACAACCATCATATGACTTTGCTTAGTATTGGTAGAGAATCTTTCCACAATCCCAACTACTAGAGCTATATCTGGTTTGCTGTGAACAACATATTGTAGCTTTGTAATCATGGATCTATATAGAGTTTTGTTTACTTTAGTAGTATTATCATTTTTAGATAGTTTCTGTCTAGTAGCCATGGGATTACTTACTCGCCTTGAATCCTCCATACCAAAGGTTTTCAATATCTCTTTGACATATTTAGATTGTGGGATAAAAATACCTTTTTCCATCTGATAGACTTGCAAACCAACAAAGAATTTTATCTCACCAAACATAGACATCTCAAACTCAGTTTGCATCTCATTTGAAAATTTCTTACACAGGGCATCTTGTCCTCCAAATATAATATCACCTACAAAAATTTTAGCTAACAAAATCCCTTTACCTTCTTCATCTTTCAGGTACAAATTGTTGTTGTCATTTGTCCTTGAAAATCCAATCTATATCAAGTAGTTGTGTAGCCTCTCATACCATGCTCTGGAGGCTTGCTTCAATCCATACAACACCTTGTTTAGCTTGCAAACCATATTTCTCTTGTTTGGATCAACAAATCCTCCAAGTTTCTCAATGTACACTTCTTTTTCTAATATACCATTCAAAAATGCAGACTTGACATCCATTTGGTATACCTTGAAATCTCTATAAACAACATATGCAAGTAGATTTCTCACTCCTAATCTTGCTATAGGGGAAATATCTCCCCATAGTCTATTCCTTCTTCTTGTGCATAACCCTTGCATACCAGCCTTGCTTTGTTCCTTGTTATTTGTCCATGTTCATTAAGCTTGTTTCTGAATACCCATTTTGTTCCAATGACATTTTTGTTTTCTAGTCTTGGCACCAGAGTCCAGGTATCATTCTTTTCTATTTGTTCTATTTCCTCATTCATATCTTGAATCCAGTCTTCATTTTCTAATGCCTCCCTTGTTGTCTTAGGCCCAAACTCACACAATAAACATGTAGGATCTTTCAACTTGCTTCTGGTCATAACTCTAGTTTCTTTATCTCCAATGATTTTCTCAGGCTTGTGATGTCTTCTTACATACTGTGCCAAAGTAGGTTTAGATTTCTTTTCTCCTTTCTCTTCAAGTTCATCAGTAAAATTATCAGATTCGACCTCTTATTTCTTGACAACCTCTTCCTAATGTTTGGAACCATCCTCCCAATGCTTGGCATTGCTTACCCGTGACTCTCCATCAGGTGAAAGTGTGTTACTCACCTCTCCTTATTCTATGTAGACAAAAGATCTATAATCTTCAGGTTCTCTTTTTCTTTCTTGTTCATTTTTCTCTGCATATTTTTCAACTTTCACATTTACACTTTCCACAATTTTGTTAGTGTTAGAGTTCAAACACTTGTAAGATTTACTCTTTGTGGAATAACCTAGGAATATGCCCTCATCAATTTTTGCATCAAACTTTTCATTCCTATTATCTTTTAATATATAGCATTTTCTCCCAAAGATTCTAAAGTATTTTATATTAGGTGCATAACCATGCCATAATTCATAAGGTGTAACATTTGTACCTTTTTTGATTTATACTCAGTTTAAGGTATAAACAACTATACTTACAACTTTTTTTTAGTACTTTTGTGCAACATTTTTCTCAATCATTAGTGTCCTTGCACAATCCATGATAGATCTATTTCTTCCCTTAACTATACCATTTTGTGGAGGTGTTCTAGGTGCAAACATCTATCTCTTGATTCCTCTATCATTGTAGAACATATTGAACTCATTTGATATAAACTCTCCACCTCGACCAGATCTCAGACATTTCAGGTTTCTACCTATTTCTTTTTCAACCTTAGCCAAATACCACTTAAACAACTGAAATGAATCAGATTTTTCTTTTAAAAACATTACAACCATCATCCTAGTGTAATTATCAACAAACAAAATAAAGTATTTAGCAACACAATAGCTTTGTAGATGCATAGGTCCACAAAGGTTAGTATGAACCAGATCTAAAGCATTTTCAAAATTAAAAGTCTTAGTCTTGAAACTAGACTTTGTCATTTTACCCAACTAGCATTGTTTGCACATCATATTATCAGGTTTCTTCAATCTCAAAAAACCTCTAACTTTCTTCTTTTTACTAATATTTACCAGATTGTCAAAGTTAACATGACATATCATCTTATGCCATAACCATACATCATCAAATTGTGCAATCAAGCATGTATCTTCAGATAGATCTAGATAGAACAAATTACCTCTAGTCCGTTCTCCACTTCCAATTAGTTCACCAGTGGCATCAAATATTTTATCCTTTCTGTGATGAAACTCCACTCGATAACCAGTGCTATTAAGCTGTGCAACACTTAGCAAATTATAGTTAAGACCTTCAACCCAATAAGCATTTTCACAAGTGATCTTATTGTAATACCCTAAAATTGGCACCTATTAAATTTGACTACTTTTGGTGCATTTTCATCAATTTTACATCTCCAAAGTCCTAGTTTCCTAGGCAATTTTCTCTCTCCTACGTGACTTAATTTGACTCGATGTCAATTGCAAAGACCATAAATTGCGTTAATTAAATATCAAAATTAATTCCTAAAGTCCTTGACTTTAATTAGCTAAATTACCCCTATGATAATTTAATTTAATCCTAAAGTCTTAAGTGCTTAGAATTAAATTAAATCCACCCCATTTGGCTAATTACCCATAAAAGGAATTAATAAATATTAGTTAATTGAATGGACACCTCTTTATTTGAATTTAACAATTTGAATTACTTGAAAGGTCACCTCCCACATGTGGCAAATCCCATTCTTTTAATTAAATAAATCATGCTTTTTTGTCTCAATTGGGAATGAAGAGTCAGGAGTTTCAAATCAAGAAAATCTTCATTCCTCTTCTGGCTTTTCTATTTAATGGACCTCTTTTTCTCATTTAGTGGAGGCAATTTTGAGAGCATCTACACTATAGGCAATTTTTTAGTCTCATTTAATTCATTGTTTCCAAAAGCTTTTTATTGCATTAATTAGCTTAATATTTCATTATTAGTTTAATCTTGCATCTCATATTAGATTAATTTGCTTATTTGTTCTTAATATAACATCACCTTTATTTTAAGTTCTCTAAAAAAAAAAATCTGCATTTCATACCTCTTCCAAAGCATTTCTAAATTAATTGCACTCACCTTAGTTTAATTTCAATTTTGCATATCATTATAGCTTTGAAAATCCTCCATTGTGGGATTGGTCTATGGTTGTTGGCTCTCGTTCTGAGAGTAATTATACACCCTGTCCACATAGGAGGCAACAAGTCGATTCAATCGATGTTGTGATATGGAATTCATGTTCATACTCACCATCTCATGATTGAGCAATGACTATGTTGCGTTTGTGCCTAATTTAGATGTCCACATTTAGACACACATTTTGGCACCCACCATGGGGCAGAAAATATGATTTCTGGCCTTATCCTCATCTTTTTTTGATAAAAATTCATGCTCTACCGTGCGTCCGTACTACCTGTGTATGGATCTTCATGTGAGAATCTAGAGCATCCCATGCGAGATTTTTCTCTTTGTAGCACTTCCTCGTGTGAGAGTGTGTTTCCTCACGTGGTAGCCTATGTTTCCTCACGTGCCAAAGAGTACTTCCTCGCGTGAGATTCTAGGACAGTGACCTAAATTTTCCTACTTTCTGGCTTTTTGTTTCAGATTTCTAACAGTTTTCTATTTGCTGTTGCTTAATATTTTCTGTCATTTTCACAGCATAACAATTTTCTGCAGGACGTTTGACCAAGAACTAAAACATGCTAATGGTTTGATTGCAGGCTGATAGTCAAAGATTGTTAAAAATGTTGTGTTTGTTTCTTGCTTTTATTCATATAGTCTAAATAGGGCTCTATTAAAATTTCTTGAGGATTTTGATAGCGAGTAGGGACTTTGGCTCTTCATTACAGGGAGGTGATGACCATGAATGAACCCAAAATCCTAATGATCTTACTAGTATGACAAATTCTTAGGGAAGTGGAGAAAGGTAGTGAATCTTTACGCTTCTACTTACTAGGGGATTATGCTCTTCTCTCTTCGAGAGAACCAGAAACCCAAAAGTTTGTAGTTGTGGTGGAGTGAAACTAACTCGGTGATGAACTTTCTTGATGTGTTTGGGTGAGGAAACGGGATAGAGAAGTATGCTCTTCTCCCTTTGGGAGAACCAGAAAATCTGACCCCTGAATCTAAACCAAGTCCAATGTCACCTTTAGAGGGCCTACCGGTATTGAACCTCCAGGAATGACCCAAGTGAGTACGTACCTATCGCCAGTGATTTCACCTCACTCTAATAAAGAACATTTTGTTGAGTCTAAAGACTCCAAAACCATGTTAGCTTCCTTCTCAAGACTTTGGCTATCATCTTGAGAAGGCTTCGTCTATTGTATTGAGCGGTGCCGCTCCTAGCCCTACTTGCGGGGGTGTATGACTTTCGAGTGTTGGTGTGGCTGTGAGGCCTCAACCCTATATCGGGGGCACTGAAGGTTAGCATGAACAAAAGCCTACTAAGAACTTGTCATAGCTAGTGGCCTACCCAGTTCACCTCCGAAAGGAGTCATAATCTTTGTGCAGGGAGGGGGAAGAATATCTCCTGTAGATTCCCATCATAGGCATACACCTGGATGTTTGGAGGCAGTTGCGACACTAGCCCTTGCTACAAGGGTAACCTTTGAATGTACATTGTTGAGTCCTTGGAAACACCAAAAACACAGGTGCCCTCTAGGGGGTGACATGACTGTGTGAGGTGCACGTATGCATTCAAGCAATGGGGAAAAGGTTTTGGCTTCTCACCATTTTTTTGTAGGACTAAGCTATGTGTTTGTTATCGAGTCTTAAACATTGTCCAATCATTATCAAAGAAAAACTCCCCTGATGTTATCAATTTGCTTTGTCCTTGATAGGTCTATTAACGACTGCTTCCTGTATCACAACTGCTTGATTTGAACCTATGTGTTTTTAAACGAATGCTTGAAATCCTAAAATGAGCTTGTTGATTAAGATGTTCTTCAAATCTGTCAGGAAACTGGATTTTTTGTTAGACATCAGTTTAGACTATACTTCAAGATTCAAATTTTATCTCAAAAATTGTGCCTAATTATCAGATTTTGTACCTTTCTTGCGCGAGGTTTAACACTTCAGAGCACTTTCTCGCACGAGACCTTGTTTTCTCATGCGAAGACTGGTGTTCTCTCGCATGACTTGGTACTTTCTCAGGTGAGACTATAGCACAGTTTGCAAAAATAGAGACCTATTTGATGTTGACCATTTGACTTTTTATTTGATCTTCTTTTTGTCTGAGGTCTATTTTTCTGCTTTCCTATCGTTCACTGTCAGAAACTAGTTGTTTTGAGTTAGGAATCAATCGATCTTCGCTTTGACTCATGTCGTCTCTTGTTGGTTTACCTTATCTCTTTATGCCTTTTGTATCTCATGTTGTGATAGTCTTACCTCAGCTGTTCTAGCCACCTCTTTTGATGATTCATACTAGATCCATTTCACATCTTGGTTGTTCTAGCCTTCTTTATCTCCTTTACATTGTTTTTCTTAGAGACCAAGTCTAGCTTTGTCATGAATCCTCTCTTGTTTTATCTTTGTCTATGACTATCACGACTAGAAGTGGCAAGACTTATCCTATTCAGAATCTTGATCAAGGTAGAAGTGAACCTCCTAATCAAGAGATAGATCCTCCTGAATCTGTTATGAAATTTGAACTTTGTGAGACATCCTCATTTTCCTCATTGAGCACTTTGAAAAGTAGTCCGTCTCAACCGTCACCTCTAGTGTTTCAAGAGTGCTTCAACCCATTGTTTGAATCTCAACCTGGTCTTTCATTTCAAGACCAAGATAACTCGTACTTCCAAGGTGAATCATTGTTCCACAACTTTGGAAGATCTCTTAAACAGACTAGTCCATTCAATTAACTAAATATTTATTAATTCCTTTTATGGGTAATTAGCCAAATGGGGTGGATTTAATTTAATTCTAAGCACTTAAGACTTTAGGATTAAATTAAATTATCATAGGAGTAATTTAGCTAATTAAAGTCAAGAACTTTAGGAATTAATTTTGATATTTAATTAATGCAATTTATGTTCTTTGCAATTGACATCGAGTCAAATTAAGTCAGGTAGGAGAGAGAAAGTTGCCTAGGAAACTAGGACTTTGGAGATGTAAAATTGATGAAAATGCACCAAAAGTAGTCGAATTTAATAGGTGTCAATTTTAGGGTATTACATTTTCCCCTCTTTGAATTGATGTGCAAACAACGCGTTGATTCAAAGAATAGTCTAAAGTGACAGATGACAAGAAATTCAGGAGTCTAGGTTAGGTTGCCAAGACACCGAACATATCAAAGCATGATTTAATAGGTGCCAATTTTAGGGTATTACATTTACCCCTCTTTGAATTGATGTGCAAATAGTGCATTGATTCAAAGAATAGTCTAAAGGGACAGATGACAAGAAATTTGGGAGTCTAGGTTAGGTTACCAAGACACTGAACATATCAAAGCATGATTTTCCAAAGTCTAAGTTAGATTGTGAAGAAAATGGTCTCGAGAGAAGACGAGAATCAGGTTTAGGTTTCCCCAATGCCCAGAATAAGATTCAGATGCAAACTTAGGACTATCTCCAAAATCAGGGTTAGATTGCCCCAATATGAAGTTTAGCCCTCCGAGACCTAGGTTAGAATTCCCAGATAATGGTCTAAGAGAGATTTCGAGAGCCATCTCCAGAATGAAGCTTGATCCCTAGGAATTAGGGTTAGATTGCCCCAATACCTAAAAGATTTTGAGAACCATCTTCAGATCGAAGCCTGATTCTTGAGGATCCAAGTTAGATTGCTCAGATACCTAAAAGATAAATGACCAGATAGCAAGATGCGAGGCATCAAGATGCCCCTAGCAATGAGAACTGATTATTCAGATTAGACTGATTCAAGAATTGATTTGACAAGATTCAAATGATGCAATCATCCCACCCCCTTGGGAGAAAAATTGAAAGATGACGTAAGAGGGATGATTGACAGCAAGAGGTTGCAGAGCAGAAGTAATTAGACTAGATTCGAGAAGCTGTAGAAGTAAATTAAGAGAAAAGTAGAGGTCCTATTGACCAAGTTTGACCATGGTTGACTAGATTTGACTATAGTTGACTTTGATGAAAAGAGAAAAGATCTCAAGAACATGATGCAAAGATGAAGGTTTGGTAGGAAGATGACGCCAGAAGGCTGACTGCACAAGCATCCGAGCCCAAAGGGTCCTTAGAATTTAAAATGCAATTTCGAGCTATATAGGGATGTTAGATTTTGATTTTGATCCCAAAAATGGATTCAGAGTAGTCGATTTAGCCAAGGGTGCAATTTTTGTGCAAAATGGAGCACTTTTGAAAATTAGGTCAAAAGCTATATAAGGCCTGGAGGGGTCATTTTCAATTTATTATTCACTTTTGTCTTCTTGTGAGTTTTGAGCTCTAATAGAGAAATGGAGGGTCTTTCACTGCATACACATCAATTTGAGTGCTCCTGATGACACACTCTACCCCCAGAGTATGACGCACCTATAAGTAGTCGATAAAATTCCCTGCATTTCAATTCGTACAACTTTCTAGGTCAATTTAGGGTAGATTTAGTGAGTTTAAGGTCATGTTCTTCCAACTTTGCGTGAGAAAGTAGTTTCCTCACGTAGGCCTAGGTCTCCTCTCGCACAAGGAAATAGTTTCTTCGCATGATTTGGGGTTGCTCACGCGGGCTCCGTCTAGAAGCTCACGTGAGCTAAAAGAGGCTCCCACACGAGATTGTAGGATCTTGTGCGAGGGCCAGTTATATCTTGCACGAGAGAACAGTTTTCTCACGTGAAGAATTGCTGCAAAATTTGAAGTCCTTGTCAAAATTTGTCAAATTGCATGAAATCAACCAAGTAGAATGTCACAGAGCCTTGTCTAGAATAGATGTCTTGCTGCATTTGCTGTTGTTGTGTTGAAAATCATCATGTTTGAGATATTGATCTGATGTCATCACTCGCTTTGCAGGTTGATTTTCCCAATGTCATCTTTAGGACACACCATCTTGTCCTTACCACACTAGTCCAGAGATTGATAGATGTAGAGGGTGCTCACATAGATGCTCTCGGATTGGGATACTTATGTGATTTTCCTGACATTCAGGTAAATCATGACCTTCTTACTACATTGGTAGAGCATTTCCATTTGAAGATGAACACATTCCATTTTTCCATGGGAGAGATGACGGTGACTATGGAGGACATATACCAGATTATGAGGATTCCCATTCATGGTACTCACATAGAGTACGATACATAGTCACGATAGGGGACTGTAGCCTTGAGGACCATCTTCCAAGATGATCTAGTGATGGGCTGGGCCATCTCATGGGAGGACTTGATGTGCAGATAAGTCAGTGCTCACCCATTCCCTATTGTTTTGGCGATGGTTTTGAGCTGTTACCTTGTTCTAGATCGAGGGCAGCATGGACTAGAGTGCGGCTGGGGGACCATGTTGCAGAGGATGCTAGCCAGACTAGCAGTGAGATTCAGATGGGGCAAGTGTATACTTGCCCACATGTATCATGAGATGCATGAGATTGTTTATAGGAGTGCGAGGACCATGGCAGTAGGAGTCTTCATCTTACAGATTTGGGCCTGGGAGCATCTCCCCATGTGCAGGCCAGTATTCCATGATACACAATAGTATTTGGAGCCATATGTGTACAGATATTCAGGTGTCATGACTCAGCCCCTGCTAGGCAAGATAGAGTAGTGGAGGGGACAGCTGGACGACATGGAAGCTGTAGTATGGAGACCTTGGGTAGCCACGGAGCCATGGGATGATGCTCATCGGGAGCTATCTCGTATGTTTGTTTCATGTCCATTGATCAGGCAGAGTGTCCATACCATTGAGATGTTCTATGTCACATGTGTCTTGCACCAGTTTGGCAGACAGTAGGACATATCACAAGAGTACTACCCCTACACTCGCTTCTCTGATGAGGAGAAGAAGGGGTGGCACGCGAGGCTGGATCCTGGGAGATGTGCTATAGAGGTGTGCATACCAGCTGCGTGATGAGATTTCATGGTGGGTGTCACTAATGTAGGGGTGACACCTACATACAAAGATTAGTTGATTGCATGCCCACATCCTAGATTCATAGACCCAGCTAGTGCGGGAGCCCAGTAGTAGCTAGCACAGGACCAACAGGCACCACAACAGGCTCCACCACAGTAGGCACCACCACAGTAGGCACCACCATAGGCTCCACCACAGTAGGTGCCATAGCAGCAAAGAGTATTGAGACCCCAAGTAGGGTAAAGATCAGATGCAGGAGCAGGGAGTAGTGGGGCCCAACAAAGATCCACTAGGCAGCGTACATATGATACATCATAGTAGGCACCGCTGAGTGATGACATTGATATGCCTGACATTCTGGTTGGGGTGGGTACTCCATATTTATAGGAGGCTCTCAGGAAGAGCTGAGAGAGAGTCAGGTAGGTGCAACGGGAGCGTGATGATTATCACACATGGGTTATCAAGGAGGAGACACGAGTGGTAGATAGGGATGCTGAGATTAGATAGCTACGGGCTAAGTTGGCACATGCGAGGATGGAGATGAGATACAAGGCTGCCCAGGAAGCTTATTATTATGCAACTTACTATGGACCTGTACCAGATTTATCAGAGCAGGTACCACCATTCGCTGAGTATGTAGGAGCTCCACAGGCACCACCACTAGTACATCCGTAGGCTCCTTCATAGTAGGCACCACAGCAACAGGTGCCAGAGCAATAGACACCTCCACAGAGACCTATGCCCCTATCACAGAGACTAGTACAGGCTCCTCCACCTCCACCCCCTCCTAGTGGGAGTGGATCTTGATATATAGCATTATTGTAGCCCATTTTGATACTGTGCTCAAGTAGCACCTTCTTTTTGTACATGACATTGGATCGAGATATATATATATATATATATATATCTATATATATATATATATCTATATATATATATATATATATATATATATATATATATATATATATATATGAGATCAAGTTTTGACATCATTGTACATGTTGTATATTGCTTTGATTTCGATGTTTTATGAGATGTTTTCCTACATGCTTAGATATATGGATAGAAATGTATGAAATGCACATGTTTTACTTCTTATGATAATGTAATGTGAAATGCAATGATAGATGGATAGAATATATGCATATGTGAAATGTATGATTTTGAGTTATGCTTATAGTGAATGTATATGCAAATGAATTTATGGATATGTAATGAATATGCACTGGATATGTAATGAATATGATACTAATCATCTCATGCAGGATTTTAGCAATATATGACAGGTACTAGTCAAAAGATGTATGTGTTTGAAGATCGAGAATGAGGACCAGACTTTTGTGAAGCCAAGAAGAACCCAGGACAAAAAGACAAGGACCTTTGATGAGCAGAAAGCAATCAAGAGAGCACCAAAACATAGTCTCAATGCAAGCTTAGAATGAAAATGCAAGCCTAAGCTAAATGCAAGCTTAGGATGAAAGTGCAAGCCCTAGAACTTGGTTGTTGGACTCATCGTATTTATCATCATCGAGTTCATTTAAGCACGGGATGATCACAAGAGGTCATACAATCCTCACTAACATTGCAATTATGAGAATATGAATATGACTTAAGTCTTAGATTTGTTGAAATGAGGTGAAAGCATTAAGGTACAGGAAGCCAGAATGACCTGAACACCTATTCCTTTTGATTTAGCAAGTTAACATAAGCATCAAAGCACAATTGCTAGAATGACCTAAATGTTTCTTGCAAACAAACACACCAGACACATGAGAGTTCCTTCTTTTGCTAAAGAGTGCTTGCAGTGACCCTTACGTTCACTTAGTAGGATGAGCGTTAGCCATTTTACTTGTAGTAGAAAGAAGTCACTCAAAATAGACAAGGAGAAGAACGAACCTCACCAAAGCATCCATATAAAAGGAGTCAAGGTACACATGGCCATCCAATACAAGATGGAGGCTCTTACAAATGGACACCCCTCTTAGATAAATTCTTTGGATCATTGGAACTAAACCAACAAGCAGAAAGCAAAGAAAACATCATGCCCCCAGTCTTCACATTTCTTAGTCAAGAAAGATGTCTTAGATTCGCTCGAGGAGAAATGATAAAGAAAACAAAAAAACAAGAAAAGGAAAAGCTCAACATGCTTCAAAGGAACACAAAATTAGTTTTTAGTTTCAGTTCCAGTTTGTGTTCAAGCAGATTGAAGTCTAATTGGAAGTGAACAACATTTGAAATCTCAACGGGATAGTGACAGTAGGCAGACGTAGTGAGAACCACTAGTGACTATTGTGAGAAACAAAGTCTCAAGAAGATATCAGAGTGTGAACCAAGTAACGGAAGGTGAACATAGTGAGAACCACTAGTGACTGATACAAGGAAGATTCTCACAAGAGAGAATAAAACACGAGCGAAACATCAGCAGGCAGACACAGTGAGGACCACTGGTGACTGATGTAATGAAGAGATCCTGAAAAGGAGAGGTCAAATGAAAGCTAGGTATAAGTAGGCAGGCACAGTGAGAACCATTGGTGATTGATACATGAGAGATCCTCAAAGAGAGAAATCTCTAGGCATCAGCAGGCAGACGCAGCGAGAACCGCTGGTGACTGATGCACGAACAAAACTTCTGACAGTAATAGGACAATGCCCCCTAGACTAGGAAGATGCCCCGAAGTGTGAACCAGTTCCAATCCATCAAGAGTCAAGGAAAATCTTGAAGACAAGTGAAAGATCATTTTTTCAGGACATTTTGCAATTTTTAGGATTTTTGCAATATATCATTTTTTTGGATTTTTTTTCAGGACCAATAAGTATGTACATGAGCATGCAAAGAATGTCTCAATTGTAGAACTTCTTCAAGTGAAGAGCATTGATAGGCTCTTTGAGTTTCTCTCCTTTAGTGGTGGAGAGTCGATAAGCACCAGACCCAAATGCTACAGTAATGACATACAGACCAAGCCAATTTGGTTCAAATTTCCCTTTCTAGGCTCGTTGCTGCTAATTTTTGGGGTTCTTTCTTAGGATGAGATCACCCACTTGGAATTCTCTTTGTTTGACTTTCTTATTATAGGCTTTTGACATTCTCTTTTGATATGTTTGGAGATGATCGAATGCCACCTTCTGACGTTCATCAAGTAACTCAAGCTCTTGAAGCTAGGATATTCTATTTTCTTCATCAGTGATGAGGCCCTTCAGAGAGATTTACAATGTCAGAATCTCAACCTCAATAGGTAATACTACCTCTACTCCATAAACCAAGGTGAAGGGAGTGGCCCCCATTGGCATCCAGATACTTGTTCTATAGGCCCACAATGCCGGATTAATCTAGAGATGCCAATCTCTACTAGATTTATGCACTGTTCGGTGCAAGATTTTCAGAATTATCTTATTAGAAGCCTTTGCTTGTCCATTACCTTGAGGGTAATAGATAGGTGACCAAAGCTGAATGATTCTAAATTTAGTACACAAGTCTATCAGGTCCTTATTTTTGAATTGTCCCCCATTGTCAGTGATAATAGATGAGGGTATGCCATATCTGCAAATGATATAGTTCAATATGAACATAGCAATGGTCTTGCCATTAGCTACAGCTAGAGGCACTACCTCAACCCACTTGGTAAAGTAATTAGTAGCTATAATAATAAACTTGTGCCCCATGGAAGATGAAGGATGTATCTGACCAACCAAGTCAAAGGCCCATTGCTAAAATGGCCAGAAACTAATGAGAGGACTAAGTTCATGAGCAGGAGCATGAATCAAGTTTCCATGAAATTGGCATTGCTTGCAAGTCTTGGCATATTGAACAACTTCTTTTTCCATATCCGACCAGTAATATCTAGCTCTAATAAGTTTCTGGGCTAACGTCAAACCACTAGAATGAGACCCACAAATACCTTCATGTACCTTAGCCAACACATGTTTGGACTCATTAGGTTCTAAGCACCTAAGAAGAGTACCATCTAAACCTCATCTATACAAGTCATTTGCTATGAGAACATACTGTGAAGCAGTATGAATGAGATGACGTTTCTCATTTCGGGTATAGGTATCAGGAATGATCTGGTCATGAAGGTAGGAAAAGATATGGTGGTAGCAGGATGAATCATGTCCAATGACTGAATAGATCATCTTGGATTCAGGATTATCATAAGTAGGGTAGTGTAATGTCTCCACTAGGAACTCGTGTCTAAAATCATTTTTTGGCATTTGTAACATTGAGGCTAGAGTGGCCATAGCATCAGCTACTTTATTGTCTATCCTTGGAACTTGCTAGAAAGAAATATGTGCAAAGCATTGCTTGAGATCATCTACCATTCTTTTGTAAGGTATTAGCTTGTCATCTTTTGTTTGGTAGACATCATTGACTTGATTGATAATTAACTAAGAATCCCCAAAGACTTTGAGCTCATCAACACGCCATTCAAGGGTTATCTTCATTCTATTAATAAGAGCTTCATATTCAGCTATGTTGTTTGTGCAAGGAAACAACATTTTATTTGCCTTTGGTAATGAGTATCTTTGAGGTGTAACAAACAACATGCCCACACCGGACCCTTGTTGAGTGAAAGATCCATCAAAGAACATGCTCCAAGATTGATGTGTGAGAAGCATGATGGATTCATCTGGCAATTCAATACTCAAAGGTTGGTGATCTTTCAAAGGATCCTTCGCTTGTTGATCAGCAATCACCTATCCCTTAATGGCTTTTCTTTCCACATATTCAATGTCAAATTCACTAAGGATCATTACCCATTTCTCTAATCTACCCGTGAGGGTAGCCTTGCTCAACAAGTACTTCAATGGATCAATTTTTGCAATAAGCCCGGTGGTATGAGCTAGCATATAATGCCATAATTTTTGACAAGCAAATACCACTGCTAAAAAAGCCTTCTCAATAATGGAGTAGTTCATTTCATAGGCAACCAATGTTTTGCTGATATAGTATATAGCTCTCTCTTTGTTGTTCTGATCTTCTTGAGCTAGGAGAGTGCCCAAAGATGTATTTGTTGCTGATATGTATAGTATAAGAGGCTTCCCATGAATAGGAGGCATCAGAATTGAGGGATTAGCAAGATAATGTTTTATTTGAGAAAGTCCTTTGTCACACTCCTCATTCCATTCATAGGTCACATTCTTATGCAAAGTTTTAGTAAATAGCTGTGACTTGTCGGCCAGCTATGAGATGAAGCGCCAGATGGATTGTAGCCTTCCTTGTAATCCTCTCATTTGAATAATATTCTTGGGTGGAGGCATGTTCATAATAGCTTGTACCTTTTCAGGATCTACTTCTATGCCTTTAGCTGAAATAATATAGCCCAAGAGTTTTCCAGAAGTAACACCAAAAGCACATTTTTTTGGATTAAGCCTAAGACTGAATTGTTCCATATGGTCAAGAATTGGACCCAAGTCTGTGAGGTGAGTTCTTGACTGTATGTTTTTGGCTAAAGTATCATCCACATAATCCTCCATCATTTTATGCATCATATCATGGAAGATAGTAGTAACAGCTCTCTGGTATGTTGCTCCAACATTTTTAAGACCAAAAGGCATGACATTCCAGCAAAAGGTACCCCAAGAAGATGTAAAAGTGGTCTTTTCTTGATCTTCTAGCATGATTTTGATTTGATTATAGCCAGAAAATCCATCCATTAATGAATACATCTCATACCCTGCTATCATGTCAACTATCATATCAATATTAGGTAGTGGGAAGTCATCTTTTAGACACGCCTTATTGAGATCTTTGAAATCTGTACACACCCGAATGGATTTGTCATGTTTAGTGACTGAAACAATGTTTGAAATCCATTCTGCATAATGAATATTTCTTATGAAGCCAACCTTAAGGAGTTTTTCAAGTTCTGCTTTGACCAAAAGTGCTACATGAGGATGCATTTTTCACAGCTTCTGTTTAACAGGTTTGATGCCTGGTGCAATGGACAAATGATGCATGATTAGATTGGGGTCTAATCTAGGCATGTCAGAGTAGGTCCATACAAAATTTATTTTCTTTCTTTGGAAGAAGCTCGTGAACTCTTCTTTTTCCTCAGTAGACAATGATTGTGCTAGGTGAATGATCTGTGGAGTAGTTTCTATACCCAAATTGACCGGCTGTGTCAGCTCAATCAATACTGATGACCTCTCTTGGAAGTGGCTCGAAAGAGTATCAACTATCTCATCCTTGGGAAATTCAAAAAGGTTTTCACCTGTGGATACGTCTTTTATTTTTACTATTTTTAGCTATGATACTACCACAAAGTGGTTTTCACCATCAGAGCATCTATTTTTTCTTCTTTTAATTTTTTGACTGAGATACTTGATATCCACCTCTGTCATGCTGACACTACTTTCACTAGTTGAGGACATCATAGGCTCAATTACGTGGAGGTAATAGGCTAGATCATAATTAGTCTAGAATGTTAGGACTTCATTGGATTCAAGAGGGGAGTTCTAGTTTATTAGATCAGGACGATGGAGTGAAAGGGGAGTAGTGACTGGTTCAACTGTGTTCATGGTATAACCCTCAAAAGCACTAACGAGCAAGTCAAGGCCTAAAGTGATCTCATCCAAAGGAGCATTTGAATCCCTATAAGACCTTACATTAGAGGTAGAGGACATGTTAAGAGTAGTGGCATCTAATTCATGCGGCCTAGCACTAGACCCTTCACCTACTTCAAGGAGTCTTTCATACACATGAACAATATCTATGTCTACATCATAAGTGGCATCAAACAAAGAGTCAAACTCATATTCATGTGAGTCCGTACTTGATGTATCAGTCTTATTATTATCCCTTATGGCATTGATAGCTTGTTGAAGTTGTTCTTGTTCATAGTACTTTTGAAAATATGGTGGCCTATATCATTCACCTTAGAAGTGATCATATCACAATATTCCATCTCGACAGGTTCGATCATACCAATGACATTGTCATTATTAGTGTATGTGTAGTTGACTTTAGCATTGGTATTCTTAGTGTTTGAAGACTCTCCCTTCTCATGAGGAGGAAAAGGATCCTTGAAAGCTTGGTGATCCGAATTCTTATTATGATTCTCCACAATGATGTCACCATTATCAATGAGATCTTGCACTTTATGCCTCAATTGGAGACAAGTAGAAGTTTTATGACCAATATTCTGATGATAGTCACAATAATCATTATCATTCCACTAGTAAGGTCATGGTTGTGGGTCATAAGTACGCATTTCCAAAGGAGTAAGAACTTGATTTTGTATAAGAGTCTTATAGACCACATCAAGAGGCTCTCCCAAAGGAGTGAAATCATGCTTGGGTCATTTGGACCAAGGTTTGTTCTTAGAAAACTTTGAAGGTTACTGATTATCAGTTGTGCTCTTTTCAGTAGCCTTAGCTACTTGTATACTGGAAGTAAGATTAAAAATAGGATTTGAAGGCTTCACAGTAACATTATCCACCACTCCATCATTTACCACATCTCGGTTCTTATTGACAGTCTTTCCTTTATCCTTCTTTGCGGAGAATCCTTGTTTATTGTCCTTATTCAAAGTTAGCTCTCCCTTCTTGATCATGAAGGCCTCTATTTGCACTGCTTGTCTGATCATGCTATCAAAAGTAAGAGGACCTTGCAACTGCACTTGGTATCCAAAATCAGGGACAAGATTGTCCAAGAAAATGTCGAGTCTCTCAGACTATGGTAATTTATGAGGACACTTCGTGCATAACTGTCTCCACCTTTGGAGAAAGGTTAGGAAAGGTTCTCCTTGTTGCTGTTTTAAGTTGCAAAGATCCTGGATGTTGACCGAATGTTGAATGTTATGTGAGTAGTGTTGGACAAAAAAGATTTTCCATTTCATCAAAAGTTTTAATACCAATAGGCAATCTAGAGAACCATTCCATAGAAGGTCCGCCCAAACTTCAAGGAAACAGACACATAAGATATGTCTAATTGTGCATGAATTCCATAGAAAATGCACCAAACTCCCTTAAGTGATCTTGGGGATCGGTTGTAGCCAAGTATTTGTCATATTTGGGGAGTTCTACACCTCTAGGAAAGGGTGGCATATGAATGCTTATGTCAAAAGGAAAAGGAAAAATACTTTCCATTGTAAATTGTTGAGGGGGTTGACCTCTATTCCTCACAAGTTGACTAATCTGATCTTGCATTTCCTGGACCATTTTTTGCAACTTTGCGGTCTCAATTTCTTCTTCCTTAGCTACGAGTGTTTCAACTTGATAGTCTCGGGGTAACTTGGCCCCTTGTTTAGCTAGCTCAAGGAAGTACTTTTCTTTCTCCTCTAAAAGAAGAATCTCCATCATCCTAATGAGACCTTTATTAGCTTTGGTAGCATCTATATCTTATTGAGTTATCACTTTAGGTTCAGCCCCAAGGATCTCATAAATACTCAAGGATCTCATAAATACTCTGAGCTTGATCTTGTTGCTTATCATCTTTGTTTTGATCAAATGGAGGAGGATGATAGAAGTAGGCAGGTTGTTGACCACCTTGAGGTTTGCTTCGAGATTGATCATCATTTTGGAATGGATTTCAGTTATGTTGAGATTGATCATGAGGTTGCTCATTCTGAGGTGGATCATGACATGGTTCATTAAAAGATTGACCATGATATTGATTTTTTTGAGATTGGTCAAAGTTTTGACAATACTTGCCCAGTTGGAAATCAAACGAATCTTCCATCGTGTCTATTGCCCAAGTGCCAGTCCCTTCTCTTGTTTTAGGAAATGTTAGAGTCATGTGATTTGGTCAAGTTTGAGTCTAGATTTCCATTAGAGAGATCTTTCTTCTCATCATCCCTTTGAGGCTAACCCTCATGCGGGAAATATATTTCCTATGCAAGTTGCATTGTGGCTAGGTGATTAGGGTTTTGGTAAACTCGTCTTCGCGTACCCAATGAGAGGAAGATCTGGTATCATAGTCAATTCATTTTTCAGTTTCAGTTTCAAATTCAAATGATGACAAGGATGTTAAGGATTTGATTTTTGGTACCTTGGATTTCCCACTGATTAACCTTGAAGCAAGTTTATAGCTATATGAAAGCAAGGGAGATGCTGTACTTGTACTCAGTCGCATGATCGCAAGAGGTTAAAAAGTATCATGTGATCATGCGACAATGGAAGGGAATGATTATTAAATGCTTTATAAGTGCATTCAAAAGTATCTCGGGAATGATAGGGTGGTTGCATGATCGCAAGAGATTAAAAAATGCCATGCGATCATGTGACAATGGAAGCTTGGGCAGGTGAGAGAAGCCAATGAAACAACATGAAAGATTAATAAAGTGTGTTCTACTGGGACCCATGAATGCGAACGGTGCAGTCCATGTGCACCAATGATAGAGCGGTCACATGATCACAAGAAATAAAATAATACCATGTGATCATGTGATAGTGTGTTCTGTTGGGACCCACATACGCCAATAGCACAAGTGCGACAATGGAACGAAATGATTATTAAATGCTATATAAGTGTCATTGAAAGTATCTCAAGAATGATAGGGTGGTCGCATGATTGCAAGAGATAAAATAATACCATGCGATCATGTGATAATGAAGCCCGAGTAGGAGAGAGAAAGTCAATGAAAAAGGAGACTAAACAGATGCGCTCTGCTGGGACCCACAAACGCCAACGGTGCAGTCCATGTGTACCAATGATAGAGCGGTTGCATGATCACAAGAAATAAAATAATACCATGTGATCATGCGACAATGGAAGCTTAGGTGGATATCGCGAGTTTGCAGGGAAAATTGGCCACCAGAAATATAAGTTGCAAACTGGCGACAAGGTTAAGCAGGTAGCGACCGAGTGACAATCAGGGAAAGCTGAGATGACCATTGAAAAGGTTATGATCATGATTTTTAAACTACAGATCAATGGTGCAAATTCAAACTCAAAGGGTTCTGAGGGTTTTCAAATTCAAATGATGGTGCCAATGATACATTTGTATGTGTAACTGATTGGTTCAGATACATTTCATATTCTGATGTTTTCTCCTTCTGGTTCTAGAAGATGAAATTGATATTTCTAATTGTTGAATGCCTGTGACGGATGAGCTTCTTGGCATAGTGAACTATAAATGTACATTTTTTTGATAATAAGAGGGTTAGCAAACTTGTTATGAGAGCAGGAGTAATTCTAATTGCTTAGCTGAGTTCATGTTTGTTGTGCCATGAATAGTTTATTTGCATTGTGAATAGAAAGAATAGTTATATATGAGACTACATTTTTTATATTGAATTCTATTTCATCTCAGAGATTGTAGTGTGAGTAATTCCAGTTACCTTTATGTATAATTCTTCCTCTATTCACTTATTAGTTCAGTTGCATCTTTGAATGTAAAGTACACTTACATTGTGAGGTTGTAATTCCTTCTTGAATTCCATTTCCTGTTAGTAATTGTAGCATTGGTAATTCCAGTTGCTTCTCATGTGTAAGTCCACCTCTATTCATCTAATAGGATCTACATTCATAAATAAGGTAGAATAGAGTTAGTTTAGGTGATAAAACTTTGTGATAATATGTGATTAGCATTCTGCTGAAGGTTATAGGTTATCCACTTCTTATCCTCACCTGAACTACTTGTGCCTACAAGTAGTTTGGTTAATATTTTCATTACTCAGAGTATCTGATGATATATAAAAACAAATTCATTGAATATCAAACACAATCAGGGAGCTGTACCTGTTAATTTAGAGGGCAGTGATAGCGAACTTACACTAACCCATTTTTTGGTGAGCATCCTTTTGTTCTCTCACCTTGGGTGTTTAGAGAGTCAGAGATTATAAATCTTAAGGGAGGAAAAACTGTTAACCAACAGTGTCGTAGACTTGTGTAGTAGTTGGAGACTTGACAAAGTGATGTGAATGAGATCGAAAAGGTACAACCAAGGTAACCTTCGGTGAATGAATAAGATCAAAAGATTTAACAAATTTTTGTGGAAAAATATCTTCAACAGTACCACTAGGTTCAATGATAGGACTATTCTTAGTAGGATTAATTGGCACAATAATAGGACTAGTCTATTTAAGAGATCTTCCAAAGTTGTGGAACAATGATTCACTTTGGAAGTATGAGTTATCTTGGTCTTGAAATGAAAGACCAGGTTGAGCTTCAAACAATGGGTTGAAGCACTCTTGAAACACTGGAGGTGATGATTGAGACAGACTACTTTTCAAAGTGCTCAATGAGGAAAACGAGGATGTCTCACAAAGTTTAGATTTTGTAACAAATTCAGGAGGATCTATCTCTTGATTAGGAGGTTCACTTCTACCTTGATCAAGATTCTAAATAGGATAAGTCTTGCCACTTCTAGTCATGATAGTCATAGACAAAGATGAAATGAGAGAGGATTTAGGACAAGGCTAGACTTAGTCTCTAAGAAAAACAATGCAAAGGGGATAAAGAAGGCTAGAACAACCAAGATGCGAAATGGATCTGGTATGAATCATCAAAAGAGGTGGCTAGAATAGCCGAGGTAAGACTATCACAACACAAGATACAAAAGGCATAAAGAGATAAGGTAAACCAACAAGAGATGACATGAGTCAAAGTGAAGATCGATCGATTCCTAACTCAAAACAACTAGTTTTTGATAGTGAACGACAAGAAAGCAGAAAAATAGACCTCAGACAAAAAGATCAGATAAAAAGTCAAACAGTCAATAGCAAATAGGTCTCTATTTTTGTAAATTGTGCTATAGTCTCGCATGAGAAAGTACCAAGCTACGCGAGAGAACACCAGTCTTCACGTGAGAAAACAAGGTCTTGCACGAGAAAGTGCTCTAAAGTGTTAAACCTCATGCAAGAAAGCTACAAAATCTGATAATCGAGCATAGCTTTTGAGATAAAAGTTGAATCTTGAAGTACAATCTGAACTGATGTCTGACAGAAAATCCAGTTTCCTGATAGATTTGAAGAACAGTTTAATCAACAAGCTCATTTTAGAATTTCCAGCATTCATTTAAAGACACATAGGTTCAAATCAAGCAGTTGTGATACAGGAAGTAGTCATTAACAGACCTATCAAGGACAAAGCAAATTGATAGCATCAAGGGAGTCTTTGTTTGATAATGATTGGACAATGTTTAAGAATCGATAACAAACACATAGCTTAGTCCTACAAAAAAATGGTGAGAAGCCAAAACCTTTGCCCCATTGCTTGAATGCATACGTGCACCTCACATAGCTATGTCACCCCCTAGATGACACCTATGTTTTTGGTGTTTCCAAGGACTCAACAGTGTACGTTCAAAGGTTACCCTTGTAGTAGGGGCCAGTGTCACAACTACCTCCAAATGTCCAGGTGTATGCCTATGATGGGAATCTACGGGAGAGATTCTTCCCCCTCCTTGCACAAAGATTATGACTCCTTTCAAAGGTGAACTAGGTAGGCCACTAGCTATGACAAGTTCTTAGTAGGCTTCCATTCACAATAACCTTTGGTGCCCTTGATATAGGGTTGAGGCCTCATAGCCAAACCAACACCCGAAAGTCATACACCCCTGTAAGTAGGGCTAGGAGCGGCACTGCTCAGTACAACAGACGGAGCCTTCTCAAGATGATAGTCAAAGTCTTGAGAAGGAAGCTAACATGGTTTTGGAGTCTTTAGACTCAACAAAACATTCTTTATTAGAGTGAGGTGGAATCACCGGCGATAGGTGTGTACTCACTTGGGTCATTCTCAGAGGTTCAATACTGGTAGGCCCTCTAAAGGTGACACTGGACTTGGTTTAGATTCAGGGGTTAGATTTTTTGGTTCTCCCAAAGGGAGAAGAGCATACTTCTCTATCCCGTTTCCTCGCCCAAACACATCAAGAAAGTTCATCACTGAGTTAGTTTCAGTCCACCACAACTACAAACTTTTGGGTTTCTGGTTCTCTCAGAGAGAGAAGAGCATAATCCCCTGGTAAGTAGAAGCGTAAAGATTCACTACCTTTCTCCACTTCCCCAAGAACTTGTCATACTAGTAAGATCATTAGGATCAAAATCCTCAAGAAATTTTAATGGAGCCCTATTTAGACTATATGAATAAAAGCAGGAAACAAACACAACATTTTTAGAAATATTCGACTATCGGCCTGCAATCAAACCATTAGCATGTTTTAGTTCTTGGTCAAACGTCCCACAGAAAACTGTTATGCTGTGAAAATGACAAAAAATACTAAGCAATAGAAAACATAAAACTATTAGAAATCTAAAACAAAAAGCCAGAAAGCAGGAAAATTTAGGTCACTGTCCTGGAATCTTGCATGAGGAAGTACTCCTTGGTGCGCAAGGAAACACAGGCTGCCGCACGAGGAAACACACTCTCACACGAGGAAGTGCTCCAGAGAGCATAATCTCACATGAGATGCTCTAGATTCTCACGCTAAGATCCATACATAGGCAGTATGGATGCATGACAGAGCATGAATTTTTATCAGAAAAAGATGAGGATGAGGCCAGAAATCAGATTTTTTGCCCCACGGTGGGCGCCAAAATGTGTGTGTCTG
The DNA here is from genome assembly GCA_027943335.1 of Chamaecyparis obtusa. NCBI lineage: Eukaryota > Viridiplantae > Streptophyta > Pinopsida > Cupressales > Cupressaceae > Chamaecyparis > Chamaecyparis obtusa. The sequence goes on along the minus strand of BSBK01000341.1, from coordinate 385,824 downwards.
AATGTGGACCTCCAAATCAGGCACAAACGCAACATAGTCATTTCTCAATCATGAGATGGTGAGTATGAACATGAATTGTCCATCTCACAACATCAATTGAATCAACCTATTGCCTCATATGTGGATGGGGTGTATAATTACTCTCAGAACGAGAGCTAACAACCATAGACCAATCCCACAATGGAGGATTTTCAAAGCTATAATGATATGCAAAAGTGAAATTAAGCTAAGGTGAGTGCAATTAATTTAGAAATGCTTTGGAAGAGGTATGAAATGCAGATTTTTATTTTTAGAGAACTTGAAATAAAGGTGATGTTATATTAAGAACAAATAAGCAAATTAATCTAATATGAGATGCAAGATTAAACTAATAATGAAATATTAAGCTAATTAATGCAATAAAAAGCTTTTGCAAAAAATGAATTAAATGAGACTAAAAAATTGCCTATAGTGTAGATGCTCTCAAAATTGCCTCCACTAAATGAGAAAAAGAGGTTCATTAAATAGAAAAGCCAGAAGAGGAATGAAGAGTTTCTTGATTTGAAACTCTCGACTCTTCATTCCCAATTGAGACAAAAAAGCATGATTTATTTAATTAAAAGAATGGGATTTACCACATGTGGGAGGTGACCTTTCGAGTAATTCAAATTGTTAAATTCAAATGAAGAGGTGTCCATTCAATTAACTAAATATTTATTAATTCCTTTTATGGGTAATTAGCCAAATGGGGTGGATTTAATTTAATTCTAAGCACTTAAGACTTTAGGATTAAATTAAATTATCATAGGGGTAATTTAGCTAATTAAAGTCAAGGACTTTAGGAATTAATTTTGATATTTAATTAATGCAATTTATGGTCTTTGCAATTGACATCGAGTCAAATTAAGTCACGTAGGAGAGAGAAAATTGCCTAGGAAACTAGGACTTTGGAGATGTAAAATTGATGAAAATGCACCAAAAGTAGTCAAATTTAATAGGTGCCAATTTTAGGGTATTACATTTTCCCCTCTTTGAATTGATGTGCGAACAACATGTTGATTCAAAGAATAGTCTGAAGTGACAAATGACAAGAAATTTGGGAGTCTAGGTTAGGTTGCCAAGACACTGAACAAATCAAAGAATGTTTTAATAGGTGCCAATTTTAGGTTATTACACTTATCAGTTAGCTTAATTAATCCTTTACCCTTTACAGGACATGGTGCATCATTACCAAACTTAACACTTCTACCTTTCTAATGATCTAGGGTATAAAATTTACTTTTGTCACTAGTCATGTGATGTGAGCAACCACTATCAATAATCCATTTATCACCTTTTCTCACAAAAGAAACAAGTGCAGTTTTCTCATCTTCACTAGAATCATCTTTCATAGCAACATACACTACTTCAATTTCAAAATCATCATTATTAGTGTTAGTTTCTTCTTCAGCAATATAACAGGATTTCTTACCTTTTTCCTTGTAGTCCTTGTACCTTTGGTAACCTCTATTTTCTCTCTTATCCTTGTACTTGATTTCTCTTTCCTCATCCTTGTCATTCCTATTAGGACATCTTGCAGCTATATGGCCAACTTTTTTACATGAAAAACATATGATAGGAAGTTTACCTTTATATTTGCCTTTTCCTCTTTTCAATCTTTTGGCCATAAGAGCTTCAAGATCCTCTAGTTCCTCATTAGAAGTGTCACTATCACTTTCAATATCACTTATACATTTTTCTTTTTCCCTCTTAGACTTATGCAAAACCATTTGTGACTTGAATGCAAATTCAACATTAGCAACAGTGTAGTTATCATAGTTAGAAAGCTCAAAAGTAGTAAGCTTACCAACAAGACTTTCCAGAGTTAGAACATTACCAGGGTTACATCTAGATTCTTGAATTGCTGAAATTTTGATGGCATATATAGGAAGAAAAGTTCTCAATACCTTTCCAATAAAAGTTTCATCATCAATAGTTCCATTAGCTCCTCTAATAGAATTTACTACCTCCTTGATTCTACCACAATATTGAGCAATATTTTCACCTTCTTGCATTTTCATTTCATCAAACTTACCTCTCAGGCTTTCAGCTTTTGCCCTTAGTACATTTGCATCACCACCATAGATATTTGCAAGAGTGTCCCACATTTTCTTTGCATTTATGCAATCTTTAATGTCTTCAAATTTAGGATAGCTTAAGGTAGATGCAATCTCCAACATTGCTTGGTTATGTTCCTGTTTAGATCTTATCTCCTCGGTAGTCAAAGGTGCAACAAGTGTAACATAGTCAAGTTCAACATAATATTTCACTGAGTCACCAATACTAGCTAGATGAAGTTTCATCAGACTCTGCCATGTAGGGAAGTTCTCTTTATTCAACTTTGGTACCTCCTTTTTATATATCTTGATCATTTTCTTCAAGTAACTTTAAACTTATTCTCTGTAAGCACCAACAGCTCTGATACCAATTGTTAATATGATTTAGAACAATAAAGAGGGGGGGTGAATCAATTGTTTTTAGGTCCAGATGTATCAATCAAACTTTTAAACACTTCAACAATCACAAATCTAATCACCAACACTACTCGGTTATTAAAGAATGTATAACATAAACATATAACAATGCAATCTGCTATCCAATAGTATTTAACTTGAAAAACATAGAAATGTTCACACCAAAACATTCACACAAGTATGACACCAGGATTTATAGTGGAAACCCAATTTGGGAAAAACCACTTTGTAACATGTTACTGATATTTTCACTCTTCTGAAGTGAGCTCTATGAAAAGCCAACCTTGTCAAAGGTTTACAAACACACTGCTAGGTGTGACCCTGTTAAAGGATTTCAACCACCCTATTAGGAGTGAGCCTTGTTAGAGGACTTAAGTACATTCCATCAAAATGCAACCTTGATTAAAGGATTTAAACAATTACTGTTAGGTCAACCTTGATTAAAGGATTTAGGCTGATACAATGGTTAGAAAGTAGCAGTAGTATCTGCTCTGAAAATATACAAATCACTTTGCAAATAATAGATCCAATTTGCACATATATGCTAGCTTATTGACTGAGTTCCATTTCCATCTCCATCACTGATCTGCTCAGAAATCTCTTCAAGAAATCACAACTCTGATCAACTCCTTCGCCTTCATGCTTTCTGCTTAGACTTATCAGTCAATAACATCAACAACTCTAGCATCCCTGTTAACGTCATAATTAGGTTTTCCTTTATAACTCTTCAATAGGTAGATCCATCTTTTGCCACTTAATCTCCTTCGTAGATCTTAGGTTTAGGTTGGATTCATCGTATCCTTCCAACATTTAAGTTCTTCATACATCCTTCTAGAAACATCTTCAATCTCTTCATTGAAATCAAAATAAAATGGTTTACTGTGCATTAAATGCTCCATACACTCAATTAATAAAGTCAACATGATTTACATAATCCAAGAATTCAACTATGTTGGCTAGGAATTTGAATTCTTCCTCAAATGTAAATTATTGATGCTTGGTCAATACTGTGTTCAACTCCTCGGTCATCACTGCATAACTAGTCATCTCTTCAAACTGTCTCCCTCGGCTAATGCTATCACTTGGCAATAAACTGATGTTCGGTCAACACTAAATTTACTTGGCATATATTGGTTCTCGGTTGACATTAACATCACTCGGGCTTAAACTATATTTCTTCACTTTTGTTCGGTTAAGCCTACTTGTTCAGTCTTGCTTCTTACTTAGATAAACAATACATTATCTTATCATTGTGCCACATAATCAAGTAGTCATTGAAGTATCAAAATAACTCAACCTTTCTCTAGGTTCTATTGTTATCACCCTTGCCCTAATCCTTCTCATCAATCAATAGATATAGTACTTTCTTAGATAGCAATTGTCTTACCAGTTAAGGTTTGACATCAATGACAATACAACAATTGCTTCAATTGCAGTTTCCAACAAACTCCAACATTGTTTTCATGAACTTTAATTTATTAAAAGAGTTATTTATTTAATTTTCTCAACTTTAAGTCACTTTAACTCAACTTGATTTTAAAAGGTTAAGTTCTAATTTTATAACAAAGTACTTTTTAAGTTGCATTATTTAATTTTAATTAATTTAAAATATGCTACTCAACTAATAACCACTTAACTCAAATTGCACATTTAAAATTAATTTTTTATTTAATAATTATTAATTTTTTAATTAATTAATTTTGACTTTATGATTAAATTATTTATTAAATATAGATAATTAATTAATTCTCATTAATTAATTAATCTTATGTTTAATATTTTAATGTATCATAAGGTGTAACTATTTAATCTCATTTAATTCATCCTAATTAATTCCTCAATCCATTTTAACACCAAAATGACATCAAACCACATGACATGCAACCATGAAACAAAATTGACTAAACCAAAATACAAGAATCAAGCCTAAAGGAAGGGCTCACAAATTTACATGATTTTGATGAATCTGGATAGGTAGAAAATCAGATACTTGTCCACTATTTTAGAACAATTAATGGCTTAGGTTGGGATTGGACCTGTATGTTATGTCCCCTCTCTTACCATTGAGATATTGTGATATGGAACACTCATCTTGACAATTCAGAGAAGTCAATGCCTGATACCTAAAATTTTGCATAAAAGATGAGCATGTACATACATGTATAAATATATTTAACAGACAATGGCGGGGATCAACTTATCATATGGATCTCGCAAGCATGTAACTACGACTCTGTCCCTCAACCATATCAGGCACATCAAATAGAAATATAAAATATATACATCAACCATACACATGCAAGCATGGGGTTAGTAAGACCATAAACATAAATAACATCAAATCAATCTGAGGATGTAATACACACATGAAAAGTGTCTTAAAGAGTCTAGCCAATTAAATTGAAAATGAAACTATGGGAGGGGTATTACACATACCTTAATTTTTTTTATAATATCATATTTGCATTTTTTCTTCAAATAATCTTTGTGCCCATTTTATTGAATGTTTGTCGGTGATGTCAGTGTTATAACATATATGAGCAATAAATAATATTAAGATAATGTATAAATAAGAGAAGACAAAAATACAATAACACAGATTTAACGTGGTTCACCCAATATGGGCTACATCCACCAAAGAAATAATCAACCACTTATTTTATTATCTAGTAAAGAGAAAATTACAATATGATAATATTCACATCACACAACCACTTATTTTCAAGCTTTTTGAGGAAGTTTACAAAGTCAGTTAAAAAAATTAACCCTAACCCTAAAATAATATTCTCATAATCTTTTCCTCATACTCGTAATCTGATACTCATACTCCTATTTTCGTATTTGTACAAGAAATTTTTTTTTTGGGGGGGCGGTGGGAGGGGACTATGTGCCCCCATTACAAAGGCCCTTTGGGCCCACTCCTCCAAATGAGGGTAAAATACTTACATGATCAATCACCACATACCAATATGAGATTGTTGGCAGTTGGTGTTGTTATTGATGTCAATCATCTACTTGTTGTGATGTTGTAGTTGCGAGACTGTTGATATGAGTTGTGATGGTGTCATTGATGATTGTGAGGTCATCCTTTTGTTAATATGGTTGTGAAAATGTGGAAATTTTTTTAAAGGCAAGATGTATACCAGATATAATATTGGTATATTATGGAAGACAAAATCCTATGCAAGTGATTGATGATTGATGGTATTCTCTATAATGGATGTCAACCTACTAGGTGTTTATGTCTACAACATATTGTGTTTCTAGTCATGATAAAGATGTTGTGTTTCTAGTTATGGTAAAGATTTGCATTGATGTGATATGTTGTTGTTATGTTGCTGGTCATAATTATTATAATGTTGATATAGTAAGATTAGATGTCAACCCACCTTTGTGTTAATAATGATGTGTGTTGATGATTATCCTATTGGAATTGAGATAAGGATTAGAAGCATTAAAACTTTGAGATGAGAATTAGACACATGACATTAGTGTAGATGGTTATATTATAATACATGGTGTTGTAGTATCTCTCTTTCTGTACTCCTAATGAGAAATTATTTCTATAAATGTATTTTGATAATTGAAGAATGTTGAATAGTGTGTTTGTAGAGAACTATTTTGGTAGAGCTACCTAGAAGAATGCTATACAATTCCTCTGTATTTGACGGTATGGCCTTGTCATTTGGAACATAGATTATATGTTTTATGGAAGTTTCACTTCTATATTTTTAGTCCCCTAGTATTACAACTGATAGGGTATGTGTAGGATCATGAGGGGTAAAAGTAGGCACTTAAGTGGCAATGAAATTTCATAAAAATAGAGTTAGGCAACTTGACATTAAATTTTTAAAACAGGTTATCAAAGTTATATAAAAAATATGTAAGAATAGAAACTATAGGAAATTGAATGTAATTTCTAAGCTACTAGTTATTTTTTGAAAAAAAAATCTATTTGGTGAAAAATTTCAATTTCAATGTAGTAGTACGTACATTTCAGGAAAAAGATAAGAAGTAGGTGTATGTCTGACCACCCTAACCACACTCAAATGATAATTTTTTTTAATAATATTCTAGATATAAATAGTAGACTCATGTATGGATGTGACACATATTTTTTTGTAATTTTTTTCTTAGTAAATTATTAATTATAATTTATTAACTATAAATTTTTTGAAATATAAAAATTCATGTGCCTGACCACCATAACTTGGTCAAAATTTAATAAATTTTATTTTATTTTTCTTTTAGTATGCAAAGCATAGAATGTGAAACATGTTTGAACAAATTTGAAAAATGTTATACCATTTGAAAGTTATATGTAGGAAACTGCAATTGAAGCAATTGTTGTATTGTCATTGATGTCAAACCTTAACTGGTAAGACTACTACTATTTAAGAAAGTACTATATCTATTTGAGTGTTGCTAAGGGGATAGGCAAGGTTAGTAACAACAACACCTAAGGAAAGGTTGAGTTATCTTGATACTTCAATGAGTACTTGATTATGTGGCACAATGATAAGACAATGTATTGTTTATCTAAGTAAGAATGAAGACTAAACTGGTAGGCTTAATCGAGAAAAAGTGAAGAAATCTAGTTTAAGCTGAGTGTTGTTTGTGTCGACCGAGCTAGTATATGTTGAGTAAAATTAGTGTTGACCGAACACTAGTTAATTATCGAGGAAGACAGTGTTAGCCGAGGAAACAGTTTATGTGGTGACAAAGCTTTCTAGAGAAGACCTAGAAGTTGAACACAATATTGGCTGAGAGTCAGTATTTTGCATTGGAGGAAGAATTCAGATTTCCAGCCAACATCATTGAATTCTTGGATTATGTAAAATGTGCTGATTTTATTTATTGATTGTATGAAAGCATTTATTGCACTGTAAAATGTTTTATTGTAAATATTTAAGAGATTCAAGATATTTTTAGAAGGATAGCTGAAGAACATAATGTATGATAGATTCAATGAATCTGATCTAACCCTAAGATCTATGAAGGAGATTAAGCGGTAAAAGATGTATTGACCTAATAGAGGTAGTATTAAGGAAACCTAAGTGAGAGGTTGAAGAGTAAGGAGTAGATGCTCGAAGTATTGTTGATGTTATTGACTGTCTAAGTAGAGAAGGTTGAAGGAGAAGTGTTGTGATTTCTTGAAGAGGGCTCTGAGTAGATCAGTGATGGAGATGGAAAAGGTTCACAGTCAGTAAGCCATCATATGTGTAGGGAATTGGATTTGATATTTGCAAAGTAACTTGTATGTTTTTTAGATCAATATTACTGCTACTTTCTAACCATTGTAACAGTCAAAATCTTTTTAACAAAGGTTGACCTAACAGTCATAGGTATAAATCCTTTGAACAAGGTTGCATTCTAAGGGACTGTATGTAAGTCCTATAACAAGGCACACTTTTAACAGAGTGGTTTAAATCCTTTAACCGGGTCACACCTGACAGTGTGTTTGTAACCTTTGATAGGGTTGTCTTTTCATCGAGCTCACTTCAGAAGAGTGAACATAATAGTAACATGTTACAAAGTGGTTTTTCCCAAATTGGGTTTCCACTATAAATCTTGGTGTTGATACTTGTGTGAATGTTTTGGTTTGAACATTTCTGTGTTTTACAAGTTAGATGCTATTGGATAAGTGGACTACACTGTTATATGTTTCTGTTATGCAATCAGTAATGACCGAGTAGGTGTTGGTTATTAGATCTGATTTATTGAAGAGTTTAAAGTTTGTTTTATACATCTGGACCTGAGAATAATTGATTCACCCCCCCTCTCTATTGTTCTACATCATATTAATAGTTATAGACATTTTTCAATCAACCTATCAATCAAGACTTTAGACGTAATCCAGTTATAAAATAAATAATAATTATTTATCAAACTCAAAACTAGATATTTATTTATATTGGTTGTGGAAAGTTGAGAATATCCTTAAGAGATCCTTTTTGTTTCATCAATTTTGGGTAAAAGAGTCGTCAACTACATGGTCAAAGTCTAGAAATGCAAGGAGATCTCACAAAACAATTTCTAGATTTTTTATTCCCAAGCCAAATCCCATAGCAATCCCAAGGTAAATCCCTAAGCTCTAGATTTGTATCAGATGTATTAGATATTCAATACGTACCGAATATCCAAAATATATTAGAGATTCAATACGTATTGGATATATGATGTATTTAATTTTTTATGAAACTATATCATATGCCAAATTATATATAATATCATATAATGTGTATGATACTAAAAATATATATTAATAATATATTAATATATCAAACTATATAATACATTATATATACATAACATAATGTTGGTGAACAAATTTGTCTCCTTTTCTTATGTTACTTCAAAATTGACTCTATCACCCTATCTATGAAACAAATAGCTAAAAAATAGTTGGGTAAGTGTATTGTAATCTCTTCCCTCTGAATCTTTTCTTAGGTACAACTCCCTATAAGATGTTCAATGAATTAACAAATCTAGGTGCTTTTAACTAGAAAAAACGTAAGGCCACTCAGATCATTCCTAGATGATGAGTGTGAAAATAAATTCAAAAGTTTACATCATAAACACAGAGAAACATAGTAATCTGTGATGAAAGACTCAATGACAGTTCAATAATTAAATGAAATTAACTGATAAGTAACAAATATCTACTCATTCTAAAATTGTAAAGATTGATATATGGGATAAATTAAAACATTCACATAGGAACATTCATTCAATCAATTCAAACTCACAAATCTGAACTACTTCCATATATTTAATAATACTATTAATGCATCACAGACAAAAATATTTAGTTTCATTAATATTAGATATCAAATCCATCTCTAATATTTTCCCAAACCAAATTTTTTTTCTATCTCCTAGTTTTTTCGAACCTTTAAACAAACTTAGCCTAAGCTATTTATAGTATTTTGCAACAACCAAAGAGGTCTCCCTGAAAACTTGACCTCTTAGTTAGACAGTTATAAAACTAAAAGTATGTCTTTAGGACATGTGTCCCCAAATTTTTCTAAAATAAGAAATAAAACATCAAATGTCTAGGTCAAACTCTTGTTCAACAACACGGTCACCTTCTTGTGCAACTCCATGTGTGGCCTTCCACTCCTTATACGCTTGCACGAACTCCTTAACAACTGGCAAGTTGGGCACTTTCATATTGAGGATCCTCATCTTGCACACTTCCTTATCCCACTTCAATTTCACGATCTTGTCAGCATGCTTAGGAAGTTGGTCATCACAAAGGTATAGCAATGATTCTTTCCATTTTACATGAGTGAACCCTTATGCTTGTAGGTCACTCTTTGCCTTGATTGCCTACATGGAGCTTTCAAATATCTTCAGTGCATTATTCAAGTCCTATTCTCCACTGCCAAGTTTTTGTACATGTGAGGATTTGATGATTTTTTTGTTGTTGGTTATGGTCCCCTATATTTCCTTAGCCTCCATTTCCCAGCTTTTTACTTCAGACACAACTATCTTGAGTACTGTAATCCACCAACTAATGTTCCTTCTTAGAATGAACAAGAGGGATTCATCTAAAAATTTCAAAGACTTCTCATTGAGGAACTTAAGGAATCCATACCCTTTGAATTCTAAAAACTAGGTCATTACAACGACTCATTTCTACTCCTCTTTTTCCTATACTTGTACCTGATATTGCATTTCATCAATCAGGGCCTCTATGTCTTGGTATACAACTCATGAATCCTTGATGAAATTGATACCTCCTTTGATGAATCCATCGATCCATTCATCTATGAAAGTGATTAACATTTTCCCTTTTTGAACCTGGTTCAACAACTTTTTACTCTCAGGGGAAGTTGGGTCAAATGTCTGTGGGGTTTGAGCTAGCGATAGTGAACTGAAATTGCAGACTGAATCTATGAACTTGGCCATGGCCTTGATAGTCTGTTTCAACTCTCACTTGTCTTTGCTATTGTTCCATGAAGAAAATAACATCTTTTGAGAAGACTCTTTGAAATGGTGATTGTCAGCTTCATAATTCATGACTACCAAATTGACTTTAGATATCTCAAAGTCTTTAGTTGTAGGATCCTATTCTTCATCCTTGGGCTTATATGTGGCTACTTCAGTAGCCCACCTTCTAATCTTAGAATCTATAAACACCCTTGTAGTGGTTTTCATCTTTTTAGCTCTTGTATTTTTCTTCATATATTTACTCACCATATCGTTAATAGGAATTGAAATCGGCTCTAGGATGCACTTTCTGTTAACCGATGTTGTTAGCCATTTTGATGTAGTACCAGGAAAATTTTTCTCTTCAAGTAATTTCATAGGGGTGGTCATGATTTCTAGGGTTGAATCATTTATCTCAAAGAGGTCAATGTTCAATTCCTCTCCATCTTTGATCTGATGATCCAAACCTTTCTTATTTTCCTTGTCTAGGTCCATAGTTACTACTTCTATACTGGCCATTTTGTCTCGCTTCTAGGATTTAGTCCTGGGCCGAGTTGGTCGAGGTACAAGAGAAATCAATGCAGGTTCAACCTTGAGCTTGTAGTGAACAAATTTATTACTTTGATTTTCCTTGGAACTTGTATCATCAATGGGCATAGAGGCATTAGAATTTAAAACTATGGATGGTAGAGGAGTCATTTTAGATTTATCTGATTGTGTTCTTGATGAATGTTTCCCTCTATTTTTCTTTAACCATTTTTCAGTGAATTTGTTTACGCCCCATGTCCTCTATTACAAGTTATCACCCTCTTCACCAATCTAGTCAATAGTAGGTTTCACTATTTCAGACAGTTTCTCATAATCTGGTTCAACAAGATCTGAACTATCATCTTCTACCCTGTCTACATTTATATTCAATCAGAGACATACAATCTGGGATATCTGCAACCTACTATGCTCTTTCTTTGCAACTTCTATTTTGTCTAGATAATCTTCCCAGAAGTTCTCTAGATGTGATAGGCAGAAAAAAATATTTCAACCCCAAGGTGTGACTGGAAAAACCATTGTTATCAAATCCCTTTCTCTTAGAATAATACTTAAAACTAAAGTTGCAAAGGTCACTGCTAATGCTTACTGCATCTACCATGGAATTTCATGAAAATATTCCCAACTTAATAGGGAAAAAATGTTCCCACTTTTCTTTAGGGAGGAATCTTTTCACTACCACTGAAAGTTGCCAACATATTTTTGCCAAAATAAAAAAATCAAAGGAATACCTGGGTAGTTGCATGGGCTCATCTTCAAAACCTCTAATTCAGATAAGTGAATCAGGAAAATTAGATGTAGAAACTCCCGCACTCTTGTACCAGCTACTAAGCTTCATCTGTCATCTTCATGTTTGATAACCCAACTAATTCAAAATATAAATTACCCATAAATACATCATGTAACCACCTATAATCTTCTAATACATTTCTCTTCTGTAGTGTGGGATAGCATTTGAAGATGGAAATATCTTCAGCCCAGGGTTCATGTGATTTTCCCATCAATTCTCTACTACATGCAAGGCAATACATGAGATATGAGGACATGAAGAAGTCGCTACTGGTTAGCTGAGACATTTTAAGCTATTCCCTCATTGACTTTGCAATCAACTCGCCCCAATCCAAAAATTGTTTACCTTCCAAAACAACATGAACATAGAAGTACATCCATTTGGAAAACAAATAGGCTTCTGAAGAGCCTCCGACTCTATGTAGAAAAACCATAAGGTCATGAACATAGGGTTTCATGTGGTCTTTATTGAGGTACTTCAACAATCGAGAGCCTTCTTTTTGGGGTTTTAGTAGCTAATGTTTAGCTATTGAGGTCCCGTGTCTCTCTATATCTTTGTCAAATTTTAGAACTGATTGAGCAAGGGAAAATTTAGAGAAAGTTTGGTCTGGAATTTTAAGGGAAGAAATCACAACTTCCCTATTGACCATAAGAAGGACACTACCATCTTCTTTCTTAATGCACTCCATTCTGCTATCATAACCTTTTATGCATTCTTGAATCAACTCGGGGTATAGAATGGTTGAGGGAAACACAATAGCCTCTAACAATCCACTATTGAGAATTTCTAAAACAAAAGGCTCTCCTATTTGGTCTACCATCCACACTTTTAGCTCTTGTAAATCAATATTTTTTAGATTGGCATCACTTATTATGGGACCATCACAAACCAAACTAGAAACATTCCCAAAGAAATGGAAAGATGACTAGATGACTAAGTTCAAATTGGTTCAAAGCATAGATGAACAAAAAGAAACTTGAATTTTGTGAAATATGAAAGCATTTTAACCTTTTAGATGCAATTGACTTTAAGGACAAAAATAAAAATTGACAAGCAAAGACATGAATAAGGAAAACCCGGACTTGAAAAATACTCTTGAAAAGGTGGTACCGAATAAAAGAGTGGTTCAAAAATTTAAAATATGATGACTCCAAAATAGGAACTAACACATAATATACATAATATAATATATATTACATAATATCATATATAATACATTATATATATAACATAATATATAATATAATATAATATAATATAATATAATATATATAATACATAATATCATATGTAATACATAACATATAAACTATAATAATATCATATTTAATAGTCATATGATACATGATATATTCTCTCTCTCTCTCTCTCTCTCTCTCTCTCTCTCTCTCTCTCTCTCTCCCTATCCCATTATGGTGTAACCAAGGATGGATGGACCTCAAGGAAGTCTATCCAATCCTTGCAACAAGAGTTACACAATATAAACAACAAAGAATGATTGAGAGATATGCTAGATCAACCTTACCATTATTAGAAAACTAATTACAAATATTCTGCAACATGTAGACTTACATGCCAAACATACATGTTTGATTATACAAATAAATCCTATCTGTAAACCTTCAAGAGGTTATCTTACTCTTTCTAAAACTGAACTAACTCCCTAAGCATCAATTAAAATAACTTATAAAGCCTTCAAAAGCATCAAGTTGCCCTGAGAAAGATTACATTCTCCAAGAATAGGAAAACATGTTACAAATATAGGTCACAACGCAAATCATAAGGATCTCCCTCCAATAGATGAAACATGAGATGCAATCCAAAATATGAGTCGGCCACAAGTGTAGCAACATCAAACAATGAGTCACGAAGCTTCGTTGATTAGGAAATTCCTTCATGAGATTAGAAAGCTATAGCTCACCGTTGAACAAGAAGAATAGATAGAACCCTCCAAGAATTTGTGAGATCTCAATCACAAAGTATGGATTGAGTTATGAACCTAGGAAAATACTTGCAACATAATTCTAGGAATAATCCATGAGGTGTGCAACAACAAAAGATCTAGACTAAATAAATGCTGAAAGAAACTCAGAGACTAAGCTAACATGAAAGAAAAAAAACAAATATTTTTGGTTGATGCAAGATTGCCAAGAAACCTAATATGCTTCCGCATCACATTCTCTTCCTATCCAATTCTATCCCTCTACCTGCTCACCCCATCCCTTCCCTCTCTCTCTCTCTCTCATGTAGAGAAAAACTCAAGATATTATATTTATCCTTTTCATCCATCTTGACACCAACTAATGCCAATTGATCCACAAACATATTGAATACTTCCAAGTGGTCTGTAATTTTTCCACCCTCCTTTTTCAAGGAATATAGTCTATTTCTCATAAAAAAACTTATTTACTAAAGATTTATCTTGATGCATCTCACCAGACTTCTTCCATAGTTTAGTTTCAAAGGTCTCTTCATGCACATTTGATTAGAATAATAGCTTCCAAGAAAAATCTAATTAGACCCTTGGCTTTATGGTCCATAATATCATATTTAGTAGCCATGGACAAATTTTTAGGTCTAATGACATTCTCATCAACAACATCCCATAGGTCTCAAACTATTAACAACCTCCATCTTTAGCTTCCACATTTCAAAATTGTTTCCAAAAAAATTCTCCACCTCTATTTTCTCTAATGAACTTGCCATCTAAAAATTCTTGCAACACAATAAAAAAGAATCTTCTACACAATCTCCCACTCAAATCTATAATAGTTAACACAACTAAAACTAAAGGTAATCACTTTGAGCTTTGATACCACTTGTAAGGAATTTAAGATAGTACAACAACTTCCCACACTAATCTTGAGATGATGATTGTGTAAAAACTTTATCAAATCTTTACAACAATTACAAAAATTTAAAACAAATAAATATAAATAACATGCATACCACAACATAATGATTTACACGAGTAGAACCCTTTCAAAAAAAAAAGTGCAACCTCAAAAAGCTACTAAATATATTATTTAAAAATTAATAACTTACAATATATTTGCAGAGAAAGATCCTCGTAAGATTATCACCAACCAGAGATCTAGAGGTAACTCAATAGCTGTCAAAATATTCCACAAAACCTCTATCTTATGCACCTAATAAGTAGGAGATACAATACATGAAATTGTTAAATAGTATTACAAAACTATGGGCTAAAAACTACCTAAAAAGTGGTGCCCATATTATCTCTAACCTAAGATTCCCTTATGATGTGTCAAAACAAACATCAACATGTGTAACTCCATTTTACAATTCATTTATGTGCTTAACACATTTTTACATTTCCTATTTCAGCAAACCCAACTTCTCAAGGACATAACTTTTGAACCAGGTACCCGATTGATGAATTGTTTGAAGCACTGAAGAGCTCTTGACATAGTATATCAAGATATAACCTACTACACCATTTAAAAAAAACTTTTGAATCATTGAGGAACCTCTAAGGACTTTAAAATTGACTTTGTAAATGTTTTTTTGACAACTTAAAAAATGGAAACTTTGATATCTTCAAATCTAGACATTATCAAGTAAAAACAAAACTTTACTGATATCCTTATCTAGCCAAACCAAAGATTTTGGGAAAGTCTAAGAAAAATTCATGCTCAATTGTAAAATTAATATAAATATTAAGCATATGTAAATGCAAGGTTGAGATACATTTTTCTAAAAAAGATAAGGTGGGACACAAGTGAGAAACAAGCTATGAGATTGAGCACCTGCACAAGGTTGTGACTGTGGGTGTGGAGAGCCAATCAAACCTTTCTAGGAAGGGAAAATCCAAGGTTTTATTTTTCTTTCACTTGGAAAGTGGATATTCACAATTTGAAAAGGAATGGGAGAACTCATCACAAGAAAACTCCATAATGGGAATGGTGAAATATAATTCATCTGCATATGCAAAAAAGATAATATATTGTATGATTCATAGGTGTTGGTACATTCAAATTGGAGGGGGAATAAAATAGGATGGATGAAGTTAATGTAGAGGTTATGCATATTTATATTGTGGAGGTGGAACAACCTCCTCTACCTATGTATTCAAAATACCCGTCATGGCTTATGCTGATGCCTACCATCTTTCATAATGTCTAGGAAACTACATATAGCCATACAAACAAAAAAATAAATTCTATTGCATTAAAATGTATTATAAAATTTATGTAGTCATGTTGGGATATCCTAGGTTCGTTAGGGATCTCCTAAGTTCATTAGGACTACCCTATTTTCATGAATATTTCTCGTCAACCTAGAAGAGAATAATAATTTCAAGATGAAGACCTATATCTTCGTACAATTAGTGCATGCAAGATGACATATTTCCTCATTGACATTGTGACATATTGATTTATTTGATAGTAACAAAAATACGATTGGATTTTGTTTGGTCTTTTGAAATATTCACCATTATTTAGTGTTCACACCAAGTCCTAGCTTAGTCATGGAGCCCATCATTCCAAGAATGGGTATTAAAGCATTTTAATGTGCCTATAAATTTAACTATATGATAATAGTGTCTTATTAATAGGTGAGCCTATTGTTTAGCAGGTTGTCTTTACATAGAATGAGATTTAAACCTTGGTCATTCACTTTGAAAGTATCCCATTATATTACAATGTAATTAACCTAAATATATTATTTATTTCTAATATTATAATGTTATAATGATACCATTTCATTTATAATCATCATATTCACATTATTAATAAATATTTATATTATTATTTTTTATCAATAATGGGTAGGGTATTTGCATATTATTTTGAAATAAAGATTACAGTTAGGAAGAAATTTGGGAGTCATAGATAGGAGTTCTGAGCCCTAATAAATCTCTTAGCCTTGTAGTTTATAACTTGGACTCATTCTTACTAAAGGAATAATGAACTAATCCCACCAGAAGACTACCTACTTACCATATTATAAAGAACATGTCATAATACATCATATATAGAACCTAAAGAAAATTCATATTATTTAAATAAATTCATCACACCATATACATTCTTATATCCCTTTACATATTCATCTTATCTTCTATTACATTCCTTTTTCATATTCTATCTCCTTATCTATCCTTCTCGATCCCTCCTTTTGGTGATTACATCTTACCATCCATAGTATCCCTATTATATATGCTATACTCTTAATCTTATGATTTGCAAGATTGATGCGACAATATGAGTGTGTTTTCTCAAAATGTATTTGCCCGAGTTCCTTTTCTTTTCCAACATCAACCCGCATTTAAAAACTTGAATTTTCCTAAAATTAAATATGTTGTGCTAGAAGAATATCTTTATATGTCTCTCTTTTAGACTCTCAAATTTTTTGTCCCATTGATTTTGTTGGTGATTGAAGTTTCTAAATATGGACTTGGATTTGTAGTAGTAGAATTTTTTCTTCCAAGACTATGGTAAGTATTTGGATTTTCTGGGCCAAGTGTTGTGCCTCTTAAATAATACTAGTATTATAGGCCAACCTTAATTTGAATACTTCTCTAAGTTGAGTAAAATAATATTGATTCTCATCCCTTTGATCTTGGAGTTATTTAAATTTTTATGTGGTCCTATGTATGTATGGACTTGGCCATCCAAAACCTTAATGGAATCATAGTCAATTGATTTTTGAATTATCCGAAGCTCGATTTGATCCATTTGGGGTTTGATTGGTGATGACACATTTGGACATTGTAAGAAAAGCTAATATAGACTATTCAATTTTCCTTTACTATTCTTCATGTCACCTTGAATTAATTTTTCAGAAGAAAATGTACCACATTTCTTCCTCTCCTCATCCATTCTTTCTTTTTGTAGCTTTGTGGTGATTTTGTCTCAATGTATCATTATTTAGTGTAGCATTCTTGTGCATTTAATCAATCAAAATTCTGAATTGTAGTAGTAATGGATATGACGAGTCCCCTTAGGATTGAGAAAACTTTATTTGTATCTTCTTTAAAAAATCCTCTAACTAATTAGAGATCTCTATATGCTTCTTTAATATCTCCTCCCTAACTATTTGGTGTATGATATCCCCCAACTAAAAATTATGCTTGATGGTAAGATGAACCTTACATAAACTTGTGACCCCACCAAAGGTAACTATAATAGTTGTATAGATGCCATCAATTGTATCTACTTCTAATTGGATAAAAATTCCTTGATAAATTGTAAAGGATAGGTTGTGGAAGATGAAGCCCTTCTCGACTGTGAAAGTTGAGAGGATTGATCTAAATAAGTTTACTTAAATTTTTATTCTTCCTTGAGTAACTTTTGATAAGCCTTATAGTTGTTTTCTTTATTTTTGACTATATTTCTTGAGTTGCCTCTAACTTCTCTAATAGTAGTTTGTCCAATCTTTGATTAGACTTGATCTCCTTTGTTTGTATTTCCATTACTCTTTTCTTTTACAATGGTGTGATGGTATGGGCCACTTCACTAATTTCTAATAGTTTATTGTGTCCTTTGTTGTTTTCCACCTCCACAACCTAGATATGGTGTTCAGGGAGTTTTCAAATATATCAATTAAATAGATTCCAATATTATTTTTTGAAGACACCATGTATCTAATCAATTCTTTCTTCATGAGAAACTAGTGTCCACTATTATCTCTAAGTATGCTTGTGTTCTTTACTCCACCATTCTGATCTTAATAGTACACTATATAAATTATGCTCATCAATCAATTGGGGAAATTTTGATGTTTTTGTTTGTTCCAAGAGGGAGGTTTCCTCTATCCCTTATTCTTTTTCCTTTAATTTTTTTGTGGTGACACTCTTCTTTGTGCTTTCCTCTTTCTTCTCTTTTGTTTCTTCTTCACACTCATATGTAGTAAGACCTCTGATGTTGTATTATTTGTCTATGTATAGATAATCATTTTGTAACTATCTTAGCATAATGAAAAACCACTCCTCCTATATGGTCTCTTTTGGGGACTCTCTCTAGACATCAAATTTATTCTCCTATATTGCGATTGGTAATTGTGTGTGTTAAGATGCAACAAGGTAACCTTGAGGGCTTCAAACTTCATGTGATCAACCCTTGCAATATGTGCATGAATATATCATAAGTGAGAATCAATAGTGCAATACTAATGATACATACTTATATAATTTCCTATGGGAGGTGCATATATTACAATATTAGTTTATTGCTTTTCCTACCAATGTTTGCCTACTAACATTCTACGACTCTATTTTTTCTTACCACTATCTTTATTCTAATCTACTCTATAGAACAATATAATGAAAAAAATATATTCTAATGAGTCTTAAGTTATATTACATTTATAATATTCCTTTATTGTACAACATTTGACCCTTTTCAAGTTAGCCTTATGGAACTAAGTGTTTGTTCTTTAAGATCTACCTAGTGTCTATTGGTAATGCAATTTTGTTGTATGTATGGAATTTTCCTTTGGGTAGTGTCCTCTCTCCAACCTTATATCACATTCTTAATCTCAATTATTTGGCTAGTGCTATATTTCTAATTGTTCTTCATATACATTTTTTAGGATTTATTTTGATAATGGTGTACTTAGGTAGAGAATTAGTGTTAGAGTATTATTTCGTTTTACTCTAGTTGCTTAAGCGTCTCTTAGGTGCATTATTAATTAATTCTTAATTAATAATGTGCAACCTAGTATTTCCCTTTTAGGGTTTCATTCACCTTTTTAAGGTTGAACTTTGTAATTGTTTTTTTAATTCAGTTGATAATTTTGCTCTCACATTTTGAGTGAACATCTGAGTTCTGCTTTTTCATCTTTGTGCTTCTACTTTGTATCAGGTTCTTGCATGCAGGTGTATTCAGGGTCTGTGGATTTGCATGTTTGTCAAATCCTACATGGTATCAGAGCCATTCTGCTGCAGCTTGTTCAAAGTTTTCTAAAGCTGTGGATCAAGCTTTTTTTTTCTGGCATTTTCTGCTGTTTTTTATATTGGATCTGGGGGGTTGCAATTTTTTGGGGCACTTTGGACAAAAAATGACCTCACGGTTGCGTCCAGAAGGCTCGAGATACCCAAAATCCATATAAAATTTGTCCTTTTTGGGACACCGGAGCTTCTGGGAAAATTTTTTTTTCCCTTCTGGACCGTACGGCACGATTTTCGAGAAAAAATTTTTTAAAAAAAAGGGTTTTTCTCTTGTTTTTGTGGCGCACTGCCAGCGCTCCGCCAGCGCACCACCACCGCCCGGCCAGCGCACCGCCCGCCGGCCGCCTCCACTACCGCGCCACCAGCCGCCCAGCCGGCCGCCACCGCCGCTCCGCTCCGCGCAACCGGCACACCACCGGCGCCCAGCCGGCCGCCCCCCGCGCCACCGGCCAGCCACCGGCGCCCAGCCGGCCGCCTCCGCGCCACCAGCGCCCCGCCGACCACCACCGCGCCACCAGCGATCGGCCGCCCCACCGCCGCCCAGCCCGGCCGCCGCCCATCCTCCGCCCGGCCCCTGCAGCAGGTGACGTCACCTGCTGACGTCACTTGCCGGCGAGTTTCCGGCGCCGGAAAAATTTTTTCCGGCGTTTTTAAAAAAATTTTCTGACGGTACGGTTCTGACATCATGCTGACGTCAGCGACGGCTCAGTGACGGTCATACGGCCGTCAAATTTTTTGCCGTCCCTGGTTTTTTCCAGAGAGCTTGCATTTGGGGGTACTTGGGCGTTTTTGCTCCTACAGGGTTCATACGGACTCGAAAATTGACATATGATATATCACCGAAAAGGTCTTTCCGAGACGGACGCAATCATGCTGGTTTGGTTTGCTGATTCAGCCATTTGAGCTCTCTTTTTTAGCGTCAAAGTCAAGGCTTCTCCTTTCCTCCTTCTCTGCTTCTGGAGTCCAGGTTTTCTCCTTATTTTTTTTGTGCTTTCAGTTATTTGCTGTACGGGGGTTTGATTTATACATTGTGGGGGGGTGTTTTTTCCTTTCTGTAATTTACTTCAGAAAAGACCCTTCTACTTCTGTCTTCTTCTTCTCTCAATGTCGGATCCCTCTGTGGCCCGGCTGACACCGCATAATTATCATACCTGGAAAGCACACATGACCAGACTTCTTATGTCACGTGGCTTATGGTCATGTCTGGATGAGAACCAACCTGTCCTGCAACGTCCCTTTGAGATTCTTCAGCACAGGAATAAGATGGATGAAGCCATGGGCTTGATTGCACTGAACATCTCCGACAGTCTCCTCTTTCACTTGGAAGGTTTGACCACTCCTAGGGCCATTTGGGGCAAGTTTTCAGATTTGTTTGGCACAGTTAATGAGTTCAGGGCACTTCAGCTTGATGCAGAGTTGACTACTTTGACTCCTACCAGCTTTCCCACCATTGAGGACTTCTTGATGAAGTTCAAGTCTCTGCGTTCAGTTTTGCAGGGATGTGGGAAAACAAAGACAGATGATGAGTGTATCTATTTGATACTCTCAAAGTTGCGAGGACAGTACCAGATCTTTTCTTCCACTTTCTACTCCACCATGGATGCTTTGGGTACCAGACATGTTATGCCCTCTTTTGAGACTTTCTGTGATAGGTTGACTCGTGAGCAGTCCAAGATCACTCAGATGGATTCACTTGCAGGTTCACAGTCACAGGCATTGCTTGCCAAGTCATCTCAGGACACACAGAAGCCGAAGCTGAAGCAGATATCTGACTCCTCCTCTCAGCACTCTACTGACACACCATCTTCTTCTAAGAAGGAGAATCCGAAGACTCAGATCCCCACATGTTCCTATTGTCAGAAGAGGAACCATGATGAGTCACAGTGTTTTCAGAAGAGATGTGATGGTTATGAGAAACAGATTGCAGATTTGCAAGCTCTCCTTCAGAAGAGCACTATTTCCTCTCCATCCTCTTCCACCTCACAGGGGTCTGCTTTTCAGTCTTCTGCATCTTCTTCGACATCTGGACAGGTTTTTGGACAGGGTCATGCATTACGGGCATCTGTTGCATCCCCTTTATAGGTCCCTTGGATACTGGATTCTGGTGCTTCTCACCATATGGCATCTTCTCAGGAGTTGTTTTCTTCTTTTGAGACTTCTCCTATTCCTCATATTCTCATGGGGAATAACACTGTACAGACAGTCTGTGGGACAGGTTCAGTCAGCATTCAGGATGGCACATTCCATGATGTATTGTATGTTCCATCTCTCTCTGCAAACCTTCTCTCCATTTATCAGATTACTCGCAGTGGGTCAGGGAAGACAGTTGAGTTCACGGCCGATTCAGCCTTCATCAAGGATAGTGTGACAGGAGGCATTATTGCTACAGGGACAGTTGATCATTCCTCCCGTCTCTACATCTTTTCTCATTTTGGTCCACCATCTCCATTGTCGGAGCTCAGCTCTCCTCTTTCACGAGAGCATCATGTGGTGCAGTCAGGTAGCTTGAACCTCTGTGTTGTTCCTGAGACCCGTGTTGTGACTGCTACACCACATCCTGAGGAGTACTTTTCTCTTCAGCCGGATTCTTCTTCAGCACTGCTTGATCCTCCAGCTCCATTCATCGAGCCACCAGGTGCAGTTGTTGAGGATTCTTCAGAGGACACTCATCTCCTCTCTCATGACAGTGTCAGCACACCTGTCATACCACTTGCATTGGGGATTCCCTTACAGGATCCTCGTGTCTTCACATTTGAGCATCAGCTCGGCCTTCCAGTGACACCTCATCCTTCGAGGTCACCTCTTCAGCACCCACTGACCTTCACTCCTCTGCATTGGAGTCACAGTGGTTTGCTCATTGCTCCAGGGGTTCTTTCATTCTGGGGGGCTTTGGAGTATCGACCCTCTCTCTCGGGGGGGGTTACCAGCACGCATTGTACTACTGGCTTTGAGAGAGTCTCTTGAAGTCATGCCTTTTGTCTTTGCTTGCTTTTATATCTCTTTTTGGAGAGGGGTTTTTCCCACTGGGTTTTCTCCTTTGTCTCCGGTTTACAGAGATTTCCTTGTACTGGGTACCTGATCAGGCCTTGTTGCCGGGACCCATTTCTTGCTTTCTTAGTCTTGCTAGGTCTGCTTTCTCCCTGCGTTCAGCTTAAGGGGGGGTGTTAGAGTATTATTTCGTTTTACTCTAGTTGCTTAAGCGTCTCTTAGGTGCATTATTAATTAATTCTTAATTAATAATGTGCAACCTAGTATTTCCCTTTTAGGGTTTCATTCACCTTTTTAAGGTTGAACTTTGTAATTGTTTTTTTAATTCAGTTGATAATTTTGCTCTCACATTTTGAGTGAACATCTGAGTTCTGCTTTTTCATCTTTGTGCTTCTACTTTGTATCAGGTTCTTGCATGCAGGTGTATTCGGGGTCTGTGGATTTGCATGTTTGTCAAATCCTACAATTAGTGTTATGTTTCTTATTTTGTAGTGCGCTGAAATTATTTGTGACATCGTTATATTTTTACCACGTAGTTCTCTGGATATGTCATGTAAATATCCTCCTCCAAATCACCATGAAGGAAGACAACTTTCACATCCATTTTTTCAACCTCTAAATCATAAGCAACATCAATAGAAAGCAAATATCTAATGTATATCATATGACACTTAGGTAATGGATTTGTGTTATGTTTCTTGGTTTGCACTACCATAAAATTCTTTGTGATGGTGTCATATTTTTTTTTACCATATATTGCTCCAACTTTGTTGTGTAAAAATTTATAATCATAAAAACATGATCAAGTTATTTTTATTTAAAAACTTGATCACTTTTTTTTTAATTTTAATGCGATCTCAAGGTTTTATTTATTCAAGCCCATATGAATTAAGGCTCAAATTTTATCAGTTGTAAAATGTTCAGGTTATTTAAATTTTCAAATAATCCAAACTCGTTACCTGTGTTTTGGGGTTTTTTAAGGTTAGTGGACACTTTTTTATTTATCATCTTGGTGTACATATTGAAATGCTAGTTGGGAGATTACTTTCTTTTGTAGCTATAAACATTTTGATCGGGCGAGTTTTGAGTCTACCAACTTATACCAAAAAATGACACCATTACCAAAGATAATTTGATTCAACATTCAATTACATAGGTTAACTAACAATTATGACACAAACAAGAAAAGTAGGTTGTTGATAAACATTTATAGAAAGTTTTTGATATTAAGTTTATTTCTCTTGATTTAACGAGTGATGACTTTATGTTTAGAATAAAATAAAAAATTATTTGTGCTTGAATGGAAATAAAATATGGAGATAGATTAATAATTTAGAGATTAAAGACAACTTGAGGAGACTTTAGTTGAAGTAAGAAAACAATAACCAAGTAGAGCCAAAGATCAAGATATTTCACTTGTCCATGATTACCATGGTATATAACATGTTATCCCATCGTGAGGAGGTAATGCCTTCATTTCTTTAAGAGATCAATATCAATATACCTTAGATGATTTAGTTGGTACATGGTTAGAATGGATAGAATAACTTTTATATATGATTATGCTTTGCCTAGGAATCAAGAAATATGGGGGGTACTTAAAACATAAATCTATATATTTAGAACTTTAACGCAATTTACCCACATCACCACATGTGAGAATCACAAGGGACACTCAATGTACAACTCCTCTTGTTACTTCTCCTAAAATAGGATGAGAATAAGAAAGCCCTTTTTGTGATATTGAAGAAACCATTCAATCATAAATAAAACATAGAGATAGAGATTTGGATCAACACATAGAAATGTTTAACTAGATCAAGAAAAGACAATCAAAGATATGAAAGTACATAGAGTTGTATGGATCAATGTGATAGACAAACCAACTTTCTTGAATATGAATTAAAAATTTTGTTTTCTATAAACATAGCCCAGAACACTCTAAACTAGCACTCACATAGTTTGCAATAAAATTAGTGTATCTTCAGTTAGGAATATTGGCCACAACCAAGATTTTATCAAAATTTAAGAGATCAATCCAAAGACACAATCAAAGATTTTTTCTAGAAAGACAACCATTAAAATTGAGAGATACATGTAGCTCAAATTTTATGGTATCTCAAATTATTGTAATATAAAATTAAGATTGATGGGGAAGTGCCAAAGTTCTTGGACAACAATGTGACCACTTTGTGAAAACATGGTGACTATATGTAGTAAGGTAATCATGATGACTATTTCTATTGAAAATGAGACCACCATCAAAAATAAATTAGGCTAGGAGTTCTTCACTTCTTCCAAGAGTGGTACTTTTCTTTTCTTAATTAAGCTGATAGGCTTTTCTTGTGCGGAAGCCTGGGTACGGTGGTGCATTTATTTCTCACGCCATTTTATTTGTCTCATACTTGACAAACCACTGGATTTATGCCAGGATACCTTCGTGTTGATGTTGGTAAACCCTCTGATTGTTTTTGCGTGTTTGGCAAGAAAAATTAAGAGTTATGCACACACACACATGTTGCGCACAAAGTTTTAGAAAGGAAAAAATGAACTTCCAATAATTTTTTTGTCATGCCAGCTTTTTATCTCACGCCCGAAAAATATTTTTCTGACCATTTTTTCCGTTCTTGATTTAATGTGACGGTCTTGGGTTTATTTTTTTTGTTCTTGATTTAATGTGACTATCTACTGTTAGCACAGACTGTCTATTGTCAACTAAGATGAGACCAACAAACAAATACATTTAAAATCTCTGTTATAGGTGTGACTCATTTTTTTTAATATCTTATTAACTTTGTACATAAATTATTATTATATTAAAAAATATTAAGTATGTAAATATACTCTTTCATTTAAAGAGAATATATTTAAATGATTTTTATTAATTTTTAAATTAATTTTTTAAAATAATTTGAAAATAATATTAGATGGATAAAAATATTGATTTAATTTTTTTAAAAATATCTTTAATATATTTAAATAATTTTCAATTTAAATATTCAAATTTCATAAGAAATTTTTTATTTAAATATTTAAATTCTATAAGAAAATTTTTACTATTTTAAAGATAATATATTATATTGTTTTCATATTTATATTTTAATTTTTTTAACACATTTTCTAATGAATTAATTTGAAAGGATATTATTAAACAATTATGTTTTAAAATTTTAAAAATATAATTATTATATATTAAATTTAGCTAGTAAATTTAGTTAAGTGTACTATACAATTTTATTTACACTAATAGAAAACATAAAAAATTAAATCAATCTTAATGGTAAGAAAAATTACTTGGTATGTCAATTAGTTAATGAGTACTAAATTTGATTTACTTGACTAATGCTTGTCTATTTTGTCTCAAAACTCAATCAAACCAATTGTTGATTAGTTGCAAAGTGGGTTTGCTTATATCTCCCGGGAACAAATAATATCATATAATATATTTATTCAAATTATTGTAATTTGATGTGATATTATTAAATTACCAATCATGAACATAGGTAGAAAATTAATAGAGAGTTTAAAAAATAGCTATCTCATTCATATATCAAATATTAATTTATTTTTTATAAATTTTAATTTCATAAAAATATTCTATATAAAATACTAATTTAATTTTATAAATTTTAATTTAAAATTATAATACATTAATAACATAACTTCAAATTACTTTATCTTAAAAATGTTATCTATCATCTTGATGATAAAGTTGATGCTAAAAATATTACACAATGAAATTTAAAAAATTAAAAAAAATTTAAAAATATTCACTTTAAAAAAAATTACTTGTTAATATTATTTTAAAATTATCTACAAAGATAATATTAAAAAATTTAAAATATATAAATATATTCACTTTAATTAAAATAATATTTTTGTTTATATTATTTCAAAATTATAACTGTCTTCCCATCTCAGCTGCGGGTCACTCATTTTCAGTCTGTGCTGATAAGTTGTTGGTGAGCACGCGAGATGACAGTACAAAGTTATGGATGATGGGGTGAACCATAAAGGGCGTGGTATGCATGGGATTTTGTCGGCTGCATAGCCAGTGCCTTATTTTTTCACGCCATAGTACGCTCCTAGTGTGACTTCGTACACCCCCTATGGGAAAACATTGGAACTACTATTTTATTTTTACTTGTTTTTCTTCCTGGCTTGACATCCTTCACCAAAATTTATTTCTGTCTGGAATCTATTTCCATCCACATTGTTGAGTTTTCTGAACTGTTAAATATTTTCATCGGCTTCGAAAAAGTCTGTGTAGAAAACAACAAATTATCTGCCAAAGAAATGGGGAGGAATGATCATTTCGGCATGTAGTCCTCATCAACCATGGGGAAAGTTTTGCTTTGCACAATTGGATTTCATTTAAAGTTGTGGGTATCTTTTGTTTTACAATTTATAATATGGGCATTGCTTTTTGGTGAGCTTTGAGCTGCATGGTTTTGATTTTCTTGAGGTGATAAATGATTGAGTAGTTGATGGAAGATCATATTGCAAAGTTCAATAATAAAATATGAGTGTTTCAATCATGTATGATTAATCTGGTTCATGATTGGGCATGGTATTTCTTAGCATGATATTGATTATTTTATCATAAGTTGTCATCAAGCTTGAAGAGCTTTAATGGCACAAGCAATAATTTGCTTCAATATAATTGTAGCTTCAACCAATTTTTTGCCATGCAATTATAAATTGTAGAACATTGGCTTCAAATGAAGTCCATGGAATTAGGAGAAATGCACAAGAATAATTGCATCTTATAGAATTCTTCCACTAGCTTTTCCTTTCTTTCTTTTTTATTCTAGCTTGTGTCATTCATTCTTACATAACATTATCTAATACATACTAACTTCCCTTGATATTTTTATTCATTTGTTTAATCCACTTTGTCGAATAAACATAACCATTATGTTTTTTATTTTGAGCGCTTCCAAATGATTCCTTTATCCCTTTTAAGCCCTACATTTAATACATTCTATTTATTGTAAAAGAATGGGCAAGTACAACATAACATTTCCAAAAAATTTCATACCAAATAGCTTATTTGCTTATGGATTTTTCTAAAGAGTAATGGATTTTTATTATGAAATTTC
Source organism: Chamaecyparis obtusa (assembly GCA_027943335.1). Classification (NCBI taxonomy): domain Eukaryota; kingdom Viridiplantae; phylum Streptophyta; class Pinopsida; order Cupressales; family Cupressaceae; genus Chamaecyparis; species Chamaecyparis obtusa. The sequence continues at coordinate 358,056 of BSBK01000341.1, read as the reverse complement.
ACACAATAAATATTTTTCTTTAGGTGATTGAATTCATCAACTACCAAGTGAGTTAGTTTAGAACACAACGAGATTATAACTGAGAATGAATGTGTGTGAATGCCACTTGATGGAAGGTTATGTTTAGATGTGAATAGTTATAGTCACAGACAAATCATAACTGTGAAAGAATAATTTTCAATTACTCATGATGCTTTTTTTAAATTATTATATGTGTACAATTTACTTATTATGCTATGGATTGAATTTGTTAGTAAAGAGAGTTTTCCAATAGACAGATTTGGCTCAAGCTGAAAATTACCTATGTTAAAAAAATCTTTTCTAGAGAGGTGTATTGATTCACTTTTTCCCTGTTTTAATGGACAATTGTTTATTGGTATAACACACTCCACATGGTCTCTGGCTTGTAGGAACAGGAGGGTGAATCCGATGAAGATGAAGATGGTCAGGGGAGATGAGCTTTTTTGGTGGGGGGCTGGTGCTACGTTGAGGGCCCTCTCCCTTCTTTTCTTGAGCTTTCCATGGTTAGGGTTTGGGTGCTCTACGGAGGTGATGGAGTGAAGGGGGCTCTCTTTCTTGTCACTTCGGTCTGGAGAAAGCCTTTTCTTCCTCTAGAGGCTAGAGCTGGTGGGTGGCTGGAGTGGTTTCTCTGCTGGGATCCTCCTGTGCTGGCATTTTCCTGGGACTCTCATGCAGGGGTTTCTACCTGGATATCACTGCTCTCGTATCTTGTGAGGGAGAGTGGTGGTGGTTCTTTTGAAGTTTCTCTGAGTGGGATCCCTATTGAGGTGGGGTTCCTCACTAGAACTCTTTGGCATTCGATGGTTGCTCCCCTTCTTTAATCCTCTATCCCGCTTCCTATTGAGGTGGAAGCTTCTTTTGAGGAGTTTCTTTCCCTCCTAAGACCTCTTTCCCGCTTCCTATAGAGGTGGAAGTTCCTTCAGAGGTGGAGGCTCAGCCTATTGAAGTGGCTTGTTGTTGGATGGAAGGGATGGGTTGGAGTACAGTTAGAGAGCTTAGCCTTTGCTGGAGGGTTCTATTTCTACCAGAGATCTTTGATGGTCTTATCCTTTTCCTGGCAGGTTGTGATGTGGTGTTTTGGGGAGTCTTCCTCATTCCCCTCTCTTTGTTAAAGGTTGGGGGAGCCTTTCAAAACCCTAATGTGCTCGACCTTTGCTGGAGAGCTTTGTTTGTGCCAGAGATCCTTGACGGTCTTTTATTTTTCCTGGCAGATTGTGATTTGGTGGCTTGGGGAGTCTTCCTCATTCCCATCTCTTTGTTAAAGGTTGGGGGAGCCTTTCAAAACCTCGATGTGCTTGACCTTTGCTGGAGAGCTCTATTTTTGCCAGAGATCCTTGACAGTCTTTTCTTTCTCCTGAAAGATTATGATTTGGTGGTTTGGGGAGTCCTCCTCATTCCCATTTCCTTGTTAAAGGTTGGGGGAGCCTTTCAAAACCCTAAATGCTATGGTGCAGCTGAAGATTATCTGGTTCAAATGTTTAAGCTATTGTTTCTTCATTGGTTTGGTTTCGCTAGGGTGGACTGGTTTGTCTGTTAGCTTTGTTGGTTGTTAAAAACAATTTTGGTTATGGGAGCCATAAAAACCCTTAAATCTGATTTAGGGAGCCTAAAAACCCTAGATATCTAATGTTGTTGTAAATCATTGGCTTTGCTCTATTGGTTTCAGTAGCCTGTGCCTTTCTCTGTCTATTTCTTTTGGCTGCAGTTGTAGTTTTGTTTTTGTGCTACTGGTAGTTCTACTGGCTTTATGTGCTAGAGGGGTGCTGTAAGGTTTATTCTTTTCCCTAGTTGTTTCATTTAGTTCTGAGCTTACTCTTCCAATCTTCAAGCTTTGGGTTCCAGTTCCCTCCAAAAACTGAATGTACATGGTTTCGAGGCCCATTCAAAACCTATTTTTACCTTATTCAAAAACACACTCCACATGGTATACTTACAAAATTGAGAAAAATTTATTTTATGTTAAGTTACTTGCACAACCACTTTTTTAGTATTGCAATTCAAATTTTGTCCTTCATTCATTTCAACCAATTTTTTGTTGCTTACCAATTACACCTTTTTTGCTTCTAGAGGTTCACAACTCCCTAATCAAGAAGAGGAAACATCAATATTTACAGTTACAACAACAACATTTTTTAAATGTGTTTCAATGCATTTCAATTCTATGCTTTTCAGCAGGGACCTACACAAAACTACAATATGACAATATTGTAACTTTATTTCATCCACAGTGAATGTTTCTATGTACAAGACTTCTATCTAAAATGACACTTCAATAATTTTTAGAGTGACACTTAAATACACTTTTAATATATAAACCTTCAATTATATTTTCATATCAAAGAGTTATCGGCTTATCCCTTGCACCTTCTTTCGGTACACGTGCTAGTTGTATTTGTCAATTTTATTTTTTGTTTGTCACATTATCATTTTGTAGTTCTCCTCAATATGTAGTAGATTATCTATGTTGGTGTTTTCCCACAAAAACCATCATTGAGACAATTCAAATCTACGAACAAGAAAGTAAATATTTTTCCTTGAATGCTCTTAAGAAATTTCATAAGAAAAACCATTGAAAAAAACTATAATCAGAGAAACAATTTAATGTTTGTGGAGATTGAAGTCAACTCTTGATCTATCAAGCCATAATTTTATCTAGACAAATCAAAATTATTGCATGACCAAAGACCTAATCCTTAAGAAAACCTAATCCCAAAAATAGTATGGAAGCATATGCAATGACCATTTCAATATAGTTTAAGAATGAAGATACTTAAAAATACCAATTAAATAGAATCATCCAAGTAAACACTAACCTTGATCACAAAATTATTTGTATTTTCAAAATTTGTTAGTAATGCTTCAAATTGGTGTACATGTACTCTACTAGGTCTCGATGTTGTGGATTCTTTTAATATTATGCAATGTACTTATAGACACTATAGGTGGCTAAAATATCAAGGTGACAATATAGTTGGGCAACTAAAACTAAATAAAATTTCTATGAAAGATCAACACTAATCAAATTATAAGAAACACTAAGATTTGAGAGATAAAAAGCACACAAATAGAATGGGAAAAGTCAACCATGGATTCAATGTAGAAGTCGAGTACATATAGGCATAGAATGCAACTAAGTCCAACCATGAAAGAATGGATGAACTGGAGTGGTGACAAAACTGCCCTAGAAACTAGGAAGTGTAGTCACCTAAAATTGGTCTCCTAAACCATGGGCCCCTAATCTCAATTATTGATCATAATCATCAATGTCCTAACCCAAAATTCAATTCAATTTCTTTCAATACGATCTGATCATCAAAGTTGTAAAATCATTTAAATCAATTAATTTCTAAACATCAACATTATTTGACAATTAAATCAATTAATTTAATTAAATGTCCTAGCACACTAATTAAATTGAATCCACTTTCTATTTACACATTAAAAAGATTTAATTTGATTTAAAAATCTAAATATTGAGATAAATCCTCAAAATTGACAAAAACAATGGATTATCCTCAAAATTGATAAAAATAAAAATCAAAGATTGATAAAAAAAAGGCAAGTTTGAGTTAAAAAGTTGAGTTGCTTAATTTATTAAATCAAATAAAAGGAAAAAAGCTGTTGACTTAAGCATAAAAGATTAAATCAATATGTTTTATCTATTATTTACTCAAATCAACTAAAAAAAAAATGCTTTAACTCAGCTTTGGATTAATCTTGATCGTTCATCTGAATCCATCTCTACCATCAATTTTATCAGAGTTCCTATAAAAGAAAGACTCCTCTTCTCATTCAATATGCATAATTTTGATAACATTGTTATTTTGCAGGTTTTGAGAAGGAGCTATTGTGCATTAATTCATCAATTTGAGAGTTTGTATAGTCTTGCTTAGTTATTTGCATATCATTATAGCATAGATTTGATTTAGTTTTCTTATTTTCTCATATCTTATTTACATCATAAAAAAATATGAAAACCATAGTTTAATATTGCATTCATATAGAAACCGTCTGTCTTGGTGTAGTCAAGTCACTTATATTTCTCAAAAAATCTGAGAGCATCCATACTCGCATAGTTTACGAGGCAATAGATCACTTTGCTATGGTTTTATACATTCACACTAGTAAATTTTAGCTTGATTTTCGACGATGATTAGTCAATTTTTAGATGCCAATTGGTTGACCAAACGACCATAACTGTTGTCAAAATTTTCTCATCGATTATTCGACACATAATATGTTTGTTGAAAATGCGACCTCTATAGTTAAATTATCGACTGATCCACCATCGAAATAATCACTTCAACCTGGAAGAATTATTCGGCATACCTTTCCTCTATTCGAACAATGTTGGTCAAAATAACAATATAATGTTGGTCAAAATTAAGGTATTTCGGTTGACATGGTTGTCAAAATAGCGACGATGTATGGTCAGAATATTCGTTGAGTGTATGGCATTCTCGTCGAAAGTATATTCTTTGGCCGTCAAAAAAGTGATAGCAAATTCAATTTTTTTTTAAAAATAAAATATATTATCAAATGTATTAATATATTATAGTGATTGGAATTCGAAATTGAATGAATGTCCTAGCCTACATTATTCTTAGTAGACACCTACAACATCATCTTCCTCCTCTAACTAATATTATTATACTCATAAGTTAATATATATAATAATTTCATATTATAGTACATTTATCTTAATAATTTTATAATACTATATATCATATTTGTGCCAAATCTTCAGGATCTTTCATGTTTTGCAATTTTATACATTAAAAGTATGTTGTATGTATTTTAATCTAAAAAAAGAGAAAATATTGACTTAAGATATCTATATGTTAAAGTTAAATCTCATATGTTATAAATAAGACTAAAATATAAGGTATTGATGAATACTCAATGCAACTACATGAATTTAATATAAGGTATTTACTTATTTTTTGATTGGTAATCGGCAATGCCTCCTCGATACATCTATATTTATATTGCTACACTGCTCTCCTTATCTCTCCAAGTCTTAATGCCACCTTATCCTCCACCGCTGTCGATAATCTTCTTATGTCTCCATCCTTATCCCTCCACCACTGTTGACTCCCTGTGGCAACCTCCTTATCCCTCCACCGCTGCTACTAAAAATATCCTTATGGCTCCCTATGGCACCCCCCTCAACCCACCATCATTGCCGGTCATCCACAACAACAACCACTTTTCACCTCCACCTTATCCTCTAAGTCACCGCCATCCTCCATTCCACCTCACCACCTCACTGCAATCCTTCAATGCCTCCGCTAATGCCATTGGCATATCCTATGCTTCAGTGCCTCTTCCAGTGTCATCTGCACACCCCACAATAACCAGACCCACTACCTCTGCTTGACCAACCATCTCAATCTCACCATCAACATCCTCCGTGTAGACTCCCATGCTGCACGACCACCAATCCATCGATCACTTCCTCCGCCTATCACATCTTGATCACTGTGCCATCTACGCCACTTTCCATGCCTCGAGCTTTGCATAGCTAGGTTTGGCCAGCCTCACTGTTAATTCATCTTGTCCCTCCATGAATTTGAACCTGGGATGTCCCTATTTAGAAGGGTTCACAACTACCATTGTGTTGTGGGCTCATGCTCATAAGGTATTTACTTTTAGCATAAGGTATTTTTACTATATTTGTTTTCCTATTTCATTGATCCATAAATTTTTGTTTCTTAATTTGAGTTTGGCCTAAGAATTATGAGAAGACTCAAACAAACATGGTGCATCATTCCCACCAGTTATCTCAGTCATCTTCTGTATTGAGCCCTGTTGGAAAAGGCACACGAGGAGTTCAACTTTGATCACCAAGCCATGCTTAGAATACCCTACGAGGTGAGCATACTTAAGCAAGTTTATGATTTCTATTCAATAGAGACAACCCTAAAAAATGATACACTAAACATTAAAGATGAACAAAAACACAATTAAAACTTTAAATTAGCACACATGCACACATGGTGTCATGGAGTAAACAATGTTGATGGGGAAAAAATGTAGAGTTTTCTTGAAAAATATTGCTAACAAATCATAATGATAATGGCTTGATTTCTTTCCCATAGCCTTCCGTGGGTGAGAAAAATCATCAGTTCTATGATAAAATAGCCATTTGGTATAAAAAGAACAAGGACAAAACAAAACCCATAGGAATTCAAAGAGATGCGTTCATCAAGGGATGAAAAAGAAAATCAGTGAAAAGGCAAAAGAAACATACTATTCTTTTGTCAATGGTGTGTTTGTCCTGGAGAACCCTATCAAGACATCCATTTCTACTTCTATAAGAAATATAGAAACTCCTCTGTGTAAAATAGCTGAAACCCTGACTAATGTAGACGATGGAGATCTAATGTTTGCTTCTCATCATCTATATAAAAAATTTCATATGAAGATTATAAAATAAATACTCACAAAAGGTTTACATTGTTACTAACCTTTTTCATGGTTGGATATCTTGTTATTAGTTGAAAGTAAATACCCGACACACAACATCTACATAGTTAAAACAAGTGTTTTTTATTGTATTAAAGAATCAAATGAATCAATCTACACAACAAAAATAGCATTCCAAGATGATTGATAAAATTATTTGAAACATAGGTAACTGAAGAATGCAAAGAGAGAAAGAGTGCAAGATGGGTTTCTCCAAAACTTGTTTAAAGTAAATTATATATGATGTGCACAATTGCTTATGAGACCCATATCCAAAGACAAGGAACCAAAGGACAACCTTTACCTTTGGGGCTGAATATTATTCTCAAGAAGTAGGGATGTATGATCGTGCCTAAGCTTTAAATCCTTCAATCAAAGCATAAATGTTGGTCAAGCAATGTGTGAACAACAATATGTTGTAGTGCAAATTTTCAAGTAGAACAAGCATTTTCTAGAAAATAACAAAGGATTTTCATTAGTAAATAGCAGTCCAGGATTTTCTAGGTTGCATTTCTTGTGAAGAAAATATTTGTGATTCTGGAAAACTTACTATTGGTAGTTGGGTAAGAATGACACCTAGCATCAAATGGAGGATGATTGGGTTGATCTACAAGTCCATTAAAAATAGTGTCATTGAGAGGGAATTTACATGAAGATTAAGTCCTAGATGATATGTACCATTACAAAAAAAAGAAAAGTGATAGTCATGATAACTCAGTCAAAAGGATGTTCAATAGAGTATGAGGTCTTGTGAATATGATAGTGGTAAGAAAGAGATATAAAAGGAAAGAAAGAGATACTCCAAATTTTCCAGCTACACAAGGAAAGTAAAAATTCATTGGCTAGGACCTAAGATTACAAATGAAATTCCCTAGTGACGCAAAGGAGGATTGAGGGGCCAAGGAAATGGAACACCCTACCTAATCCACCTTCCTCACCAACACGTGGAAGCAATAAGAACATAGTGAGAGATAGAAAGTAGGTTAATTCAGATATTATCTTCATTCAAATTGATTCATACATGCCAGGCTATAAGGCTTTCCTAGTTATGGCCAGATATTACAATGAATTACCAAATTCCTCAAACATGCGAGGATATGCCAACAATCTTGATTCTACTATCTTTATCTTTTTTCCTCCAGCTCCTCCCTAAACTCCAACCAAACAACTATGCTTATACAAGAGGCCACCGAACTGAGTCGGTCTTCAGATCCCTAATCAATAGAAGGAATGATCAGATTTGGGACCACACACTTCCTAATGATGGATACCAGCATTAAATCCATGACCCATAATCAATGCACAAGTCAGCCTCAAAAAAAACTCAAAATAAACTACTCGGTAACTAGGATGATCGAGAAATAGACAAGCATTGCCAAGTGCCGATGAAACAATTGATTGCCCAAGAGATAACCAACCAAACTCAGTAACCAAAGGAAATCGACCAACTACTGAGCCAACTTGGTCAAAGAAGGAACCAAGCAACACAGGCAAACTTTAAAATCTTTTTGGTGACACAGGATTGCCAAGGACCTGAGATGCTTATGCATCAGACACCTGGGGTTATTTACAAATGATTCTCCAAATCATTCAGTAGGCATGATCCAAGTTGCATCCAACTCAGACTGTGAAATCCATGAACTGTCTTCAATCGGTCTATTCTTCCACTTTACCAGATATTCCATATATTATTTACCTCTTGTCCTTTTGCTAACTCTTTGCTCTAAGATTTGTTCAACTTCTTCATTCTACTTCTTAGGATATTCCATCGGTACTGTCATGTCTTGATCAGGTTCATGATACTCATACAAATCAACAATGTTGAAAATTGGTGATATGTCCATGTTATCAGGTAACTCAATCTCATATGCAATTCCACTTTCAAATTTCTTCAAATTATTGCAAGGTCCAAACTTCTTCATCTTTAGCTTCCCATATGTTCCAACATGAAATCGACCTTTCTTCAAATGAACCATCAGTTCATCACCAACATCAAAAGTCCTATGTCTCCTTGATCTATCAGCTCTATTTTTGTATTTCTGATTACTCTCTTAAAGGTTGATTTTCACATCTTCATGCAATGTCTTCATGTACTCAGCAAATTTCACTCCTTCAGCACTTCTCTTACTTTCATCATCAATGTCTCTCAAATTAGATATACCTCTCGTTTGTATGCCATTCACAATCTCAAATGGTCTTTTCCCAGTACTCCTATTCACTAAATTATTGTATGCAAACTCTGCTTGTGCCAACACAGAATCCCAATTACTAGGTGTGTCTCCAACTAAACATCTCAAAATATTTCCCAAACTTCTTTTTACAACTTTTGTCTGTCCATCAGTTTGTGGGTGAAATGTAGAACTATATTTCAACTCAGTACCAAACTTTCTCCAAAGAGTCTTCCAAAAGTATCCAACAAATTTACTGTCTCGATCAAAGATAATACTCCTCGGTAATCCATGCAATTTGACAATTTCCTTAAAGAAAAGATCTGCTACATGTACTACATCTAATGTCTTTCTACAAGGTATAAAATGTGCTATCTTTGAAAATCTATCTACCACAACAAATATAGAATCATTACCTCTTACTATCTTTGGTAAGCCAAGAATAAAATCCATACTGATGTCAATCCATGGTTTCTCGGGTACAACTTTTCACAAATTTATGAACATCTTTATACAACTGTGGCCAAAAGTATTTCTCCTTAAGCAAATTCAAAGTTTTATCAATACCAAAATGTCCAGCCAAACCACTGCTATGTTTCTACTTTATCAAATTAGTTCTCATTTGTCCTCTCGATATACACAACTGAATACCTTTAAACAACATACCTTCTTGAATGAAATATTCTTCCCATTTTGTACTTGGTTGATCTTGAATAGGTGCTCTACACTTTCTCCATGGCTCAAAAAAATCAGGATCTGTTTCATACAAATCTCTCATCTCATCAAAACCAAGAACTTCAATTTTCATCTCAGTCATCAAAGATCGTCTTCTACTCAATGCATCAACAACTCGGTTAGTGACTCCACTCTTATGTTTGATCACAAATGTATAACTCTACAAATACTCAATCCATTTCATATGTCTTTGATTCAACTTATTCTGACTACCCAAGTATTGTAAAGCCTTATTATCAGTATACAACACAAATTCACTCGGTATCAAATAATGTCTCCATTTCTTCAGTGCTTGAACAATAGCATAGAATTCTTGATCATACACAGAATATTTCCTTCTAGCATCATTCAAATTTTCACTAAAGAAAGCAATAGGTTTACCTTGACTCAATACAACTCTAATTGCACTTCCACTTGCATCACATTCTACTTGAAATGCCTTATTGAAATCAGGCAATGCTAAAACATGCAATTCAATAACCTTCTGCTTTAGAGTCTCAAAACTCTTATCAGCTCCATGTGTCTGCTTGAATTCTCTTTAATCTCCTCTCATAGTATCAGTCATAGCATTACAAATTGAATTGAAATTCCTTATAAACTTTCGGTAAAAACTTACCAAACCATGAATTGATCTTACCTCACTAGCATTCATAGGTGTAGGCCAATTCAGAATAGCTTCAACCTTTTCAAGATCCATCTCCAAACCACAGCTGAAATTAAAAATCCCAAATACACAATCTATTCTTTCATGAATGAACACTTCTTCAGATTTATCAATAAATTTTCTTCTTTCAATCTCTGCAAAACTTGTCTAACATGCAACAAATGTTCTTATTTGGTCTTACTGAATATCAAAATATCATCAAGATATACAATCACAAACATACCCAAGAATTTCTTCAGAACTTCATTCATCAACCTCATAAAAGTACTCAGTGCATTAGTTAAACCAAAAGGCATAACCAACCACTCATACAAACCTTCTTTTGTCTTGAAAGCAGTCTTCCACTCATCACCTTCTATGATTCTGATCTGATGATACCCACTTTTCAAATCAATCTTTGTGAAATACTTAGCTCCAGTCAAACTATCCATTATGTCATTCATTCTAGGTATGGGAAACCTATAATTCACTATTATCTTGTTGATTTCTCTGGAATTAGTACACATTCACCATTCTCTATTCTTCTTAGGTGCCAATACCATAGGTACTGTACAAGACTCAAACTTTCTCTGAACAAACCTTTATCTGGCAACTCTTGAATCTGTCAGTTCAATTCTTGATTCTCGGTAGGTGTCAACTGATTTGGTGCTCTATTCAATAAACTAGCTCTAGGGATTAGATCCATGCAATGATCAATACTTCTTTTTGGTGGAAAACCATTAGGTACATTATTAGAAATGATATCACTATACTTAGTGAGTAAGTTATCAATCTCCTCAGGGACACTATCCTCTATTTTCTTACTCAGTTTGTTAGGAATCAAAACAAAACATACATCATTCTTCTTCAAATCCTTAACAAACTTTCTTCCTTCCATCAAACAAACTTTCACAAATGTGCAAACATTACTAATAGGTTCTTCCATCAAAGGTAACAATATTTGTTTTCTTCCATCAACTACAATAGTATACTTATGTAATCTCCCATCATATATAGCATGTCTATCATATTGCCAAGGTCTACCCAAAAAAATATGACAACAATCCATAGGCATGATATCACATAACACCTTATCATAGTATTTTCCAATCTTCAAATTCACATAACATTGTTCACTTACCAGGAGTGTATGCTCATCCTTGATCCATGAAATCTAATAGGGCTTCAAATGTTCTGACCTTTCCAACTACAACTTTGTGACCATCTCTTTAGATGCCAGATTCTTTGAGATACCACTGTCAATGATTACCTTCCAAACTTTGTCAAAAACTCTACATCTGATCTTGAACAAATTTTTCCTTACCAAATCTTCCTTTTTATTTTCATTCCATAGTGCTCTTCTTACCATCAAGTTATTTTCCTTCTTAGGTTCATTCGGTGACTCTTCTTGCACCAAAGCATTTCTACTACTACCAGCCTTCTTACTAGCATGTGTACATTCAAAAGATCTATGTCCTTCTCCATAATTGTAAAAAGTTCCTCAGAAATTACCTCTGCTATAACCACCTCGGTAGTTACTGCCTCTGCCTCTAGATGAAATTTCACCTTTCCACTTGGTCTTTCCTTGATCCAGAGTTATCTTTTCTGGTTCAGATCTACTATTTTCACCATAAGATCTACCTCTTCCTCTAGGGAATCTACCACCTTGACCTCTTTGTCTCTTCTCATGTCTCTTGCTCAATTTCTCCTCAGCTTTCAATGCAAATTGATAAGCCTCTTCAATGTTCTCCAATTTGACCAAATTGATTTCCTCTTGGATGGAAACTCTCAAACCATTTAGGTATCTAGAAATTCTTTCCACATCATCCTCATCATGTCCAGATATGATATCTAATCTATATAATTCCTCAGTATACTCTTTTACTGATCTATCTTTCTACCTTAGACTTTGCATTCGCCTAACTAGGTTAATTTGATAATCACAAGGTAATAATTTTCCTTTCAATTTATTCACCATTTTGTTCCATACCTTGATTTTGTCTTTGCCTTTCTTTTTTTGATCCAACTGCAGATGTTCCCACCATAAGGATGCATGACCTTTCAACTTTGTGCCTGCAATTTTCACCTTCTTTTCCTCAGATACATTTTCATACTCAAAATACTTCTCCATTTTTGTGATCCAGTCTATCAATTCATCAAAATCCAATTTTCCACTATATTCAAGAGGATTGAAATGTGTTGTTGACTTCAAGCTGGTCAAATCCTTCAAGAATCTTTCCTCACCTTGATCCATCAAAGGTGTAGGTTCTACATTTTCTTATTCTTCCTCAATTTCATCATTACTAACATCTTCAAGATGTCTACCTCTTCTATGGGCTGTTTCAATAGCTTCTAATCTAGCAGCAAGTTGTCTCAACATGCCTGCCAATCCTGGATCAGCTTCTTGCCTCCCACAAACCATCTTGAAAACCCTCTATAATTGCAGGTTAGATCATAATCTGCCACCCCACAACAATTTAACTAGGGCTATGCAAGAAGGAAGCTACAAACCTAGATCCGTAGACCTAGATCTAGATCTCACCTCACTCTGATACCACGTAACACAAAGGAGGATTGAGGGGCCAAGGAAATGGCACACCCTACCTAATCTACCTCGCTCAACAACACGCAAAAGAAAAAACAATAGAGTGAGAAAGAGAAAGCATGATCATTCATATATTATCTTCATTCAAATTGATTCATACATGCTGGACTGTAAGGCCTTCTTGATTACGACCAGATATTACAATGAATTACCAAAGTCCTTAAACATGTGAGGATCTACCAACAATCTTGATTCTACTATCTCTATCTTTTTTCCTCCAGCTCCTCCCTAAACTCTAACCAAACAACTATACTTATACAAGAGGCTAAAAATCTGAGTCGACCTTCAGATCCATAATTAATAGAAGGAATGGTCAGATCTGGGACCACACACTTCCTAATGATGGATACCAGCATTAAATCCATGACCCATAATCAATGCATAAGTCAGCCTTAACAGAAACTCAAAATAAAATACTCGGTAAGCAAGGATGATCGAGTGATAGACAAGCATTGCCGAGCGCCAGTGAAACAACCGACTGCCTAGGAGATAATCGACCAAACTTGGTAATCAAAGGAAACCGACCAACTACCGAGCCAACTTGGTCAAAGAAGGAACTGAGCAACACAAACAAACTTCAAAATCTTTTTGGTGACACAGGATTGCCAAGGACTCGAGATGCTCCTGCATCACCCAGCAAAGCATATAAAATGCAAGATTTACAAGGTGAATTGTTACCGACACACTTTAACGGTAACAAATTAAAAATTCATCATTCATAATCAATTAAAAAACTCATAAGAATGAAACTACCCAAGACAAGGTAGTAGGGAAGTAAAGGGGTAGGAAGAAACATGAGAATGAGTCATTTAGAGGTAGCTAATAAATTTTCATCTAGATTTTTAGGCTTAAAGGTAAGTGCTTTATAAAAATTCCCCATTCACTCTCTTATCTATAAATCTAATTTGATGAACATGGTGATGCAAATTGATTGATGAACATGTTTAAGAAGTAAAATATTTCTTAAAGTGAATGAGAAATAATATGGAATAAGAAGTAGGCATTTTTGACCATTGAATCTACGTCACTGGGTTAGTTTGAGCTTCACTTGGTTTCAAGAATAGTTTAATATTATCTACTTAACAAGGCCAACCACATGAAGGTGGAAGCTCATTTCGCCCCTCTCCCCCCTAACATCACTCTAAATTCCCCATTAACATCTAATAACATTCAATCATTCATCCATTCATCCATTTTTGAAATATAACATTCAATCATTATAATCACATGATAACATTCATTAACACATAAAATTCATTAACACACAACATTCACGAATAATTGTGAAGGTTTTATAGACGTAGGTTACTGAATCATCATCTCTGCACTGGTACTCAATCTAGAAACCCTCGTATGTATATAGCCACTCTAGCAAATCTCCACATCTAGCAAATGTCCACAAAAATCCCTTTTGGCCTCCACTGCATATACATCTTCTTAGAATCTAAAAACTCTTCATCATTGATTCTCATCAATGTACAAATAAAATTGTGAGAAAATGCTTAATCCCTAACTCAATCTTTGACAAATAAAATTGTGACAAAACACTTAAAGAATATGGAAAGCTCACAATGTTTAGAGACACACTTGACTCCAAGTGCCAAGTGCAACTGTATCATCTTAAATGGAAGCACTTCCATGTTAAGAGAGTTTATCCCTCTGAGTAAGTAGTTTGGGGTCATGTCAAGTTCCTTGATTAGGTCTTTGTATGGATTTGGTAGTTTCACGTCTGTTATGCTTCTCTCCCCTTATTTCCAGCCTCTTTCTGAAAGACTTTCTCTGAGAAACTAAAGACTTTGACTTTCTAGGTCAAGGATGACCTGCAGGGTCAAGGAAGACCTAGACCCTGACCTAGGTCAATGTCAACCTCGACTTTGACCTAGGGTAGATTCAACCTCATCCTTGACTCCAGGTCTAAATTTTAGTTTCTGGAAGTTTCGGGAAGTTGGGATTCAGAAAGTTTCATTTTCCTACTTTCGGGTCAGCTGTTTCAGATTTCGGAAAGGTAAACCCTTAAACTACATTTAATCTAGGTCCATTTCTAGGGGTTAAGGTTAATTGGGTTTTAATTCTCCAATGTCGGCCTCTCTAGAAGTTTGTGCCCTAGATCACTATAAAAGGAAGCCTTCCTCTCTCATTTTCTCCATCCACAATCAAGCAATTACATCCATTTTTCATGATCAAGGCATCAAGTTTTTGGAGATCAAGTGCTCAACGTTTTCTCAAGAAAATTCATTCAATCCATCATCCATTCAAGCATTCAATTTTTCCATTGAGGATCAAGGATTCAAGCATTCTAGCCTTTTGAAGGGATTTGGTTCAGGCATTCAAGATTCATCATTCAAAACCCTAGATCTAGCCATCATGGTGGTGTGATCTTCCTTCAAGATCCTTTGTTCATCTTCAAGATCCATTCATTCTTCCCTCAAGGTGGATTCCAAGCATATAATCATGGAGGTTTAGATTTACATTTGTTAATGTTATGTCCAAGCTTTCATATCAACATAGTTGTTTACATTTGAAATACAATTGCATATCTGTTGAATATCATAGCTTCATTGTTAGATCTACTTCTACTACTTGCTAGCATTCTCTATTTCAATTCCATTATTAACGTTGATTCCAAACAAGGGTTTGACTAAGGCAAACCCCTCATCCAAATAATAAAACAATTTTTCTTGTAGGTACAGGTACATGATGATGAATTAAAGTGCAAATCTAGATACCCTTTTTGACAACCTTTTGGGATCCACGAACATAATTTTCGTCAGAGCAGTTGGGTCAGGGATGACCTTTAGTGGGAGGTAAGATTGTGCCCCGCTATTTGGGTCAAGGTTGACCTGGCTCATAAAAGAAAAAGATTTTTGGGTTTTGTAGATCTCACAGTTTCAGTTAAAAATTGTAAAAATCAACAGTTTCTGAGACCATCTGACAGGGTTTTCAGCTGATTCTTTTTCGTAGGTAAGTACCTTTATTTCTTCATTTAAATATTAGTTATCTATATTTACATCCCATATCAATATAATTCCATGTATGTGTAAAATATCGGTTTTGGGGTCTCTTTTATGTGCAAACCATTGTTCTAGGACCCCATCCATATTTTATTCTATACAACAACAAAAATAATTTGTCCAATTTGGATAGTAAGTCTAATTTAACTATTTAATATATATATATGTTTGTTGGCCAAGCACAATAAAAAGCAACAGTGTAATGAAAATTGAAAATTACAACTTACATTATTTAGCGTAAGTTTTAGATGCAACTCCCAAAATTTCAAATACAAAATAAAATTTAATTCATAAATGCAAACTTCAAGAAAATAGAGTTGTTAAAGTTTTGTCTGCCTTTTCTGAAAGTGTAAACCCCAATGCTCATATAAAAATCCTCATATGTATGTATATAGCCACTCTATATTATTCGGTAGATGTTGGCAAGTGATCCTTCTTAGTTGTTGTTGTTGGTATGCATTTTAATCTAAAACAACAACAACTAAGAAGGATCACTTGCCAACATCTGCTGAATACAAGGTACTCCAACCATTTCCATCATGATATCTCTCCATCATTAATTCTCATCATTGATATTTTTATACAAGCATTGGGGCTTACACTTTCAGAAAAGGCAGATGAAATATTAACAACTCTATTTTCTCGAAGTTTGCATTTATGAATTAAATCTAGTATGCTCTTGTGTGATCCAGTATGCTCTTGTATGATCCAAAACCTACAAGGAGCAATAGGTATGATGTCAAATGTGTTGTCAAGCAATAGCCAAATGATCACTAGCACATTTCGTGCATGGATGAGAAACAATATCCAAAGTTTCTAGATTCTGAGAAGAGGCATGAGTGGAGGCCAAAGAAGGGATATTTGTGAAGGTTTTATAGATGTAGGTTACTGAATCATCATCTTTGCACTGGTACTCAATCTGGAAACCCTCGTATGTATATAGCCACTCTATATTATTGAGATTCTCCTTAAATTATTAAGCTTCTCTTTGTTTCGAGAATAGTTTAATATTCTCTACTTAACAAGGCCAACCATGTGAAGGTGGAAGCTCATTTGGCCCCTCCTAGGAGCCTCTTATGACCCTTTACGACATTTTAAGACCTCTAAGATGTATTCTTAGGGATTGTAAAGGGTCATAAAGGGTCATAAGGGGGCCTAGGACACAACAGCCGAGAAACATAAATGTAGGCATCATGGTCACAATTTTTGGAGACACAACATAATTGAGTGGTATACCCAGATGATGCAACACAACCACTACTCCTCCAGTTCCAAGTTGACACTTCAGGTTCCAAAAATGATAGATAAGGAATAAACTTAGAGAGTGGAGGAGGAGGGCCATAACGAATGAAATAATATAGGGACCTTGTATTATTTTGGTCATTACGACCCTCCTCCAATCTCTAAATTTATTCCTTATCTATGGTTTTTGGATCCCACAGTGTCAACTTGGAACTAGAGGAGTAGTGGTTGTGTTGAATCATTTGGATATACCATTCAATTATGTTGTGTCTCCAAAAAATTGTGACCATGATGCCTACATTTATGTTTCTTAGTTGTTGTGATATCTACATTTATGTTTCTCAGCTATCGTGTTTATGTGCATGTTCTTTATGTGTTTGCCTTCTCTCCCTCACATCCAAAATAATATTTTCCCACTCTGAATCAAGAATGCACATGCAACATGTATGTATGTTTTATGAAACACCTATCCACAACAGAATGGGAAGACATCTTTCTATCCTGGGCCTAGATCCTTCACAATTAGCTTCATAATAAATGAAGTAGATGAGAGCTGAGCAATTAGCTTCCCAATAAAAATATCATAAATGAACTGTGTACCCCAATTCCTGTGCCCTCTGTGCGTACCTAAATTATATATTTGAAACAAAAAGGGTAAAGCTTAAAGAAGTTAATTTTGCATCATAGTCTGTAGTTGTTTCTGCAACAGAGCATCAAACACCACCTTCAACACAATATGATAACCTATCCACAATGACCAAAATTCATAAAACATACAGACCTGTCTACTGATCATATTGTGTTGAAGGTGGTGCCTAATGCTATGCTGCTGCAACAACTATAGACTGTGATGCAAAATTAACTTCTTTAAGCCTTACCCTTGTTGTTTCAAATATATCATTTAGGTTCGCACAAAGGGTACATGAATTGGGGTACACATAGTTCATTTATGAGATTTTTCTTGGGAAGCTAATTGCTTAGCTCTCATCTACTTCATTTATTATGAAGCTAATTGCTGAAGGATCTAGGCCCAGGCTAGAAATATGTCTTCCCATTTTGTTTAAGCCATATTCCTTGTTCTTGTCAAACTTCCTTGGTCATTGCAACTCGCTTGGGCATTGCAACATGAATCCTGCAAGGGGGCCTCTCTTTCCCATTTCCCAACTTAGGCATTGCAACATGAATCCTATTGAGACAACTATTGATCCTACAATGGTAAAGAGAATCCCAATATTTTATCAGCCTATAGTCTTTGGCCACTTTGGCAATGAGATTGCGAGCAGTATTGATCTGGCCAAGGGCCAACTTGTTCCTGAAATTATACTACACCATTTTTTCTCCCTTTCTCTTTGCATGTGCTGATTCTTCCCCAAATTTGATTACTTAGTTAGAAAATAGAAAAAAGGGCACTTAAACTCACCAAGACTCTTCACAAGACTTCTAATGTTTGTAAGCTATACTTGAAAAAAATTGCAAGTTTGTTGTAATATCTTTGTAGTGATGTTACAGTTACTATTTTCCCTTGTTAACACCAAATTACAAACTTGGAATGAAGGTTTCATATTCAACAACATTAGTAGTGTAATAGAAATGTAATTTAAAAGTTGGAAGACAAATAATACAAGGCAAGGCCAATAATTGGTGTTGTCTAGTGCACCATTTCTTGTGTCTTTCACCCAGAATAGTCACTGTTCCTTGCCTCCTTTCACCTTCCCTACATAAACACTTATAGGCCCAGGTAATACAAGGAAAGGCTTCTCCCACAAGTCACATTAAACACAGAAAGTGGGAGAGCCTAGGAAATCATTGGTTCTTCAAGACAAAGATTGTTTGCACGCCAAGCACTGTACAAGAAAAGTCAATAAAAGGACTGAAATTCTTTGATTTTAAGAATTCAAAAAAATATAATCAGTACATGGAATGATCAAAACTTATAATACCAATCAATGAATTCTTTTCCTATCAATGTTGCATTGAGTAGAGAGTTTAATAATATAAACACCAAATTGTGTCTTCACGAGCAAAGAAGTGACATTTTGTAAAGAATTAAAAGTTTATTGCTTTGTAGTTAATTACATTGTCTTCTTCGACCATACACACCTCCCCACAACTTCTGAGTATCCTCTCCCATAAAACTCACATACAAAACTGACCAAAATCCCCTTACAAACTAATTTTCAACTTCTTCTTAACCTGCACAATCAGTTATTTGACTGTTACAGTTAGTTATTCATTTGCATTGTTGTCTAGTTGACATCTAGTTGTCAACTTCGACCACTTTAATCTTTCTTGCATCATCTTTAACCTTTCAAAAGGTTTTAGGTTCCTATCCTAATCCCCTAAACTCCCTAAACCTCTACTAAACCCTTATTTAGTCCTTTAGGCCATAATTGCATAAAAATGCAATTTTACATCTTTTTGGAATCTTTGAACTTTGAAGTGCAATTACATGATAATAATGACATCAATGGCCATATAACAAACTTAGATATACCTATAGGTCCTTGACCCTTACATAAATCCTTGGATCACTCAAGTGACCCCAAGGTTACAACTAGCCCATCCAATGCCATTTAATGGGAGTTCTATTAGACCTTTGTTGTAAACATGCCATTGGTTCAGTTTTGTAAATTTGTTTTTTGTGTTAAATGCATTTAAATGGAGCATTAAGCATAGTAATAATATGCTTAATCTATTAGTAATTGGCAGATTAAATGCAGATAACAATTTTTTTTTTTTACAAAACTGAACCAATGACATGTTTACAACAAAGAAATAGAATGATAATAAGATGCTGAAAATTCTACTCTGTTTAATACACGCCAAAGGACCAGTCCCAACAATTCTTAAACATAATTTATCTGATATGATGAATTCTTAATAAAGGTCTATTTCTGTAGATTGCTAGCATGAAGGAAGATTTGACCTAGCCAAATCTTCCTTGTACCACACAAAAAACTGTGTGATAACTATGTCTACTCCAACCTTAATTGTTTAAGAATTCATCATATCAGATAAAGTATGTTTAAGAATTGTTGGGAGTTCTATTAGACCTTTTTTGTAAACATGCCATTGGTTCAGTTTTGTAAATTTGTTTTTTGTGTTAAATGTATTTAAATGGAACATTAAGCATAGTAATAATATGCTTAATCTATTAGTAATTGGTAGATCAAATGCAGATAACACCTTTATCAGTTTAGCATGTTTAATGCATAGTAATTAAAAATTTATTCTTATCCACATTGCTATAAATTTACTGTTAGACTAATTCTATAGGGTATTGGACTTTTGCTTGCATGTGCGAACTTGGCCCTAACTCTACATAGCAATAATATGCTTAATCTGCCAATTACTAATAGATTAAGCATATTATTACTATGCTTAATGTTCCATTTAAATGCTAGTATATAAAAGGAATGATCAACAAAGACCTTAAATGATTGATCCTAGCTAATTCCTATTGGAAATTGAAGCTACTCTAAAATTTTATTCCTTTTGTGCATTTTTCGGCTGCTCTCATTTAATTTCTCTTGAATAAAACATAAATAAGGCAATTAAAATAATATTTATTTAAACTCAAAGCATATTTAGAGGACTCGAATTTTTTTGGTAGGATTGTTATTCTAAGTTCTACAAGCATTATTGTACTTGTGATGTCACCGAAGAGATTGTGCCATCTAAAAGAATTAGAGGCAATGATAGATTTCGATATGAAAGGCATCTTACAGAGCTTCATCTTAGATTATAATGACTTGGATGGAGAGAGGGCATGGATCCTAGACACGTCAATGTGAATTTTACTAAGCTAAAGTATTATATATGCCACCTTAATATCCAAAGAATTGTATCACCTAAAAGAAAATGAGTGTTGTGAGGTTTATGCACACACTAGTGTATATCTAAATTTAGGTCGAGGACACATAGTTATAAAAGGAAAATGCCTGTGTCAGTTTATGCACTTTGACCTTATTCCTTACTTTAATATCTCTAGTTAATTGACCATTTTTTGGAAACCCTATGAGTCAGTCATCTTACCAAATCGAGTGAGTTCCCTCACAGACATGTGTTGTATCGAATATGAATTTATATTGATTTTCTATTTCTTGCTAAATCTTTGAGTGAAGTTTTACCAATGGTTTTTGCTCTATTTTTTTGGTAGATATTAGGTGAAGTTGCATCCCTGTATTCTACATTTATTTTCTTGGAAAATCTTGGGCAAGGTTATTTCAAGATATTTTTCCCTTCTGTCTTGATAATTTTAGATGAGATTATGTCAATTTGTTTTGTTATGTTCTTTTTCTTAGTAAATCTTGGGTGAGGATAAATTAATTTATTATGGTTTTTTTTTGGATAAATTTTGGATAAGGTTTAAATCAATGTATTCTTCTATTTTTTTCATGACAAGTTGTGGACAAGTTTAAATGAATGTATCTTGCTGTTTTAAAATTGATAAATCCTATTTGAGGTTATATCAATGTATTTTGCAGTTTTTAAGGCAATTCTTGGGTAAGGTTGTATCAATGGATTTCACTCATTTTTCTCTTATCAACTTATGGGTGAGGTTATATCAATGTGATTAGTCCTTATTATTTTTTGGGTAATTTTAAGGCTGAGCTAATATGTTTTTTTTCTATTTATGGGAGGTTAAATCAATATATTTTGTTATCTTTTCTTGGTGAATCTTGGATTGGTAAGATGGATCTTGGGTGACTAATATGATATAAAAGCAATAACACATATTTTTGTGATGTCAATGTATTTTGGTTTTCTTTTTCTCGATGAATCTTGGACCAGGTGGTCTAACTGCTAGGACACAACCTTGTCCAAGTGCTTAATGGAGTTATGGGTTGCCTTAATGTTGTCAAGGAATTTGAACCATAAGTATGCATTCAGAGTTTATTCTATTAACATTAGAACATAACCCCTTGACCCTAACCTTGCAACAATGTGTCATCAGCCATCCTAGTACTTTAAGCGCTCTGTGTTCTATTCCAACAAGAAGAGTAAGCTGTCTGTGTGATTGTATCTCTTAAAGTTATTTCTAATCAATGCATTGAATATGTTGAAAAAACACTGTCTAGTTTGCATAAACCAAGCTTAAAATATTTTCCTTAGCAATTGATTTTTTATGTTAAACTAGCTTAGGGTTGAAACTTTACTCCTCAATTATTAGTATGTCCAAGTTCAAAGCTGGATTTTCTTGAGGTTGTCAACACTGATGACTTGGGGATTACACCTGATCACCAGAGGAATCCTCACATCTATGAAAAAAGTGAAAAATTCCTATTGTTCCACTATTTTCCAAAAGCCAAGCAATTTTAGCAACCGAAGTATCATACCAAATCACATAAGAAATGATCCTAGCTGTGCCAATGATAACAACTCAATACATACCCCTATATTCCTGGGTTGGAAAGAGGGTTTTCTATACATTAATCTATTGTGTGTGAGGGTACAGTCATGTTAAATGACTCTCAAAATCTTCAAAATGTGTGATAATGCCTTCAAATATCTTACTGAATCCTTCTAGTCTTTATCCAATCAAAATTACATGAGAAACATTATAAAACTTCAAGGTAAAGTCACAGTTTGCAGTCACAGCGACTGTTATCCAATATTAACGCATGGAACAGTGATTCAAAATAATCTTCAATGCATTCAATAGATGAAAATGAATGTTTGAAGCTATTCCTTAGGGACATGTTGCATTTTTTTCTTGGTTTATTTTATAACTTGACTGTAGTAATGCGTGTATGAATGAAGCACCCAAATGTGATGGATGTTGCATGGATTGTGCTAAAGATGACAGTTCACATTAGCATAATGTTAGGTGATAGCTTTGAAATATTAAATGTGGCTGACCTATGACGTTATGCTAATGTGAACTGTCATCTTTAAAAAATGGTAGGCTTATCATTCTTGGTCAACATCGGACTTGAGAAGGCTCTGGAGCAAAAACCTCTTTGAGATGGAGGAAACATAGATCTGGGTGAAAAAAAGAATCATTTTTCAAAGATAAGTTAAAGATATTGTAGTAAGGAAAAAGACCTGGAATGTAAGTTTCTTTCCTTTATATGTTTTGGGTTTGTGTAGATTTTTAACCTGGTCTCAAAAATCAATAAAGCCAAATTAATCAATAGGTGTTTAAAATCACCAAGGAAACAACTAGGGAAAATCTACACATGTTGAAAATAGAAATCACACAAAGAATGTTAACACACCGGTCACATCCATACACACACTAGTCTATCATACCCATAAAATTTTAAAAATTCCAAAAACCCTAGCTGGTTAAGATTTAAAATGAAGATTTTATTGCTCACTAGTCCGCACTTCCATGATATTCAACCACTGGTTCAAAATTATTTGCATAGAGGTGCACGGTGTCGATGTAGTGCAACTTCCCACTTTATATTGCCTCCTTTAGCACTCCTTTGCTCGCGGATTATGCCAAAATGAAATAAAATGAAATGTGCTGGTAGGTGGGATATATGTATAAATTTGACTTTTTTTTTTACTTATATTCCCATGTTGGTCAGAATTACGACCACTCTTTAGGATCGTAATTCTGACCAACACGAGAATAGATTTAAAAAAAATCAAAATTTTCCTTCTATAACCGACCATGGAAAATCATTTTAAAGCTTGGTCGAAAATGTTGGTCTAAAAAGTGGGTCAAATGTACTAGTGTCATTTTTTAAGATATAAAATGGTGATGGAATAGGAAAGGGATTTTTAACAATGCACCTAATAGAAGCCCTAAACCATCACTTTTTAACTTACATGTAAATTGATATAATATGGAATATAAATCTTGAAATATAAGTAGGGAATTCTGAAATTAAATAAGATGAAATACATACCTCATAGTAAAGATGATCTAGAAATATCTATTTTGTGGTGTCTATATTCAGTTTCAAGAAATTTTGCAACCACATTTGGCCTAGAAACACAAAAACAAAGAAAACCTAGAAATCTTCTGTCTTTCTGAGGAAGGTTGACCTTGACCTTAAAAACCCTAGCATGAAGTGATATGAGAAAGAAATGCATAGATTTGAATATGATAAAGAAAGCATACCAAGCCCCCAAGGCTAAAGTACTGTTAGGAGTAGTCCCAAGAGATAACTGAGAGGGGGGGTGAATTAGTTATCTACAAGTTTCAATTCTTTATTCAATTAAGTATACTTAAACATTAAGCATAAACACAATGAAAGAACACTTGAACACAACACCAATATTTTGGTTACGGGGAAACCCAAATTGGTAAAAACCCCGGTGGGAATTGACACCCACTAATAAACTGTACTAGTGTATAATGATCCTTGTTAAAATATCTTACAACCCTATTAGGATTTGATCTTTACAATGCAATAAGTATAGTGACTTGGTCAAAGGTTGGACCTTGTTAGGAGTCTTTTATGATTGATCCTGTTAGGGGTGAGGATGCACTGTCCGAGAGCTTAAAACTCTAAGGGGTGAAGGTTGCAACCTTCTGAATAACATATACACACTATATCTGGACCTTGGTGAACTGTGAGGTAGACCCATTGTCTTGATGAGTTCCAATGAATAGCACAATCAATATTCTCTATCACATAAACCTCTTCTTGATGACACAACACTTCGCGCTCTCCGCTCTGCTCTAATCTCTCATCTTCATCCTATTTTTCTAGCGATCACAAATGACTGGCTATAAGTATCTTTCCTCTAAATGATATAATCAAGTCAGCCTGTTAGAACCATCTTGAAATCATATTAGAGAAACAATAACATTCTCCAATAACATTTCTTTCATCTCTACTAAGCACGCAACACAAACTAGGACCTGTCCAGATCACTAAGTGTAGACACACGCTACACACTGTCGGCTCTACCAAATTAACTAATACTTTATCCTCAAGCTAAATTACATCATGCAATCTTGAAAAAAAATTCATAACACTTCTCCAATCACTAATCCAAGCATGCATACCATGATGATAGGCGCAACTCTTGTATCAATATATAATCTCTGTCAGATCTTCTGAATAAATACAGGAAACTGCAATTGGTGAATAGCGACTGCATAACTTCACTTCTACTACACACCAGAAACTACATCCATGAATGGAGAAACACTAACATGTCTCCATAACATATCCAAAGGTGCAAGGCTCCATGATAACTATACAGACAATCACTCATAGATCACTACCTATAACTTTGTTAGGAACACTGCTGACACAAGCTGTTACATAACTGTCTGTACTAACAATTAACCTTTGCATCCATGATATCATGCTGATAACATGTCGATGTTACATATACTCAAATATTACTACATAAGTCTTCCACACCTACTACTTACCATATGTTGTCATCAATGACAAACATACAGTAAACACTGGCTTGCTGGAAAATCTCCAACAATCTCCCCCTTTGGCATTGATGGCAACATATGTAATGAAAAACACCACCAATCTAAATGAACAATTATTTTATAACATTCTCCATTTCCTCATCAAAACTGCCCCAAGGATGAATCCTTCATTTGCTGCAGTATCCTTCAATGTTCTCCTTTTCCTCAACTGAACTACTTCCATGACTAAATACTTCTCCCTCTTGTTGCTATATATTACTCCTCCTTAATTCTGTATGTGCTCCCCCTTTAATACTATTTTTCATGACTATATACTACTCCCCCTTTGACATCAATGGCAAAGGGTGCCAAACATTTAAGTTCCAATACTACTCCTGAAGTAGAGTAGTCAACCATCCATCAGTCACTGAGGACTGATAAATTTTCCACTTTCTCTAAGAAGAATCAGGGAAGGGAATTAATCCCAGCTTCTCCTTGAGATAATCAAAGGTATCCTTTGGTAAAGGCTTTGTGAATATATCTGCTAGCTAATCCTTTGTACTCACATAATCCAATTTGAATTCTTTCTCTGCCACTTTCTCTCTTAGGAAGTGATACTTAATCTCTATGTGCTTTGGCTTTGCATGCATCACAGGATTATTTGACATGTTGATAGTGCTAGTGTTATCACAATGAATAACAATGGGATAATCAATCTGAATTGCAAAATCCTTTATCATCTGCTTGATCCAAACAATTGTAGAACAATTCAAGGCTACTGCAACATACTCTACTTCTTCTATTGACTGAGAGATACAATTCTTCTTCTTGCTTGTCCAAGTGACAAGTCTGTTACCAAGAAACATTGCTCCTCCTGATGTACTCTTTCTATCATCAACACATCCTTCCCAATCTGCATCAGTATATACATGAAGCTCAACATTCTCTAAATTAGGATACCATAGACCATAATCTATAGTGCCTTGTAGATATTTTAATATTCTCTTTACTTCCATGAGGTGACTTTGTTTAGGCTCTGCTACAAATCTTCCAACTATGCCAACTACATTAGAAATATCAGGTCTAGTTTGAGTAAGATATATGAGTTTACCAATCATAGAATTGTACAATGTTGTATCTACTGCTGGAGAATCATCTTCTTTTGTAAGCTTGCATCCTGTTATCATAGGCATACCCACCGGCTTAAAATCATCCATCTTGAACTTCTTCAATATCTCTTTCACTTATTTAGACCGATTAATGAAAATACCTTTCTCTGTCTGCTGCACATTTATTCCCAAGAAGTATTTGATAGGTCCAATCATGCTCATCTCAAACTCTCTCTGCATCTCCTTAGAAACTTCTACACTAAGTTTTTCATTAGCCCCAAAGCTAATGTCATCAACAAATATTGCTACAAGTAGTAAACCTTCAGTTGTCTCTTTGATAAATAGATTACAATCTGTTGCTTCTTTCTTGAATCCAATTTTTCTTAGATATCCATCAAGTCTCTCATACCAAGCTCTAGAGGCTTGCTTAAGTCCATAGAGGGTTTTCTTCAATCTACATACCATCAGGCTTGTCTGATAGGGTGAATCCTTATGGCTACTCAATGTGATGCAGGGTCATTCTAGGGTACTCGGTGAATATGCATGGAGGTGTGTTGTTTGGCTGGTGTTACTCAGTTGCAGCCTTGACTGACGGTCTCGGTCATTGAAGGAAGCTCGGTCACTAAAGGAACTTGGTAATCTCTGGTGCTTAGTGAAAGTGTTACTTGGTGATACTTGTGGTGTTTGGTCGACACTGGTGCTCGATGATGCTTGGCATGCTCGGTTATTTCACTATTTCTTCATAGTTCTGGTTTACTGACTAGAGTTCTGTATGATTTGTTGGGCTGACTTGGTGCATTTATTATTGGTAGCTTTAAATGTTTGTAAGGATATTGTGGAGCTGACTTGTATTGAATTTAATAATTTTTTGGGGGAGTTAATGGTTTCATATAGCCAACTTGTGGCTGATGATTAGTATTTATAGGATGTTTGGAGTAGTTGTTTAGGAGGGGCTTAGAGGTCGCAGATCTAGATGACTTGGAAGACTTAGCAAATCAGATCTGAGGTTTTGAAAGCTAGATTTGGATAAGTTGTGGAAAAGATCTGGCATGATATTGTAGATCAGATTGATTTATGATAGTTATTTGTAGCAAAGCTAGTGGTTTGCACACTTGGAGACAAGGAGATTGCTTGGAGGCTAGCGAGCTCAAGTTTAGATCTTCCTTAGAGTTTCCATCCATTGTTGATTGTTTTCAAAGATGAGCTAGCTGAGATTGTATTATATCTATGTGGATCTTGAAGAACTTATTATTTTTGCAATTGGCCCTAACCCAGAAGGCCTTACTAATGGGCATATTAATGAAAATTATGTTGAAACATCTTGTTGTGTTGAGTTTTCCACTATGTAATTCTGAAGCTGCAAGGCTAGATTGTTCTTAATTGGATCCTCCCTACCTTGGTCTGTGTCAGGTGGTATCAGAGTAGAGTTGATCTTGTGGAGTGAAGGTTGACCTAGCAAGGATGATCTTGTGAAGTTGATCTTGTTGGTGAAGAGATCATATGATCTGAGTTGTAGATTTGTGGCACTGAACTTGTGGATGTTGTTTGTTCAAGGTGGCAAGTTGAGATATGACTTTCATACAACTTGGAGATTGTCACAAGGTGGTCGGTGTAGGGTTTGTTGTAGAGGGTTTTCTTATCTTTAAGGATGCCTCCAAGAAGATTTGACCCTAGAGCTATTGCAAATCTTTGTGATGCTGTGGAATCAAATATTTCTGAGAAAGTCATATCTTAGATAGAGTTGATGAAGAATGACATGGTCACTGAGATCATGAGAGCTATTGCTGGTGTACCTTAGAATGTTGGTATTGAAGATGGTTATGAGGAAGCTATTGAAGACTTTGAACCTGCTGGATCTAGTGGTGATGATCGGAGGGCTAGATCTGGTGAAGACAAAACTACTCAGTTGCCTAGATCTGGAGCTCAGTTAAGTAGCAGTTACCAAATGGAAGTTTCTACTTTATTTGGTACTTTGAAACCTGAGAA
Organism: Chamaecyparis obtusa; assembly: GCA_027943335.1. NCBI lineage: Eukaryota > Viridiplantae > Streptophyta > Pinopsida > Cupressales > Cupressaceae > Chamaecyparis > Chamaecyparis obtusa. The sequence continues at coordinate 329,730 of BSBK01000341.1, read as the reverse complement.
CCTGATTGATTGGATTGGTGAACTTGAAGATTTCTTTGAGCTAGAAGAAATTGAAGATCCCCTTCAGGTGAGATTGGTATAGACTAAGTTGAAAGGACATGCTGCTCTTTGGTGGAAAGAACTACTAAGAGATAGAGAAGATGAAGGTGAAATTAAGATCAATCAGTGGAGGTTGATGGTGACTAAACTGAAAGATAAGTTCATACCTTCTGAGTATGAGCTTGACTTGTTTAAGAAGTTGCAAAATCTGAAATAGAAGGATTTTTCTATTGAAGATTATACCAAGGAGTTCTACAAACTTACTATTCAGTCTGGACACCGAGAGCTTGGGAAGGAAAAGGTAGCTCGATATGTGAATAGTTTGATATTCAATATTCAAGATGAGCTTGGTATGCTGAAGATTGATTCTGTTGAAGATGCTTATTAGTATGCTCTGAAGGAAGAAGATAAATTGAAGAGGAAACAACATAGTAACTCCCGAGGGAAGGAGAAGATTGATCACTTAGTGAAGGATAAACTGACTGATGCAGAAGATGAATAGAAACCTATGGAACTGAAGAAGAAGATAGGTAGAGTTATCTTTAAAGGTACTTTCTATAACTATGGAGTGGAAGGACACTGTTCTTTTGAGTGCATGTAGAAGAAGCTTGGTGACCAACGGATTGTTGTGGTGAATGAGAATGAACCTGAATCTGAGAACTTGCTACTTTGGTGAACATTGCTCGGTACAAAGAAGTAACCTTGTCAAAGGAGTAACTTATTTAGGACCCAATGCAAGTATGGAGGTAAACTCTATGATGTTATTGTTGACAGTGGTAGTAATGATAACCTTGTTGCTGAGGACATGGTTTAGAAACTTGGGTTGAATAGAATGAAGCATCCTTGTCCTTATAGGATTGGTTGGTTGCAAGATGTTCATGATTTATAAGTAAGAGAATAATGCTTTATTGATGTTTAGATTGGCTAGTATAAGGATCTTGTGTTATGTGACATTGTGAAGATGAATAGTTGTGATATATTGCTCGGAAGACCTTGACAATATGATTGAAGAACTATGTATGACTGTGTCATAATTGTGTTTACTGTTGAGAAGGATGACATGAAGTTTTCCTTGATGCCTTTGCTGGATACAACACTCAGTAGGAGAAGCCTGAGTATTGGTAGAAAAGTTGAGTTGGTGGATCCTAAAGGTATGGTTGATTAGTGTGAAGAGCATACCTATGTGTTGACAAGGAAGGACTTGAAGAGATAGAGAAAGTTGAAGTGGAAGAGTATGCAAGCTGAAAAGATGGAGGAATTGTATGTGAAGAACTAGTTTGGGGTTTATGTGCTGAATCTTGGAAGATGTTCTTCTCACATATGAACATCTTTTCGAACCTAGGGTGTCTGATGTAGGGGCATTCTAGGGCAGTCAGTGAATCTACATGGAGGTGTGTTATTTGGCCGATGTTACTCAGTTGTAGCCTTGATCAACAGTTTCAGTCATTGAAGGAAGCTCAGTCGCTGAAGGAACTTGGTAATCTTTGGCACTCGATGAATGTGTTACTTGGTGATGCCTATGGTACTCGGTCGACACTGGTGCTTGGTGATGCTTGGCATGCTTGGTTATTTCACTGTTGCTCGGTAGTTCTGGTTTACTGACTAGAGTTTTGTATGATTTGTTTGGCCAACTTGGTGCATTTATTGTTGGTAGCTTTAAATGTTTGTAAGGCTATTGTGGAGATGACTTGTATTGAATTTAATAATTTTTGGGGGGAGTTAATGGTTCATCTAGCCAGCTGGTGGCTAATGATTAGTATTTATAGGATGTTTGGGGTAGTTGTTTAGGAGGGGCTTAGAGGTCACAGATCTAAATGACTTGGAAGACTTAGTGAATCAGATCAGAGGTTTTGAAAGCTAGAGTTGGTGAAGTTGTGGAAAATATCTTTCATGATCTTGTAGATCAGATTGATTTTTGATAGTTGTTTGTAGCAAAGCTAGTGTTTTGCACACTTGGAGACAAGGAGATTGCTTGCAGGCTTGCGAGCTCAAGTTTAGATCTGCCTTAGGGTTTCCATCAGTTGTTGATTGTTTTTAGAGATGAGCTAGCTGAGATTGTATTAGATATGTGTGGATCTTGAAGAACTTGTTCTATTTATAATTGGCCCTAACCTGGAAGGCCTTAAAGCCATACATGTTAATGAAAACTATGTTGAAACATCTTGTTGTGTTGAGTTTTCCGCTATGTAATTCTGAAGCTGCAAGGTAGGATTGTCCTTAATTGGATCCTCCCTACCTTGGTGTATGTCACAATGTATAATTCTTCCTTTAACTCTCCATTCAAGAATGCTTACTTAACATCCATTTGATAAAATTTGAAGTTTTTGAATGTTGCATAAGCTAGAAACAACTTAATAGCTTCTAATATGCTCACAGGTGAAAATGTGTCTGAATAATCAATACCTTCTCTTTGCGCATATCCCTTGCATACTAACCTTGCTTTATTCATTATTATTGTACCATCTTCATTCATCTTGTTTCTAAATATCCACTTTGTTCCAATCACATTCTTATCACTAGGTCTTGGGACCAGTTCCCAAGTATTCATTCTTAATAATTTGATCTAGTTCATCTTTCATAGCATCATGCCAATCTGAATCATTACATGCATCTTCAACACTTAAAGGTTCAATCTAAGATAGTAAACATACCACTTCATTGCTTGCTGAACTCTTTTCTTTTGATCTTGTCGTGACTTTGTTGCTCTGATCTGCAATGATTTCATCCTTAGAGTGATATATAGATGTAAACTTTGGAACTTTAGGTGATACTGTCTCATTTTCCTTCTGAGTTTCTTCTTCACTTGTTTCAGGGTCATTGAATAATACATCAATACTCTCAAACATCTCTTAAACAACTATCTCACTAGTGGAAGGAATGGGTTCTTCTTCAATCATAGGTGCATAATCATGATATCTTTCTTGAACCATAAAATTTTCATCAATCTTAATATGAGCACTTTCAATGATCTTTTTCAATCTCAAATTGAAACATATATAAGATTTTCTTTTAGTAGAGTAACCAAGGAAAATACCTTCATCACTTCTTACATCAAACTTGCCTATTCCTTCATCCCTCTTGATGTAGCACTTTCTTCCAAATATTTTGAAGTATTTCACTGTGGGAACATTACCAAACCATGGATCATAAGGTTTCTTGTCCGCACCAGGCCTCAATTGTATTCTATTGATGGTATAGATTGTTGTATTGACCACATCTCTCCAATAGGTGTGTGCAACTTTTCCTTCAATCATGATGGTGCACATTGTATCAAGGATGATCCTATTCCTTCTCTCTGCAATCCCATTCTGCTGAGGGGTTCTAGGTGCACTCAATTGTCTCTTTATGCCATGTTCTTTGTAGTACTCATAGAATTTGTCAGAGGTGAATCATCCTCCTCTATCCAATCTTAGACCTTTATCTTTAGTCTAGATTCATTCTCAACCTTAGCCTTGAATATTTTGAGTTTTTCAAATGCTTTTGACTTATCTTTCAAGAAAGAAACCCACATCATTCTAGAATAATCATCAAAAAACAAAATGAAATACCTTTCACTATAGTATGATCTTGTTTGAGTTGGTCCACATAGGTCTATATGAATTAGATCCAACTTGTTCTCTGCTGAATTATTCTTGCTTCTGAATGAATTCCTCACATGCTTTCCCATCACACATTCCCTACAAATAGTATCAACTGGCTTTGCTATGCTAGGTATATCTCTTATTGCCTTTACATTGCTTATCTTTACTATGTTATGAAAATTGATATGACATAGTCTTTTATGCCATAACCAATTGTCATCTACTTTAGCAACAAAAAAACTTTCTTCTGAATTGAACTTAAAAAAATTACCTTTAGTCTTTGAACCTGATGCAATCATTACACCATCCTTGTTGTTAATGATGCACTTGTTGTCTTTGAACTCCAATCTATAAAACTTTTCAAGCAACTATCCAACACTAAGAAGGTTATGCTACAAACCATCTACATAAAGAAAATCATCAGTGTTTTTCTTTACATCCAATGTGATAGCTCCTCTACCAATGATAGTTTTAGGAGTGTTATCTCCAAATCTAACCATGCCACCATTGTATTTGTCAAGATGAACAAATATATCTTTATCACCTGTCATGTGATGTGAACAACTGCTATACATAATCCAATCTATCCTTATGTCTGCTTGTGAAATCAATGCCAGCTCTTGTTCCTTTTTCTCATCTTCATGATCCATCTCATCAAATATCTTTTCCATAATAGAAATGAATCCAATTTCATCTTCAACTGAATCATCATAAAAAAATCCATCACCAACATAGTAACATTATTTTGTATACTTAAGCTTGTACTTAGTTCTGAATTTCTTAACTCTTGTAGGACACTTAGATGCAAAGTGACCAATCTTATTACATGAGAAACATTTGAAAGGTAACTAACCTTCATACTTTCCTTTTCCTTTTCTTTATTTCTTAGAAATCATAGCAATAATATCATATATCTCTTTATCTTCATCTTCATCATCAAAATTACCAGAAGTGTTTAAGGATTTCTTACCATGTACTGATGCTTTGAAGGATGTTTCACTTTTAGGCACTGTCTTCAATCTTTAAATCTCAAAAGATAAATTTTTTTTGATGAAGGTATCTCTCTTGAAATTTGTTGTAAGCTGCATGGTCTCATCAAGGATGTTGATCTTGTTTTCATACTCTTCTATAAGAGTAGTCATCAACTTATCCTTAATATCTTCCTTAGAGATCTCTCCACCATTGTTCCTGATTCTAGCAACTACTTCATTAATCCTTTGGTTGTAAGCTCTGATGTCTTCTTCTGGTAGCATCTCTAATGCATTGTATCTTTTCTTTCAAGTCTTTCTATGCACATTCTTTTCTTGAGTATATCCTTCAAACATGTCTTCTAGGTGCTTCCATATCTTGTAGGCTGTGTCTACTTTCTTTATGTCTGAAAACTAACTATCAAATAATGTGCTGATAAGGGCTTCTTTGGATATTGAATTCTGATAGAACAAATCCTTTTTCTTGCTAGTAGCATCATCCTTTGCAAGATCTTCTAGAGAGGGGATCTTAAATTCTTTGATAGCCACCTCAAAAACTTCAAAAGTAATGCACTGCAAATGTGTCACCATTTTTGTTCTTCCAATCAGGATAGTTCTCTCCATCAAACTTAGGACTATCTTTTCTAAAGAATGCCATCTGATCAACCTCAAGCTATTAAAATTTCTCTCTGAGGCACTTGGCTCTGATACCAATTGTTAGGAATAGTCCCAAGAGATAACTGAGAGGGAGGGGGTGAATCGGTTATCTACAAGTTTCAATTCTTTATCCAATTAAGTATACTTAAACATTAAGCATAAACACAATGAAAGAAAACTTGAACACAACACCAATATTTTGGTTATGGGGAAACCCAAATAGGTAAAAACCCTAGTGGGAATTGACACCCACTAATAAACTGTACTAGTGTATAATGATCCTTGTTAGAAGATCTTACAACTCTATTAGGAGTTGATCTTTACAATGAAATAAGTACAATGACCTGGTCAAAGGTCAGACCCTGTTAGGAGTCTTTTATGATTGACCCTATTAGGGGTGAGGATGCACTATTTGAGAGCTCACTGCTCTAAGGGGCGAAGGCGGCAACCTTCTAAATAATAGATACACACTATATCTAGATCTTGGTGAACTATGAGGTAGACCTTCTATCTTGATCAGTTCCAATGAATAGCACAATTAATCTTCTCTATCACATAGACCTCTTCTTGATGACACAACACTTCACACTCTCTGCTATGTTCTAATCTCTCATCTTCATCCTATTTTTCTAGAGATCACAAATGACTGACTATAAGTATATTTACTCTAAATGATATAATCAAGTTGGCCTATTAGAACTGCCTCGAAATCATATTAGAGAAAAAATAAAATTCTCTAATAACATTTCTATCAACTCTACTAAGCACGCAACACAAACTGGGACCTGTCCAAATCACTAAGTGTAGATGCACGCTACACACTGTCAGCTCTACCAAATTAACTGATACATTCTCCTAAAGTTGTCATGCACTCTTAACCAAACATTCATAACACTTCTCCAATCACTAATCCAAGCACGCATACCATAATGATAGGTGCAACTCCTGTACCAATATAGTCTCTGTCAGCTCTTCTGAATAAACACAAGAAACTGCAACTGGTGAATAGTGACTACATAACTTCACTTCTAATGCACACCAAACTCTACGTCCATGAATGGAGAAACACTAACATGTCTCCATCACATATCCAAAGGAGCAAGGCTCCATGATAACTGTACGAACAATCACTCACATATCACTACATGTAACTTTGTTAGGAACACTATTGACACAAGTTGTTACATAACTATCTATACTAACAATTAACCTCTACATCCATGATATCATGTTGATAACATGTCCATGCTACACATACTAAAATCTTACTGCATAAGTCTTCCACACATGCTACTTACCATATGTTGTCATCAATGACAAACATACAGTCAACACTGGCTTACTGGAAAATATCCAACAAGTACTCCTACCAAACTCACAATCCATAATTGCTACCCCATGATTGTATCTTTGAATGCTTGAATGTTGAAAATGGTGGATCAAGGAAGAGGAGATATTTCTTGGTCCAAAGGAATGTCCACAATGGTTTTCCCAATAATGCTTGATGTCAATAAGGTTGAGATCTTCTTTGTAATCCTCTTGCAATCTTGCATCATTACTTCACCATCACTTTCTTGCTTAAATTGATTGTGTGTCCACTTGATGGATACTTGGTGTTTTTGTGTTGTAAATGGTGGCAAAAGAGAGTCTTTATATAGAGATTTGAAGGTGAGGCTCCTCGGGCAATGTAAGGGCCCATAATTCAAATTTCACCTTGAATTATGGTCCAATCATAATAACCAACCAAGGAGGGAAAATAATTAAATTAATTTTGAATTAAAACCCTTTTGCACTTGGATACAAAGGCTTGACATTGATTTTGGGGCCCGTCGGGACCACAATTTGAAAAGGGGGACCAAAACCCGACAAGGGTCAAGGTCAACCTCAACCTTGACCTAGGTTAGGGTTGACCTTGACCTTGACCTAGGTCAAGGTCAACCTTGACCTTGACCTTGACCTTGACCCAAAGGTCTAGGCTCAATCACCTTTGAGAACAGGAAGTCCCGGGGCAGGCCAGAGACTTGGAAATGGTGAGAAAATAGGGTAGAGTGCCAGCAAAAGGCACATAGAACTAAAATAAATGTGATGAAGGCTAGGAGGACCTATACCTATAACCTACCTATAAAATAGAGCCACATAGAAGGGAAATTAAGGAGAATCCTCTGGATCCTAACCCTAATTTCACCTAGAATGAAGGAACCAAGTGCAAATGCATCCTAAATGAAAATCTATCATGATAAATGCACTAAATGAGGGTTCTAAACCTACCAAGATGGAATAAATTCCATATTAAGATGATACATTTAGCCTCTACTTTATCATAGATATGACACAATGTGAATATGCAAGCTAAAGTAAGAAAACATCATAGTAAATAAAAAGGATATAGCCAAGTGCTCAATGTAGTGATCCTGCAGAAAACCGTTAGTACCTGTAATACACAAGGTTAATGAAAATCCATAAATCACCTAAGACTTACTAAAATTAGTTTGAGAAGTGTGTAGAGCGCCTTATGCCCCATGTTTTGGCTTTCTACTTCTGAATGGTGAAATAGGGTGATAAGAATGACTTTACACACTGGATATATAATTTGTTGAGAAAGTCTTTTCCTAAACCAATAATAAGTATTCCCATCCTTCTTAAAATTATTAAAGAGGTTAGATATCTGAATCACAATTCCAACACTACTGATGGCACTGAAAACAGAGTTACCAAACTCAAGTTATGATGAAAAGAGTGAATGTCTATCTAAATGCATATGAAGGGAAATTTGAATTTAACATGAGTAAATCCTAAGAAAACCCTAATTTTGACTATAAATAAGGAAAAGAACTCATACTTACTCATTCTTACCATTTGTAGATTCGAAGAGAGAAAGAAAGATGCCAATGAGAGAAGAACTTTGAGCGACATGCATGGAGCTCCTAAGATAGTGCCTAGCTACTGGACGACCGCTTCCAAGGTGAGTTTGCTGTTATCAATTTCAGTACTTCAAAATTTTTTGATTTTTGTAGGCAAGGTCGACCCTAACCCTTAAAGGTCAACCCTGACCTAGTTATGTCGACCTTGACCCAAAAAGGTCGACATGAACTGGAAGGTCTCCACCTTTTCTGGAATGAGGTCAACCTTGACCCAAAAAGGTCGACCCTGACCCAGGAAAGTTGACCTTGACCTAGGAAGGTCGACCTTGACCTAACTGAGGTTAACCTTAACCTAGTCAAGTTGGATTTATAGATTTATTTGTTTAGAATGTTGATATGATGTTTTTTTGTGCTTACAGGACTTGGTTCATCTCCGAGAGCATCCCTTTGGAGGGTTACTAGTAGTCATCAGAGAGAAGCTATCCAAGCTGAGTGACGATGAGATGTAGTTATTGAGAGATGTAGGACTATAATGGGTAACAGTCCTACCATAGATTTGACTTCACTGAGCCATGTTATCGGCTCTTATAGAGAGGTGGAATGAGGATACATGCTCATTTCATCTTCCTTCAGGTGAGATCACTGTGATAATGGAGGATGTATACATAACCTTGAGGCTTTCGATTCAAGGTGAGCCTGTCAGACTAGGAGCACAATGAGATCCTAAGGATGTCCTAGTAGATGTAGAGTATTGTTTGGGATGGATTCCATAGATGCAGACCCGATCAGATCAGATCACCTTATCATCCATACTGGTAGGCCCTACACCTTTGGTATAGAGAGTGATGCTATGTATACTATCCTTGGTTGTGGTACCCAACACAAAGGGTAAAAATTTTTCAGCACCTTTCACCCATCTTGTATGCATGATGGAGAGTTACATGATTATCTTCTCATGGGGTTGCAACATGCTAGCCCACTTATACCATGAGCTATGTTAGCTAGTGCGACATCAGAGAGAGAGTCTCATGGTATGCACACTTTTGTAGATCTAGTTTTTTGAGCACTTCACATGTACATGACCACAGGGTGTTCTTGTGATGCTAGATGCTAGTACACTGAGAGGCTTCACCTATCCACTGAGAGATGTCTAGTAGTATAGCGATATCCTCTATTGGAGGGTATGTCTAGACTGTATTCTAGGAACAAATGTGATATGGAGACCCTACTACCACATGATAGAGTGGCCAGATACATGACACTAGATGAGGTACTCACAACATCGTAAGCTTCTAGAGGGTCATCAGAGTCACATAGTGATGCCATACTACTATGATCAAGTGATGAGATAGTTTGACCTTTTATAGGGAGTCCCCAGAGTAGCACCTTAGTATGCACATCTGATGAGGTATTATTAGAGACCCAGTGCCATATGCTGACCATCAATAGTAGACATAGTAGATAGTGATGCAGATGAGACATAGGATATAGAGGTATCACTAGATGTGGTCTATTCAGGCATCAGCTGAGACTATATTAGATACTGGGGTCTGAAGGGAACCCATCGCATCTTCCCTGATGACTATCCCATAGGTGATCCAGGAGTTTCAGATAGGACACACTAGGATAGTGGCATGATAGAGGAGGATGAGGATCTCAAAGATGAAAATGATCCCATCTCCAGGGGAGACCCTATGGAGAAGGAGAGAGAAGAGGAGAGAGTAGAGGAGATGCCCCCAGTTGCTGGTGCTAGTGCGGATGTGCATATTTTTCATGCATTACCACTGAAATCACAATGACCTCCATGCGCCCATACAAAGACACTACCTTAGAGACCTCAACACAATGAGCATGGAGAGATTATTCACTCCATAACCCCACCATCCAGATCCTTCAGTGACGCCTAGGAGGGAGATCCAAGTATAAAACATGAAATTGATTTGAAATTTTAACTTAATCATGAAGCAAAAGAAGTACTAATAGATAAATATGTTTCTATTTTGTAGCTAGCATGATGGAGTGGAGGAGTTTTGTATCCCAAGTTCTGAAGGATACATGTATATCCTATCGACTACCAATCAGCAAGCGAGAGTCTTCCATTGGTCACAGAGATCCCAATAGGCATGCCGATATCCTTGCATGTGTCCAACGAGAGATGAGGTTGTGCAAATAGAGAGAAGAGAAACTAATGGTGGACTTATAGAGGGCCTAGGAGCACATGTGTGACATGAGCACATCGAGGAGACACTCACAAACTATTGGACACATATCTATAGCCTCTTATCATAGATAAGAGAGATCTGGGAGTCATCGACCATCAACACATAGAGATAGATAGAGTGATAGATATGGCCTTGTGCTACATATGTATCAAAACTCTAAAAGATTTTATAAATGAAAAATTTTCTCTACTCATTAGTTCTATGTTTGATTACTATATTTTGATCAAATAGCATAAAACTTAATAGAAAGAAAGAACGTTCATAAATGTATTCAAATGTAATTTGCTAAAATCACATAACCTATAAATAAACATATTTTATAAGGAATACATAAATACACAAGGAAAGAAAGGTAATTTTAAGGGTAATATCATTTGACATGCATAATATTGATACGTTCCTTAAAAGAAGCACCATCCATATCAGCAATTTTATAAGCACCTGAACCAAAGTCCTCAATTACAACAAAAGGTCCAAGCCAATTAGGGCTAAACTTTCCTTTTTCACCAGGTAAAGAATTCACATTTCGTTGATTCTCATATAAAACTAAATCACCTATTGAAAATGATCGTTCAATTACTTTATGATTATACTTCTTTTGAAGAGATTTATGATAAGCTTTTATATGTTCCAAAGCATGTATTTGTTGTTCATCCAACATTTCCAATTCCTGTAATCATTGTTCCCGAAATGTATCTTTGTCGATTATCCCATGAAATGAAACACACAAAGAAGGTATCTCTAATTCCAAAGGCATAATAGAGTCAGTACCATAGACAAGATTGTAAGGAGAAGTACCCATGGCAGTACAAAATCTAGTCCTATAAGCCCATAAAGCATAGGTTTGTTGAGTATGCCAATCTTTTGCATGCTTATTAACTATTTTCCTCAAGATTTGTTCAATGATTTTATTCAATGCTTCAGCTTGACCATTAGATTGAGGATAGTAAGGATTCAAAAACCTATGTTGAATTTGATAATAATTTTGTGACTTCTTTGTTCTTAAAAGAGGTACCATTATCTGAAACTATCGTCGAAGGAATACCAAATCGTGTTATAATATTGTTAAGGATGAAATCACAAATAACATCCGCAGTTGTTGAATGAAGAGGGACATCTTCCACCCACTTCGTAAAGTAATCTGTAGCAGTCAGAATGTATGTATGTCCTTGAGAAGAAGCTGGTGATATTTTTCCAATAAGGTCAAAACCCCAAATACTAAAAGGCCATGGAGAAACTTGATTATAAAGCTCATGATTAGGAGCATGAATCAAATTACTATGTTTCTTACATTGAGGACACTTCTTAACAAACAAAAAAGAATCTTATTCCATTGTTTTCCAATAATATCCCATTCTAAGAAGTTTATTGACTAGAGATTTCCCACCAAAATGTCCCCCACAAGAACTAGAATGAGCTTCTGCCAAAGCTATAGGAATTTCAGTTCTATCAAGACATCTTAATAATAAACCTTCATAAGAGCATTTGTAAAGTGTGTCTCCTAAAATAATATAACGTGCTGCAAGCTTCCTAACATGATTACATGCGTTCCTTGTTGTCGATTCAAGAAAAGTACCATCTTTCAAAAAATGAAAGATATGAGAATACCATTCATCTAAATGCAAATTGAAACAATCAGAGGTAAACTTATCAGAAATTGTAGGGTTTTTAAGAGTTTGTATAGTAAATTGAAAATTTTCAGCATTATTCTCAAGACAAACCAAAGAAGCCACGCTTGCCATGGTGTTTGCATGTTGATTATCTTTCCTAGGTAAAGTTTGAATCGTATAAGAAGAGAATTGTGAAAGCACATCAAGATCCAAATCTCTATATTGTATCATTTTATCATTCTTAGTCTAATAACCTCCTTTAATCTATTCTACAATCAATTGTGAATCTCCTTAAATTTGCAAGTGTTTAATGTTAAGGGATAAAGCTTCTCGTAGGCCAGCTATAAGAGCTTCATATTCCGCAATATTATTAGTACAAGGAAAGGTTATTTCATATGATAGAGGGATCAGTTTCTTCATAGGAGGGATCAAGATAATACCTATTGGAATTAGGAGAGATAGGTACTGAGAGGGGAGGGGTGAATAAGTACCTTTAGAACTTTTACTTGTAAAACCTTTTTGATCTATAACTAAATACTCTAATAACTGATCAAAATAACTTGAATCCAATTGTATAAATCAATCATCTAGTTAAATTAAGAAAGTAAACAACATGAAATCAATATGACAATCACATAACACAAGTATTTTGGTAATGCAGAAACCATTGTTAGAAGGTAAAAACTACGGTGGGGATAACATTCACAAATTCTTCACTACTTCAGATAGAAAAGGTTTGCCTGTTAAGGCTACAATTTTTTATCACTTTTGGTGATCTTACCCTGTTAGGAGTAACAAATTAGATCATCTAGATCTACCTAGTTATAGGATTTAAAAAACACTAATGATGTGTGTACTCGGTTAAGAGATTGACATAAGACTGTTAAGTCTACTCTATTAAGAGATCTATCAAAAACTCTCACAATTGTTAGAAAGTAATAGGTAATTATCTGCTAGTTGACAACTCAATTGTCTGAAATAGATCTATAAGTTCTCATTAAAATATCACCTTATCTATGATGGTTTTGTTAGGAATAAGGTGTCTCAACCTTGGATAATTCCTATTCTTATTATTTGTTTTGTAAATGTATTTTTTTTGCAAATAATGTAATTAAGTGTGAGTGTACATGTCTAGTTGGCATGTTGATGTGTCACTCCACTTGATGTGTTGGCATCTTGTGCATAAGGAGATTATGACTAAAACAGCCATGATGGATTCCTATGACACGTAAGAACTATTTAAGGAATGTGCTATGACAGGTGTAAGAGCATCTTATGACTTGGGCCTATTTGGGCACCCAAGAAGAAGTGGTTGGTATGTGTAAGAGAATATGCCAAAAATAGGTTGGTATGATAGATTCTCTTACACTTCTCTTGTGACCATTATTTTTGGCGGATTCTATGACAAGCTGTCATAGTCTATTCTAGGGATGGATGCCTATTCTTGGGATTGCATGTAACAACTGTGTACATGTGGCTTTGTGCATGGGTCTTGGTGGTTGTGCCTATTTTTGGGTCCAGAGGAGTCCATATATATGATGCTACTCCTATGGGAGAGATATAACAAAATTTAAGTCTTGTTGGCTTTGTCTCTCATTTCCTGAAAGAACTTGCATTGCAAGTGTATTGTAACCTTTGTGTTGAAGATAATACATTGTGCAGGTTTTGGAGTGCTGGGGTTTTTTACCGAAAGGTTTTCCCCAGGGTATATCATTGTGTCATTCTCTATTTTTCTGTATGTATGGTATGTGGTTGCAATATCTTTGTTAAAGTAGTTAACGAATCTGAAATTGTAAGGATTTATAAGAATTTGCACAATAATCTCCTATAGAAATTAGCGTAGGAAGCTGTTTCCGCACCTGAGTTTCCTTTCAAGTGGTATCAGAGCTTGATCAACTTTTGATCCTAGTTGTTGGGTAGGGTTTTTTGAGCTAATCTCAAGTTTGAGTGGGAGTTTTTTGCAAAGCATTCTGAATCTTATTTGCAGATTGAGATGGCAAGTTCATCATATGGAAGAATGGAGGTGGAGAAATTTAATGGCACTAATTTCAAGTTGTGGAAACTCAAGATGGAAGACATGTTGGAAGATCATGACCTATGGGAAGCGACTTCAAGTGCTACAAGACTAGCAACTATAGCTCAAGCAGATTGGGATATCAAAGAACATAAAGCTAAGGGTCTCATAAGACTCTGTTTAACCGATGCAGTCCTTCTGAATGTTCTAGATGAGAAAACCGCAAATAGTTTGTGGGAAAGACTTGCGTCCATGTATCAGGCCAAATCTCTGGTGAACAAGTTGTTCCTGAGGAAGAAGTTGTACTCTCTATGAATGGAGGAAGGTGGATCCTTAATGGATCATTTAAATGCATTTAATCTGTTGGCTGCATAATTGACATCAGCTGGTGTCAAGTTAGAGGAGGAGGATCGTTGCTACACACTTTTGTGTTCTTTACCAGATTCATGGGACCATCTTGTGATGGATCTCGGAAGCACTTTAGTCACCTTCAAAATGGATGATGTGGTGTCTTCACTGCTATCAGAGGAGATGCGAAGAAAGGCTTCCATTTCGGAAAAAGAAGCCCTTGCTGTTCGTGGGAGATCCACTGAAAGAGGGAAGAAAAATGACAATAAGTTTGACAATAAGGGTAGATCCAAATCTTGTGGGAAGTCAAAGACTTCCAATAAGTCCAAGGCAAAATGTTGGAACTGTGATAAATCTGGGCACTTCCGTAAAGACTGCAAAGAGCAGAAGAAGAAGAAGAAAGGTTCAGATTTAGCTTCAGAAAGATCTCAAGAAGATGGTGATGCATTCATCGCAGCTTTGGCAGCCCATGCATCTGATGATGTGTGGTTGGTTGAATTAGGTGCATCTTTTCACATGACCTCTCATAAAAAATGGTTCTCAAAATATGAAGAGTTCGATGGTGGAAAGGTGTACTTGGGTGATGATTCTCACCTAAAGATAGTTGGACGTAGAAGGGTCACTATCAAATTTCCTGATGGATGAGTAAACGGAATCAATGGAGTTATGCACATTCCAGGTTTGGCATGAAACCTATTATCTGTAAGTATGCTGAATGATGTAGGTGTGCAAGTTGTTTTTTCAAAAGAAGGATGCAAGATGATGAGAGGATCGATAGTGCTTGCAAGGGGTACTAGGAGAGGTACCTTATTTTAGCTAGATGCATGTATTCCTCTATGTAATAGTTCTTCATCCTCACCATTTGAACAAGTAGTGAAGAAGTCTGTGGCTATTGGTTCCGATGGTAGTGCAAACACTTTGGAAGCTAAGCTTCCTGTAGAAAAGACAATGTTGTGGCATATGAGATTTGGCCACATTGGTGAAAAGGGTCTCAGAACCCTGAAAAATAAAAATCTCATTGAGGGGTTAAATGATTGCAATCTCGAGTTTGACTTCTATGAACACTGTGTCTATGGTAAACAAAATCATGTTTAGTTTTACTCTAGTTCTCACAAATCTTCTGATGTTTTGGATCTTATTCATTTTGATGTATTTGGTCCTGTTAAAGTTCCTTCAATCTCCAAGTCTGTATTTTTTGTATCTTTCATAGATGATTACAGTAGAAGGACTTGGATTTATTTCCTTAAAAGTAAGACACAAGTCTTTAGTCGGTTCAAGGAATTTAAAGCTCTTGTAGAGAATCAGACTAGTAAGAAGATTAAGTGTGTGAGAACTGACAATGGTGGTGAGTTTTGCTTAGCAAAGTTTGAACAGTTCTATAAAGAACAAGGTATCGAGAGGCATAAGACAACTCCTTATACCCTACAACAAAATGGAGTTGTAGAGAGAATGAACAGGACACTGATGGAGAAGGCTAGGAGTATGCTTAGTGGAGCTGGTTTAGAACAAAGGTTTTGGGCCGAAGTTGTGGCCACTGCTTGCTATCTGGTTAATAGATCTCCTACATTAGCCCTTGTTGGTAAGACATCCATGGAGGTGTGGTCTTGTAAGAAGCCTTGAATTAGACATCTTCATGTTTTTGGTTGTGAAGCTTATGCACATGTTCCAAAGGAGAAAAGATCTAAGTTGGAAAATAAAGCTGTTAAATGTATTTTCATCAGATACAGTGCTGGTGTGAAAGGATACAAGCTTTGGGATCCTGTGACTAGTAAGGTGTTGTATAGTAGAAATGTTATTTTCAGAGAGCTAACATCTTTTTCTATTGTGCTACAACCAGATGAAAAAGAAAAGGAAAAAGATGTTGTTCAGTTGCCTCCTACCCCTGAGAAGACTGAACAGAGAGACCATGTTGGGCCTAATGATGAGGAGAGCTCTAGCAGCTCTGATAGTTCAGAAGAAGAGGAAGAACAACCTCAATGACAACCCTTGAGGAGATCAATGAGAGAAAGAAAGCAACCAGAAAGGTTTGGTTATTCTATGTTAGATTCCATTTGTGCTTTTCTTTGATTACTAACACTGGTGAGCCTAGATCTATGAAAGAGGCTTTGGGCATGGAAGATGTAGGTTCCTGGATTGAGGCTATGGATGATGAGATGGCTTCATTGGAGAAAAAAAAAACTTGGGACCTTGTACCTTTGCCTAAAGGGAGAAAATCTGTTGGCTATAAATGGGTGTTCAAGAAGAAATTCTGTGCAGATGGCAGTGTTGAAAGGTATAAAGCTAGATTGGTTGCAAAGGGGTATTCACAGGTAGAGGGAATAGATTATGGTGAAATATTCTCTCCTGTTGCAAAGTTCACATCCATTAGATTTCTGTTATCTCTTGTTGCATCATATGATTTAGAGATAGAACAGATGGATGTGAAGACAACTTTCCTTCATGGTGATTTAGAGGAAGAGATTTATATGTCATAGCCTGAGCACTACATTGTTAAAGGTAAAGAATCCTTAGTTTGTAGATTAAGTTTGATGCCTTTGTGTTGTCAATTGGATTTGTAAGATCAAAATTAGATCATTGTGTTTATTTTAGAGTTGAAAATGATCGCCTTCTTATTGTTGCATTATATGTTGATGATATGTTGCTATTTGGGAAGGGTAAGGGTATGATTTTTGATTTTAAATCTCAGTTGTCAGCACAGTTTGAGATGAAAGATCTTGGGTTAGCTAGGTACATCTTGGGTATGGAAATTAGTAGAGACAAGTCTAACAGAAAACTTTGGTTGAGTCAGAGTAAGTATGTGAAGTCTATGTTGGACATGTTTAGCATGGCAGATTGTAGACCACTATGTGTTCCTATTTCTGTGGGAACAAAGTTATCTGTAGATGATTGTCCAAAATCTCCTAGTGAGGTGGAGGACATGAGTAGAGTACCTTATGCTAGTGCAGTTGGTAGTCTTATGTATGCTATGGTCTGTACTAGACTAGACATTGCCCAAGCAGTGGGAGTCCTGAGTCAGTTTATGGCTAATCCTGGATGGGTACATTGGGATGCAGTTAAGCGAGTATTTAGATATTTGAGGGGTACATCAGATTACTCCATATGTTATCATGGTAACTCTTCTGGATCTCTACATTTAGTTTGTATTCATGGGTTTGTGGGTTCAGATTGGGCAGGTGATATTGACAGCAGGATCCACCAGTGCTTATGTGTTCACTATGTTTGGTGGTGCCATTAGTTGGATGAGTAAGCGACAACCTGTGGTTGCTTTGTCCACTATAGAAGCTGAGTACATGGCTGCTACTCATGCTTGTAAAGAAGCCATTTGGCTTAGAATATTGTGTTCTGATGTTGGTGTTGATGCAGAACAAATTACTATTTGGTGTGACAGTCAGAGCGCTATTTTCCTTGCAAAGAATCCAACTTTCCATGCCAGAACGAATCACATTGATTTGCAGTTTCACTTTGTGAGAGATATGGTGGAAGATGGAAAGGTAAATTTGGAGAAGGTAGATACTGTGAAGAATGTTGCAGATGCATTAACAAAACTAGTGGGCATTGAGAAGTTCAGATGGTGTTCAGAGTCTATGGACCTTTTGGCCTATAGCGGTTAAAGTTCTTGTTATGTTCCTATTGCTCTACAAGGTGTTCGACAAGTGGGAGAATGTTAGGAATAAGGTGTCTCAACCTTGGATAATTCCTATTCTTATTATTTGTTTTGTAAATGTATTTTTTTTGCAAATAATGTAATTAAGTGTGAGTGTACATGTCTAGTTGGTATGTTGATGTGTCACTCCACTTGATGTGTCGGCATCTTGTGCGTAAGGAGATTATGATTGAAATGGTCATGACGGATTCCTATGACGTGTAAGAACTATTTAAGGAATGTGCTATGACAGGTGTAAGAGAATCTTATGACTTGGGCCTATTTGGGCACCCAAGAAGAAGTGGTTGGTGTGTGTAAGAGAATATGCCAAAAATAGGTTGGTATGACAGATTCTCTTACACTTCTGTTGTGACTGTTATTTTTGGTGGATTCTATGACAAGCTGTCATAGTCTATTCTAGGGATGGATGCCTATTCTTGGGATTGCATGTAACAACTGTGTACATGTGGCTTTGTGCATGGGTCTTGGTGGTTGTGCCTATTTTTGGGTCCAAAGGAGTCTATATATATGATGCTACTCCTATGGGAGAGATATAACAAAATTTAAGTCTTGTTGGCTTTGTCTCTCATTTCCTGAAAGAACTTGCATTGCAAGTGTATTGTAACCTTTGTGTTGAAGATAATACATTGTGCAGGTTTTGGAGTGCTGGGGTTTTTTACCGAAAGGTTTTCCCCAGGGTATATCATTGTGTCATTCTCTATTTTTCTATATGTATGGTATGTGGTTGCAATATCTTTGTTAAAGTAGTTAATGAATCTGAAATTGTAAGGATTTATAAGAATTTGCACAATACTCTCCTATAGAGATTAGCGTAGGAAGCTGTTTCTGCACCTGAGTTTCCTTACAGGTTTCCTTCTTTGTTGTGCTCGGTAGCCTTCTCTAATTCTGCTCAATCTGATATCCTCTGTGCTCTATTCTGCTTGGTAAACTGATTGTCTTGAAGATAGGAAAATTCTTCAAGTGCTCCATGATTCATATATATTAGTTCAACAACCTCATAAAATGGTGCAAACATACAAAATATATAGTGTTCTGTTTTGCCGCCTTAGCAAAAATTAGGTTACAAAAATAATCATAACCCTAAGATCTACGGTGCAAAATAACCTAGATCAACTATTACAATAATATAAACCTTACATTTAATGAGTATCTATTTACAATAAATGCTCCACGATCTTGGTAAGCCATTTTAAGATCTATTATAATCATTTTCATAGAATAATGTGCCATTTCTGATTACTATGCCATTTTCTATTATCATCGGTAAACACTATATAAGCTACTCAGTGTATACTACAATGCTCAGTGTTTACTGACCATCAGTGTCAGTGTCGCTGGTGCTCGGTTAACTATGTGATGCTCGGTGTAAAGGCTTTACCAACTGTTCTATCTTACTTCTTGTTATTGACTGTCTCAATATAAGTAACCAACCAACCTATTTAACATCCTTTGATACTAATGACAACCTTGAATGCTCAATAGAGATTAGCAATCTCCCCCTTTGGCATTAGTATCAAAACTTCGAATGTATATAGACAAAATGTTTCTATATATTCCTTATATCTCCGCCATATACATATCCACAACAAAAATTTCTAAGTACAAAGTACTCCCCCTTGGTGCATGCTCTTGGTAGTGTAATATACATATCAAAGTATACTTATTTGGCATATACATGGTTTTCCCCCTTTTTCATAATAATGCCAAATGCAAAAAAATATATAATGTATACTTACATCTTATCAAAAATGTGTGGATGGGTTTTCTTTACAGACTCCAAGAGGTTGTCCCATTCCTCTTTCAAGTTGGTGAGAGAAATATGCTCAAGACCGACTTGTGCATGCATGTCAAAGATATTATCCAACACCAAAATCTTTGGTGTTGCAACAAGTTGTTCTGCTTTGACAATGTGAGCTTCAAAAATTTTCAGGTAAGGAGTGAGTTCTTTTTGTAACTCTGTAACCTGATCAGTGATGTGTGCTTCTTGTTTCCTAAAGTCTGCTATCAGCCATCGGAGTTCCTAAACTTGGTTAATATGCTTTAAGAAAGTAGTTGGCTCGGCGATAGCTACTTGTGTACTTAACTGTATCTCTGCTTCTAAACCTTTTATCTTTTCACTGACTTCTATAGTGAAGGTGTCTGAAGTACAAAGCTTGATTAGAAGTTGACAAATTATCCGGGTGATAGATTTTACCTCAGTAATGGCCTCAGATAATTTTACCTTGTTTAGTGCCACTTCTGTGCTAATCCTTGTTGCAAATTTGTTTTGAATCTTTGATTCTGCCCGTTCTTCAATTCTTTTGTCTGCATCTGTATTAGGGGCATTGATTTTTTCGGCAAGTGTGGCAAGTTGATCTATGATGGGAGTATTCTCATCAATATTTGTTTTTGGTATGATTTGTTGCAGAATATCCCGTACATCATTTAACACTTCTTTACGTTTGTGTTCTTGCCTTAACTTCTCTTGTGCCACTTTCCTTGAACATAATTCCCCATACCTACTTAGTTCCTCAGGGCTTAGGGTTATCGGGTCATATTATGGTATAATGATAACTTCATCAATGGTGACCAGCCCTTTGGCTTTCTTCTTTTTCTTCTGGGCAAGAGGTGACTTCTTCACACTTATGACAATAGCTTTTTCTTCACTTCTCGGAGTATCTTTCCTAGTTGACACTATATCATCCTTCTTCTGCTCCTCGATAGATGGTGTAGGAGTCTCAGTTGTAGTGTCAGGAGGGCTCACCTTGGTTGACTTTGTTTTTGTAGACTATGCCTCTAGTTTGTTAGGCTCATTTGTATCTGCAGGTTGCTCAGGTGCTTGAATCTTAGTTGTATCTTTATTTGGCTTAGGATGAGACACATCGGGTTGTACTTGTGAAATTATTTCAACTGCCTCTGCAAGTACAGGTAGTTCACCCAGTAGAGATGTGAGCACATTATTAGTGTCTAATGCTTCATCTTTGTATGGTGCAATTGTCACATCTTCATCATCCTCATCATCAGGATCACCGTTAGTGATGTCCTCAATGAGTGCATCATCATCGGTTTTCTGTTGCAAGTGGATCTTAACTTGATCGGGTGCATCCTGTGAAATTTTGATTTCTTTCTTTTGTTTGGTGATATCAATTACCTTGGTAACTGATATACCGGTGTCCTCTATTTTCTTTCCCTTTTCATCATCAATAAAAATACCTTTACCTTTTGAAATGTGTCTCTTCTTAGACAGTTTCAGGAATGCTTCCTATTCAGCTTTCTCTTCTACTTTCAAAATTGATGTCCATAGAGAGTCACATATGACATCCATATCATCCACATTCTCATCCATGATTTGCATCGCTCTATTCTTGACTAGAAATCTAGCCTGATATTTTGTCATGTATTCATTGACCACAACATAGCTAAAGTGTGAGGCTACATGACTTAGTGACCGTTATCTTTTCCTTTTCTCTGTATCTAGTGCAATAGCCCATCTCTCACTTATTTTGTCATCGAGTTCTTTTGGCAATTGACATGCGAATTCCAATGGTACTTTCTTGAACTTGATCATAATCTGGATTACAACTTGTTCTAGCTTTGTCTTGTCCTCAATTGACATTTTGTCAAATTTGCCTATGCCTAGATCAGTAAGATTTCCATTCTCAATTATATCTTCAATTATTTATCCTATAGTACTTTCCCTGTTACGAACTAACTTGAATTGACCAAGATCATTTTTAGTGTCAGTCTCCTTTATATCTTCTTTACTTCTTATGTATTTCCTCTTTTTCTTCAGTGGCTCAACTACTTTCTTGGTCTTTCTCTTAACATATTTTCATGTCGGTGTAGCTGCTCTTCTTTTTGCTACATTTACTACTTCTACTTGCTTGATGGATTGTGCAGTAGTTGATGAATGTTTCTTCATTCCTTCAGGTTCTGGTAGCTGCATTTCTTGTTCATCAGTTGTGGGAGGAACCGGTGTTTGATCCTTGTCCTTGTCTGACTCGGTTTCCTTGCTATCATAGGGCTTGTCAGCCAACTATAACTGACCTTTGGTTTCTTCATCAACTGGTGACTCCTTAGGTGAGTTAGATGTAGTTCTATATTTTATTGTGAGATCTTTTCTCATTTTCTTTGCCCTTCTTGACATGTTACCGATCTCTATGTCTGTTGTGATTCTAGACTTAGCTTCCTCATATACACCAAACCTACTGGCAGTGATGTCTATCGGTAATGCCAGCAATGCATTGATAGATTTCAAAGTGAAATCATGATTCATTTCATATCCCATCAGTGCTAGCCATTTTGTTCTTGGTTCTACTGCCTTTATCATTGAGTGGTCTATGCTGACTACAAAGCATATATCATCTGCAAATTTACTTACTAAATCCTTTGGAATTCTACTCCTTTGTTGCATTTTGGTTTGAAATTATGTGAAATATGCATTGAATTCCTTATTCAGATTATCTCCTAAAGTTTTCATCATTTCACCGATTTAGGCAGTTATCGGTTTGTCTGATTGCCAGTTTACTTTACTTATACCTGGTACATATTTTTGTAGATAGAGAAATGTATATACAAGCAGTGATCTATACTTACATGTATTATACTTCTTTTCTTTTATTGTCTTCATATTGTCATGCAGTTGGTGTAGTAGTAGCTCGACAAGATCAACCTAGTGATCTTTCTTCACAATTTTGTAAGCCATGTCCACGGCACTGCAGGGTACACTATTTGGTCTACTAGATTGGAATATCTTGTACCCTATGACATGAGCTACAAATTTTACTGCTAGATCTTTGATAGTTGATATTTTCAGTGCCCTACCGTCCCATTGAGCTCCAGTGTTCTTTTCTACGTTGGGACGAGATGAACTTCAAAAGGCTTTGGCTTTTTTGGTTGTAGGGTACCAAGTAATCCTACTGATAATCTTCTTAGTGACCTCAATAGGTTTATCCAACCAAAATTTGCCATCATGAAATCTTCTTAGCACAATTCTTATCCTGTCATTGTGAAAGGATTACGGGAAGAATGTAAAACACCATAACCTTAACTCCTCAATCTTCTTATATTTAGATTTGATCTTTCCATCTGGTCCATAGATTTGCTGATAAGCAGAAATGGTCTCAAAATCACATACTGGACCGATCTTGCAGTGAATATAGGCCCTAACATCTTCTGTTAACAAAACCTTATCTAGAATACTAGAAAATGCACCCATATCATCTGTTTGTGCTGCGACCTTGGGATGAGGTTTGAATTTCTCCTCGGCAAAATGTGCCCTTACAATTAATTCCACTTCCTCCTCAATGTTCTACGATTTTCTTGCAGTCGATGTTGATGCCATAAATTGTTTCTAGGGTTTCGACAAGCAAATAGATAACCAGTGTTCGATAGGTAGATGAACTTACTCGTTATCATCAAATATTTGTCATCGGTTTGATCTACAGTAGCTTGGAATATTTTCTAGAAATCTTTAGCTCGAACTCTTCTCTATAAAATCTCTATTCTTCAAAATCACAATGTAACAATGAACTCTATTTCTGCGTATTTATAGATTTTTTGATATTCCCACTCAAACTTTGATGCAATAAATGCATGACCTAACTTTTGATACAAAACAACTATCAGCTCGGTAATGTCTACAACTTCCTTTGCTCAATTAACATAGAATTTCTTCATCAGTTTGCACTGTTGTCAGTTAACCTTTTGTAGTGATTATCGACGGGTAACCAACTCACGTTTCTTCTTTTACCGACTATATAACATTTGTAAACTTATAACACATAAACCATGGTGCATCTTTATTCATGCAGATTTGGTATTTGTACATCATATATAATGAACTGTATGTAAAAATGTGATCATTTAAAATTTCAGTTCCATACATAACTTTGTCATCTTAAGTGGAGGTATTGATGTCACCCAATCCAGTGGATGAGGTTTCACCGATAGTGTTACTTGACTCAACATTCTCATTAGATGCCTTCTTCCACATTGTGTTCCTTAACTTCATAATTTCTACAATGTTATATCCACTCTCAAATATATGGTTTTCATCAGGTGCTCGGTCTCTGCAGTTCTTGCTTACATGACCGACCTTGTGATAGTGCATACAAGCCATTCCTACATTTGTCCAGTTTCTTGATTGTCCAATCTGACTCTTTCTATAACAGTTTGCTGCAATATGTCCATACCGACCACATACAACACAATTAGTCCATGTATTATAATCCTAAACATATGAGTTACCTTGTCTCTTCGGTTGATATGGCTTTCGTTGTAGTTTCTCTTTAGGTGTCCAGACTTATTTCATTTTTGCCTTGCAGTGTGACCATGCTTATTACAAGTATAGCATATTTTCTCCTCAGTAGTATTATTAGCAATGTCATTCTTCTTAGCTCTGCATTCATAAGCTGGATGTCTAAACTTACCACAGTAATAACAATATCCATTGAATTTAGGAATGACAGGAGGTTTACCTTGTGCTTTGCTTCTGCACACATTAGATGTATGTCCTAGTTTTCCACAGTGGTAACATGTCATCACTTTAGGTTTCTGACTTTGATTGTTGTTGACTTTTTTAGCTTGTTGTGATGATTCTCCTTCACCGGTGTAGCTTATACCAGCTCTGCTTCCGAATCTTCTTTGATTAGTCAAGAAATCATCAATCTTTTTAAAACTATCCTCAACTATCTTCATCATCTCATTGTGTTGCTTTTGTGTCTTTATTTCATTTCTCAATTTTTCATTATCTTCTTTGAGTATTGCTACATCTTCAAGTCTTCTTGATAATTCTCCATTTACTGGGTTCATTTCTTGATTAACTATCATCATCTGATTTGATACTTGGAAGTGACGATCAGTGAGTCTCTATATTTCATTTTCTTTTGCTTGAAGTTGTTCAGTCATCAGTCTTCGGTCTTCAATAGCCAGATTCCAATCTTGTTCAGCTTGTCTAGCATTGTTCATGATTTCCACCATTCTCACCATTTGAGATTCATGACCAATTTGGAGTGCTTTCACTTTCTCAGATAGATGCTAATTCTTTTTAGATAACTCAGAGATTATGCTTTCAGATCCATCAGAGATGCTTCCAGAGCTTGATCCAATATGATCAAATATTTCATCAATAGGTTCTTCATGATAACTAATTTCATTTAGCTGAATTGCAAGGTTCTTCCTTTCAACCAGTAATTTCTTCAGTTCTTCCTTAGCTTGTTTATACTGTTCCACAAACATCTGCATTTGTATCTTCTGATTCTCAATAGTCTTGTCAAGCTTGTATCTCTCCATGACTGAGATCTTTACCCTTCAGTGGTTAGACTGTTCAACAAGAGAACTAAGCTCTAATACCAATTGTTGGAATTAGGTGAGATAGGTACTATGAGGGGAGGGGTGAATCAGTGCCTTTAGAACTTTTACTTGTAAAACCTTTATGATCTATAACTGAATACTGTGATAACCGATCAAAATAACTTGAATCCAATTGTATAAATCAATCATCTAGTTAACTTAATAAAGTAAACAACATGAAATCGATATGACAATCACATAACACAAGTATTTTGGTAACACAGAAACCCTTGTTAGAAGGTAAAAATTGCGGTGGGGATGACACCCACAAATTCTTCACTACTGCAGATAGAAAAGGTTTTCTTGTTAAGGCTAAAATTTTTTATCACTTCTGGTGATCTTACCCTATTAGGAGTAACAAATTAGATCAGCTAGATTTACCTAGTAATAGGATTTAAACAACACTAATGAAGTGTGTACTTGGTTAAGAGATTTACATAAGACTGTTAAGTCTACTCTATTAAGAGATTTATCAAAAACTCTATCACAATTGTCAGAAAGTAATAGGTAATTATCTGCTAGTTGACAACTCAATTGTTTGAAATAGATCTATAAGTGCTCATTAAAATATCACCTTATCTGTGATGGTTTCCTTCTTTGTTGTGCTCGGTAGCCTTCTCTAATTCTACTCAATCTAATATCCTCTGTGCTTTGATCTGCTCAGTAAATGGATTGTCTTGAAGATAGGAAAATTCTTCAAGTGCTCCGTGATTCATATATATTAGTTCAACAACCTCATAAAATGGTGTGAACATACAAAATATATAGTGTTCTATTTTGCCGCCTTAGCAAAAATTAGGTTACAAAAATAATCATAACCCTAAGATCTACAGTGCAAAATAACCTAGATCAACTATTACAATAAGATAAACATTACATTTAATGAGTATCTATTTACAATAAATGCTCCATGATCTTGGTAAACCATTTTACGATCTGTTATAACTATTTTCATAGAATAATGTGCCATTTCTGATTATTATGCCATTTTCTGTTATCATCAGTAAACATTGTATAAGTTTCTTGGTGTATACTGTGATGCTCAGTGTTTACTGACCGTCGGTGTCGGTGTCGCTGGTGCTTGGTTAACTATGTGATGCTCGGTGTAAAGGCTTTACCGACTGTTCTGTCTTACTTCTTGTTACCGACTGTCTCAATATAAGTAACTGACTGACTTGTTTAACATCCTTTGATACTAATGACAACCTTGAATGCTCAATAGAGATTAAAAAATACCAACACCAAAACCTATCTTACATCTAGATCCATCAAAATATAATTCCCAAACATCATCCTATTTAATAGCTAAATTTTTTTCATCGGGGAATTCTATTGAAGTAAAGCATGCATTGGGATGAGGAAAAGGAGCTTCAACTAAATAATTTGTTAAAGCTTGTCCTTTAATTGACTTTTGAGAAATGAAAGTAAGATCAAACTCTGCAAGTAACATCACCCACTTTGCAAGATGGCTAGAGAGATCAATTTTTGAGAAAAGATGTTTCAAAGGATCAAATTTAAGAATCACATTGACTTCAACATTTAAGAGATAATGCATGAGTTTCTGACAAGCATAAACAACATCTAAGCATTGTCTTTCCAAATCTATGTATCTTGTTTCGTAATCGAGTAAAGTTTGACTAATGTAGTACACAGGTCTTTACTTACTTTCACTATCATACTAAGCTAACAACACACTCATTGCCTTCGGAGTGGCTGAAGTATATAGATAAAAGGGTTTATCAAATTGAGCTGATTGCAAAATAGGAGGATTGGCGAGATACTCCTTAAATTTCTCAAAGGATTGTTTACATTTGTCAGTCCAAGAGAAAGTGGTACGTTTTCTAAGCAAGGAAGTAAAAGGAACAGTTCTATCGGCTAAGTTAGAAATAAAGCGACGAATAGCTTGGATTTTTCCTTGTAAACTTTGTAACTGAGAAATATTCTTAGGAGGAGGCATGTTAACAATAGCTTCAATCTTTTTAGTATCTACCTCTATGCCTCGATTGGAGATTATAAATCCTAATAATTTACCAGAATCCACTCCCAAAACACATTTCTTAGGATTCAACCTCATATTGTAACTTCAAATTCTTTCAAATATCTATCATAAAATATTAATATGATCTTCTCTTTGTATAGATCTCAACAATATATCATCCACATAATCCTCAAGAATCTAATGAATGTAATCATGAAAAATCAAGGTCATAGCCCATTGATAAGTTGGTCCCGCATTTTTTAATCCAAAAGGCATCATGACCCAACAAAATGTTCCCCAAGGTGTTATAAATGCTATCTTAAATTGATCTTCAAGAGGAATAAAAATTTGATTATAACCAGAAAAACCATCCATAAAATATAATAAAGCATGACCCGCTATCAGATCCACAATCATATCAATATTAGGTAACGAGAAATCATCTTTTAAGGATGCTTTATTTAAGTCTCTAAAGTCAGTACAAATTCTTATCTTATTTTCTCCTTTTGAAATGGGCACAATATTTGAAATCCAGTCTGAGTAATCAATAGAGAAGATGAGTCCAAAATCCAATAATCTTTCAATTTCAGCTTTAACTAATAAAGCAATTCATGGATTTATCTTTCAAATTTTCTGCTTCATAGGTTTAACATTCGGTTTAAGAACAATATTGTGAGTAACAATATTAGAACGTATACTTGACATATCTAAATATGTCCAAGCAAAAATGTCTTTAAATTTGAGTAAAAGGTAAACCAACTGATCACATTCATCCTGATTCAAACATTTCCCAAATTTTATCATCTTTTTAGAATCTTTTTCATCCATTTGAATTTCAATAGTCTTAGTTATTAGAAAATCACTTTGTATTGGAGAGTCCATCAGTAAAGAAGAAATATTCTTCTCATCATGTTCTCCAAAATAAGCTTATGTACTTAAACAATAAGGCTTTCGTCGTTTGTGATGAAATGTAGGTAAATCCTCATAAACCCCTAAAAAATCCTATAAGGCTTCATCTTTAGGAAAAATATCCAAGGTAGGTCTTTGATTAATGTCAAGGAGGAGCGGATTAACCAAATTCAAATGTCCACCACATATATGATTAACATTGAGAGGAAAAGCCAATGGTTGTTTGTAAGGATTGAATCCCAATCCATAAGTATAATCATAAATTTTGTTATCCAAAGGTACTTGTATACCTTGCTTGTATTTATCACATCCTTTCCCATTAAATCCCAATTTCTTGAGTAGATGATAACCAAAACCATATCTATCAGCCATATCAGATGGAGTCCAAGGAGCGGCATATGTCACAATGTCATAGCAATCAGGTTTTATCATTTCAATTGTTTCTTCAATCGAGGAAGCAACAAAGTTACTCTTTAATTCCTCAAAAAGTGGGGATGGAGTAAACACTTGTTTTTCAAATTCACTTTATTGTTTCATCAATTCCAAATCAGAGACCTTATATTCTCCAATGAAAGTAGGATTAAAGTCCAATGTTCCCCAATCATCCTTAGTCAAAGAAGAAGATGGCGCCTCAATTTGTTTAATCTCAGGTTATTTTTCAATTTCTTTGCTTGGTTGAAGAGGCTTAGAAATTTTAACATATTCTGCATTTGGGCAAGGATTCAGTGCATCATCCTCATGTAACGTGTACATCAAATTGTTATAAATGAACCTAACCTTGCGATGAAGAGTAGAAGGAACTGCATGCATAGTATGTAACCAAGGTCTTCCTAGAAGAAGGTTATAATTGAGAGGTCTAGGCACAACATGAATAGGTGTATTAAGAATAATTGGACCAACTTTAACAGGTAAGGTAATAATGCCCAAAGTTTTCTTTGCAATATTGTCAAATCCACGAATAGGGACATTATCAGGTTGAATAGTTGTGAGATCAGCCTTAATTTTCTTAAGCATATCCATGCTACAAACATTAAGCCTGGATCCATTGTCTATTAATGTTCTACGAATGATACTCTGATTAATAGAAACAACAACCATAAGAGCATCATATTGATTCTATACCTTAAGGGAAGGTAAATCATCATCAGAAAACATAATAGGAGGTACATAAGGCATAGTATGCATGCACTTCAAAATAGAATGAATGTTCTCTTGATTAGGAGGTGAAGAAATAAGAGTAGATAAAGCCTTTTGCAATGCCTCATGATATGTCGGGGAAGTTTGAAGTAATTACCATAAAGATATCTTAGTAGGAGTGACAAGTAATTGTTCTACTAAGTCATACTCCTTAAAATTAGATGGCAACCTAGGAGCTTGAGGAAGCACAAGTTGAGAAGGTGGTAAAGAAAGTAGAACAGTAGGCTGAGGGTTATTCTATGTGCGATAAGCATGTGAAACAGAATCTATGTTATCCAAGAAATCTGAAGGATGTATACATTTACCCTTAATTGTGATTCGAGGACATCCTTTTACCTTTAACAAAGGTTTAGGATATATCATTTTAGGTGTATCAATATTGCAAATAGTGGAAAATAAAGGTAACCATGCACACACCCTATGGTAAAGGTCAATTGAAGAGGTTGTGGAGGAAAGTGAAATAGGAACAAGATCAATGGAGATCTTATTCTAACAATTTTCATCCTCACATCCATGTACCTCATTAAGGGATCTATCCTCTTGTACAATAAAAGCCTCATCAAAGTATTCAAAACAAGAATCATACATGTTGAACACAAAGTAATATTAAAAGATGTAAATATTTTTGTATTTTTAAAGGAATTTTGCAATTTTTTTGTATTTTTGAAATATAAATGCAAGAGCATAAAATAAATCTACTTTTATAAGCATGCAAGATCTAACAGAAGATGCAAATCTAACACAAAAAAGAAAGAGTTGTCGTAGTTGGGTTCACCAAAATGTAGATATAAAATGGTGATGGAATAGGAAAGGGATTTTTAACAATGCACCTAATAGAAGCCCTAAACCATCACTTTTTAACTTACATGTAAATTGATATAATATGGAATATAAATCTTGAAATATAAGTACAAAATTTTGAAATTAAATAAGATGAAATACATACCTCATAGTAAAGCTGATCTAGAAATACCTATTTTCTAGTGTCTGTATTTAGTTTCAGGAAATTTTGCAACCAGATCTAGCCTGGAAACACAGAAATAGAGAAAACCCAGAAATCTTCTGTCTTTCTAAGAAAGGTCGACCTTGACCCAGAATAGGGGTAAGATCTTACCCCGGGGCACAATCTTACCCCAAAAATATGTGTGTGTATTGAATGTGCAATGCCAAGATCTAATCCTCTAGATTAACAAACCTAGCATGAATTGATATGAGAAAGCAATACATAGATTTGAATATGATAAAGAAAGCATACCAATCCCCCAAGGCTAAAGCACTCTTACCAAACTCACAGTCCGTAATTGCTACCCCATGATTGTATCTTTGAATGCTTGAATGTTGAAAATGGTGGATCAAGGAAGAGGAGATCTTTCTTGGTCCAAAGGAATATCCACAATGGTTTTCCCAACAATGCTTGATGTCAACAAGGTCAAGATCTTCTATATCATCCTCTTGCAATCTTGCATCATTACTTCACCATCGCTTGCTTGCTTCAATCGATTGTGTGTCCACTTGATGGATACTTGGTGTTGTTGTGTTGTAAATGATAGCAAAAGAGAGTCTTTATATAGAGATTTGAAGGTTAGGCTCCTCGGGCAATGTAAGGGCCCATAATTCAAATTTCACCTTGAATTATGGTCCAATCACAATAACCAACTAAGGAGGGAAAATAATTAAATGAATTTTGAATTAAAACCCTTCCACACTTAGATCCAGAGGCACGACATTGATTTCGGGGCCCGCCGAGACCATACTTTGAAAAGGGGGACCAAAACCCGACAAGGGTCAAGGTTGACCTCGACCTTGACCTTGACCTAGGTCAGGGTCAACCTCGACACTGACCCAAAGGTCTAGGCTTAGTCACCTTTGAGAACAGGAAGTCCCGGGGCAGGCCAACAACTTGGAAATGGTGAGAAAATAGGGTAGAGTGCCAGAAAAAGGCGTACAGACCTAAAATGAATGTGATGAAGGATAGGAGGACCTATACCTAGATCCTACCTAGAAAATAGAACCATACAGAAGGGAAATCAAGGATAATCCTCGGGATCCTAACCCTAATTTCACCTAGAATGAAAAACCAAGTGCAAATGCATCCTAAATACAAATCTATCATGATAAATGCACTAAATGAGGATGCTAAACCTACCAAGATGGAAGTGCTTCCATTTTAAGACAATACACATTTATCTGATATTATGTGACTAACCATGCATATAATGATCTATTGAAGTGTTTGTGATTGTAGCTTGTGGGATCAAATTTCACACACATTTTTGATGCCCACCGTGGGGCTGACCATAGATTTTTGGCTTCAAATCCTTGATTTTTTGGATCACTAAGTCTTTCTTTTCTGATTTGTTTTTGCATGCAAGTTTTCAAAGATTTTGCCATATCTATTAAAAGACATGAAAATTTTCAATGAAATTTTTACTGCAAGTTGGGGTTGATGTCAGGAGTCTATAATAAAAAAATTAGATTTTTATGATCGCTTTTTGATAATTTATAATTTTTTAATGATTTTTCATTAAAAAATAATTTTGAGCACAAATAAGTGAATTGTATGATAAAATTTCAACTGCAAGTTGGGGTTGATGTTAGAAATCTATAAAAAAAAAATCAGATTTTTCTGACCCTTTTCGACAATTTATAATTTTTTAATGATTTTTCATCAAAAAATAATTTTGAGCATAAATCAACGAATTGTCTAATAAAATTTGTACTATAGGTTGGGATTGATGTTGGAAGAATAGAGTAAAATATTCAAATTTTTCTAATCACTTTTATGTGATTTATAATTTTTTTTATGATTTTTCATACAAAATTAATTTTTAGCACAAATCAATGAATAGTCTGATAAGTTTTTTATTGCAGGTTGGGGATGATGTCTAAAGTCTATAGTAAAAAAATATGATTTTTATAATCACTTTTCAAAAATTTATAAATTGTTTATGTTTTTCCATAAGAAAATAATTGTGGGCACAAATCAATTAATTTTATGACAAAATTTTAATTGTAGATTGGAGATGATGCCATAAGTCTACAATAAAAAATTCATATTTTTGTGATCAATTTTATGTGATATAATTTTTTTTTAATTTTTCATAAAAAAATAATTTTGGGCACAAATCAATAAATTTTATGATAACATATTTATTAATTTTTTATGACTATTTCATAAAAATTTAATTCTGGATGCAAATTATTGAATTTTTCTAAAAAATTTACATTTTTGGAAACCTCTTGAAATTCTAATGGGGTTTTGTTCTTTGTAATTTTAATTTGGATGAAAACTAATGGGTGGAACAATTAGATTTTTGAAAACTAGTTTATCGGGTCCTTATTTCTTGATTGGATTTAATTGTTGCTAATGCTGACCCCTGCTTGTTCTCTATTTTTTCTGATCTTTTGAATAGCATAATCTATTTTTTTTTCAGAACATTCATCCAAGATACACTTGAAAATACTACTGACAAATCGATTTTGCAGGTTGCCTAAGGAGATACAAGCAAACATCGTGTCTTCATAATTGTTTTTCTTAGGCATCTTAATAGGTTCTTTTTTGGTGTTCAATTTTCTATTAGGGGATTATGGTCTTGTCTGTATAGACAATCAGAAACCTAGAAGAATCAAATTAATCATTAAAAATGGATCAGATAAATGAACATGCATACTTGATGTGTCTTCGAAAAGCATAGAGGTAGGAGAGTATGCTCTTGTTTGTATAGAAAATAAAAAATCTAGACCCTTGAAAATTTTTTGTTTGTGACATGTGTACCTTTTAGTGAGTCTGTCATTGAGGAAAAAATCTCATGAGAATGACTCAAGTGGGAACAAGCGAACCTGGC
This sequence comes from Chamaecyparis obtusa, assembly GCA_027943335.1. Classification (NCBI taxonomy): domain Eukaryota; kingdom Viridiplantae; phylum Streptophyta; class Pinopsida; order Cupressales; family Cupressaceae; genus Chamaecyparis; species Chamaecyparis obtusa. Next base: position 296,505 of record BSBK01000341.1, on the reverse strand, counting down.
TATTCTGACGCACTATAATCAAAAGCCTCCTTTTGAGATTAAAGCCTTAGAGGACATACTATATGTAATTTTTTTACTTTAATATATGTAGGGCTTGAGGGCCTCAATCCTGCATGTGGGACTACATTATCTTGGTACTTGTAGGACATTCTCATGTCTCAATCCCACTCACAAGACTATGATAGATTACACTTTTATATTTGTAGGGCTGAGAGGCCTCAATTGTGTGTGCGAGACTACTATACCTGAGTACTTGTAGGGATATAGGCCTCAATCCTTCTTGTGGGGACTACATGGGATAGTTATGAATGGAAAACCTTACTAAACACCTTAGGTTAGAAGCTACTCGACTCACCTTTGAAAGGTTGATAATCTTTATACAAGGGAGATACTAACTCCCCCAAGATCACTTGCCATATCGTGCCCCCATTAGCATTTGGAGTAAGCTAACATGACATTGAGAGATCCATTGCATTTCCTCCAATGGATGTATTCTGATTAGCTATTGGGTGTGTACCCAAGTCAACAAGCAAAAGTTTTCTTCCTACAACAACTTCCTTATGGTAGCTTGTATTTGGATCCCCTTTATATTATGTGTTTGTTGTGTTTGTTAATCATTAAACCATTTGATAAACATACCAAAAACAATTTAAAACTAACACAACACTATGAAACTGAAAATCTTGGAAACTTGCCAAAAAAAAAAATCAAAACAGTTCAAAAATCAGTGGCAAAACCCTCTTAACTAGCACATATTGATCATTTCTAGAATCCTATTGTACGAGGTACTGCCCATTTTGATATTTCCAGCACTTTGTCATACACAAATACTAGTTTATTGTCTTGGCCCTCCTTCTGTCATATGAGCTTGCATTTTATCATACGAACCTATGAACTTTTGAGATTAGAGAGCTTATTTTGACCTGATTTTCCATTTTTAGACCTGCGTGAACACTTCCTGATCAGGCGTGTGGTCAATATACCTATGTTGGAGAACTTATACCTATGGTTCGATAGCACATCTACCTAATTTGTCAATCCCTATCCTAATCTGTGAGTGAACTTTTCTCGTCTCCCATCCAATCAACATCAATTGGTCTTCATTCCATCAAGTTTAGAGCTGATAACATCAATCAACCTTATATCAGTCCTTATCATCTAAAATTGAGTCACGAGTGTCACTTACCTAGGTGGCTTAACCTTAACTCTGACATCTCATACCTAGTTTGTCATCAACTTCACCAATAATCTAATTATTCATTAATCTTTTGAGACAAAGTTTTCTTGCTCATCTTGGATTTGGTCTTCATACCTTATCACTCTCAAGCTATCAATCACATCAATATTTTATGCTTGTCAAAACCAATAGCTCTCTTAGACACTCTGAGGAGAGAAAGAAGAAAGATAATTTCATAATGGATGAAAATAAATGGGCTAAATCCTACACTCCTAGCAAGGAGAAAGAGTTTCTTATTGCAGACATATCAAAACAAATCCAATCTTTGAGATCTCAACTTCAACACCTAAAGGAAGAAAATGATACACTATCCAACAAGTACTCATTGAGATCAATTTTCCCTTCCTTTTATGATCATGATTCATCCATATCTTCATCTCCCTCAAATAAAAATGCTACTTCATAATCTCACATCAATCTCATCTTTGATCAAGAGCCTACTTCGCGATCTCAAAAGAATCCAATTTTTTATCAAGAATCTTTTCTATAGATTTATGACAGTCCAATCTATCAAGAGCTTGAAGAGGACGTTACATCACATTCAGTTGAAAGTATTTTATAACAATCCTATGACAACAACAAATCAAATCCCCATGATCTTGAATCCAAGATATCTACAAGTCCACTAGATCGATCATTCACCCCTTTGGGACAATTTTACTAATCATCTTTGGAAGAGCTTCTTGAAAATAATCTCACCATGCTACCTCAAGCCACGTCATATGGAATCTCATTTTTTAGTACCTACTATACCTATCACAGAAATAATCAGCATAAAAATTCAAATTGCATGGAGTTGAAGCATAAAATTCAAGATCTAATTGATGATGACATAATTGAAAATGAAAATTCTAATGAATCATCTAATGAAGATAATACTCTCAAGCTTGATCAACATCATGAACCTATGTTTAGTAATTGTTTTCATAGAACTTCTACTTCTTCCAACATACAATCACCTTCTAAAACATCTAAGCTATCCAGAGGTCCTCCATTGAGAAAAGAACCTAATTCTTTTCATGTTTACTATGTCTACCCTCAAGGACCACCTTTAAAAGAGATCCAAGCTAACTTACCTCTTGCTGCAAGTATTTTCCATAGTTCAAAGAGCATGGACCCCAATTTTTTGTGTTCTTCAACACCTATAAAAGCTATTCTAAATGATCCTTCATCAACCCTTCAAACATCTCTCGCCTAGATCCAAAATCCTACCTCATTCTTGGAAGTGGCTCCATGTCAAGAGGATAATCCAAAAGGTGAAGAAACAAGTCACAATGAAGATCCAAATCAAGATATCCATCCTCATCCAATAATTGACCAAGGTACCATATCCCAATTATCTAATGATAACCCAATCATACCCTTTACCTTTTTTCAAGAAAATATCCCTCCTTCTCAAGATCCACATAGCCCTCCACTTCTTAAGCAAGATCAAGCACACAAAACTCTTCCTATGCTACCCAAAGATACTTGTCAATATTAGAATATTTAAGATTTATGATAGCCCAATCTATGATCAAGAGCTTGAAGAGAACATTACACCACATTCAATTGAAAGTATTTTATATCAGTCCTATCACAGTAACAAATTGAATCCCCATGATCTTGAATCCAACATTTCTACAAGTCCAGTAGATAGATCAATGACCCCTTTAGGACAATCTTACAAATCAGCCTTGGAAGAGCTTATTGAAAACAATCTCATCATGCTACCTCAAGCCACATTATGTGGAATATCATTTTTGAGTACTCGCTGTACCTATCATAGAAATAATGAGCATAAAACTTCAAATTGCATGGAGTTGAAGCATAAAATTCAAGATCTAATTGATGATGACATAATTGAAATAAAAAATTCTAATGAATCATATAATCAAGATACTACTCTCAAGCTTGATCAACATCATGAACCTATGTTTAGTAATGGTTTTCATTCAACTTCTACTTCTTCCAACATGCAATCACCTTCTAAAATATATAAGCTATCCAAAGGATCTCCAGTGAACAAAGAACCTAATGCTTTTCATGTTGGCTATGTTTACCCTTAAGGGACACCTTTAAAAGAGATCTAATCTAAATTACCTCTTGCTGCAAGTATTTTCCATAGCTCAAAGAGCATGGACCCAAGATTTCATGTGCTTCAACACCTATCAAAGTTGTTCTAAATGATCGTTCATCATACCTTCAAACGTCTCTCACCCATATCCAAAATCCTACCTCACCCTTGGAAGTGGGTCCATGTCAAGAGGATAATCCAAAAGGTGAAGAAAAAAGTCATAAAGAAGATCCAAACCAAGAAATCCATCCTCGTCCAACAATTGACCAAGGTACCATATCCCAAGTATCTAATGACAACCCAATCACACCCTTTACCTTCTTTCAAGAAGATATCCCTCCATCTCAAGATCCACATAGCCCTCCACTTCTTAAGAAAGATCAAACACACAACACTCTTCCTATGCTATCCAAAGATACTTGTCAAGATTAAAATATCTAAGATTTATGATATTCCAATCTATGATCAAGAGCTTGAAGAGGACATTACATCACATTTAGTTGAAAGTCTTTTATATGAGTCCTATGATAGCAACAAATCAAATCCCCATGATCTTGAATCCAACATCTCTACAAGTTGAGTGGATAGATCATTGACCCCTTTGGGACAATCTTATGAATCATCCTTGGAAGAGATTCTTGAAAAAAATCTCATCATGCTCCCTCAATCCGTGTCATGTGGAATCTCATTTTTGAGTACCTACTGTACCCATCATAGAAATAACAAGCATAAAACTTCAAATTGCATGGATTTGAAGCATAAAACTCAAGATCTAATTTATGATGACATAATTAAAATTGAAAATTCTAATGAATCATCTAATGAAGATACTATTCTCAAGCTTGATCAACATCATGAACCTATGTTTAGTAATGGTTATTATAAAATTTCTACTTCTTCCAACATACAGTCACCTTCTAAAACATCTAAGCTATCCAAAGGTCCTCCATTGAACATAGAACCTAATGCTTTTTATGTTGACTATGTCTACCCTTAAGGGATGCCTTTAAAAGAGATCCAAGCTAACTTACCTCTTATTGCAAGTATTTTCCATAGATCAAAGAGCATGGACCCCAAGCTTCCGTGTTCTTCAACACATATCAAAGCTATTCTAAATGATCCTTCATCATCCCTTCAAACATCTCTCACTCAGATCCAAAATCCCACCTCGTCCTTGGAAGTGGATCCATGTCAAGAGGATAATCCAAAAGGTGAAGAAACAAGTCTTAATTAATATCTAGATCAAGACATCCATCCCCATCCAACAATTGACCAAGGTACCATATCCCAAGTATCCAATGATAACCTAGTCATGCCCTTTACCTTATTTCAAGAAGATATCCCTCCATCTCAAGAGCCACATATCCCCCCACTTCCTAAGCAAGATCAAGCACAAAACACTCATCCTATACTATCCAAAGATCCTTGTCAAGATCAAATTATCTCCTCATCCTCTTGTTATAATCCTCCATATACACCTCAAAAACATCCTATTCTTCCAAATCCTTTGCATAAGAAGAAATCCCCTCAAGCTTTAGATGCTCCTATCAAAATTGCTACTATCAAAGCTACTCATGAATGCATATTGGTATAAAGATGAATCATAAAGATGAGAGCCTCAGCCTCATATCTCACTCTACAGATGCTAATATCCCTATCTATTACCATTTTTCATCCTCCAAATTCATCCTTGGTTCCTATATCCTAAAGCTAAAACCCTCAAACCTTCCTTCTATATTGGGTGCTTATATTCCACCATCCACTACACCTATCACTCCTATCTTGTCATCCACATGCTCTATCTCCTATCAATATCAACAAATACATGCATCATTGAGCTCTTCATATCAACCTATCCATATGAACCGGCCATATCATCCTTATTCATCCATAATTCCCAAGTCTTTTGGAAGAAATTTGGATGCCAAACAAAAAAATTAGAAATATAAGAATCCACTTATATGTGAAGATCACTATGTTCTATCTAATCAACATGTGACTACAAAGAAAAAAGAGCTATTCAAAAGATCACAAAAGTCCATCAAGCAAATAAGAAAAAGAAAAGTGGGTTCCAAAATCCCTCATCAAAGAAGTGCATCCTAAAGAATTCAAAAGGAAAGATAAATCAAAAGCTACGTGGATTCCGAATTCTCTCTTAAAGGACTTGGAGACAAAATAAAAATCAATGTTGGCATCTAAGCTTCGAAAGGCTTCCACTCCATCTTCTTCCAAATATTTTCCATCACCTCCTACATCAAAACCTCAAGTTTTTCCCTCCAATTTTCCTCTATCATCCCACTAGACTTCAAGGTTTGTGTCGATGCTAATATTTTCACCCTTCCCACATACTCCCACACAAATATTTCAATACCATATCCCTTATCCAACACCTATGTATGCTTCTTATCCTCCCTTTCACCATCCATCCACCCCCTTCATCCAATCCATCACATAAATCCTTTGTCATTAACTATCCTTACCCTCCATATAATTTCACTTTCATCACCCTATCAACATCCTTGAGCATACCTTTTAGTGGCCTTGGTCCAGCCAAGCATATCTTCCCAAAGGAGCATTATCCAAAGAGAATCAGAGTCCATATCAAATATAATTATGAAACAAGACCTCATCGCCAGGGGCATCTCAACTTCATCAGAGTCCATATCAAGTTAAGGTTCTTTGATCCTTCTAAATGAGTGATTTCGTCACTTCAAATCAAGTCACTTGGATAGACATCTGATCTATTGCAACACAATCTAATCTCTAGGGGCATATCAAGTTCATCAGGACCCATATCAATCTGATATTGTCTTCTTAATATGGTAAATGGCTTCATCAATACCCATATCAAGTCATTTATCTCAATTGATCATCAGGGATATATTTAGTTTCATTGCACCATATCAAGATGTATATTCTAATCTTATCATCAATCAATCTTCTTTCCATCAAGTTTGGATTCGATTTCATCAGTCCTTTATCCAATCAAGTTCAGGATTGATATTTTTCAAAATCATCAATCGATCTTCGTTCCATCAAGTTTGAAGTTGGTTTCATCGATTCTAGTTCATTCAAGTTCAGAATCAGTATCTTTCGAATCATCAATCGATCTTTGTTCAATCAAGCTCGGAGTCAGTTTCTCTTTCTCAGGATTAGTTTCATCGCTTCATATCAAAGTGTTCTACACTTTGAAATCAGACATTCTTTAATCAATGTGCTGATCGTACATCAATTCAAAGAGGGGAAAATGTAGTCACCTAAAATTGGTCTCCTAAACCATGGGCCCCTAATCTTAATTATTGATCATAATCATAAAATTCCTAATCCAAAAGAAAATTCAATTTCTTTCAATCTGATCTGATCATCAAAGGTGTAAAATTATTTAAATCAATTAATTTCTAAACATCAAGATTATTTGACAATTAAATCAATTTAAATCAATTAATTTAATTAAATATCCTAGCACATTAATTAAATTGAACCTATTTTCCATTTACAAATAAAAAGGAATTAATTTGATTTAAAAATTCAAAAATTAAGATAAATCCTCAAAATTGACAAAAATAATGGATTATCTTCAAAATTGATAAAAACAAAGGAGAAATTGATAAAAACAAAAATCAAAGATTGATAAAAACAAGGCAAATTTGATTTAAAAAGTTGAGTTGCATAATTTATTAAATCAAATAAAAGGAAAAAAGCTGTTAACTTAAGCATGCAAGATTAAATCAATATGTTTTACGTATTATTTACTCAAATCAACTCAAAAAACATGCTTTAACTCAGTTTTGGATTAATCTTGATTATTCATCTGAATCAATCTCTATCGTCAATTTTATCAGGGTTCCTATAAAAGGAAGAGTCCTCTTCTCATTTGATATGCGTGATTTTGATAACATTGTTATTTTGCAGGTTTTGAAAAGGAGCTATTGCACATCAATTCATCAATTTGAGAGTTTGCATAATCTTGCTTAGTTATTTGCATATCATTATATCATAAATTTCATTTAGTTTGATTATTTTCTCATATCTTATTTGCATCATAAAAAATACAAAAGCATAGTTTAATATTGCATTCATATAGAAACCCTCCGTCTTGGTGTAGTCAAGTCACTGATATTGCTCAAAAAATTTGAGAGCTTCCATACTCGCATCATTTAGGAGGTAATAGATCACTTTGCTATTGTTTTATGCATTCATTTATCTTATATTATGTGATTAACCATGCATATAATGATCTATTGAAGTGTTTGTGATTACAGCTTGCAGGGTCAAATTTCACACACACAATAATATGTGTCAAAATGAAATCAACACATCTCTAGTAGAATCCTAAAGGATGACGACTTGTGTAGACAAGTGTCAAATGTGCATAGCCGAAAAATTAAACTTAAAAGCCTAAGTGTAAAATTATTTAATTACAGGAACACCCCCCCCTTAAGCATAACTTAGGAGGACAAGATAAAAAATGAGTCCCACCTACTAGCCATGTTAGGTACTCATGCACAATGCAATCTCTCATAAAATGAGAAAGATAGAAAACCCCGAGGACCAAAACTATCCTCCAAAAAAGAGATAAGAAGAGAAGAAGCCTAAAAGGATTCCCCAAAGGATGATGATGTTGCTGATGAATATGCATAAATATAACTACCATCTTCTGAATCATTTGAATTATGAGGACTGGAATGAGGATCTGAATGAGAGTCCACATGGTGTGTAGCACCAGAATCTATAAATTCTTGAGCAAATAAGACTCTACCTTTTAATTTCTCTTTGTTCTTAGTACTTTCCCAATTTGAAGAATATGCTTTGACATAATCAATTACCTCAATATTATTCTTTTTGAGTTAAAAAGTGAGGTGCTCAATTTGTTTTTTCACGCATTGATGCTCTTCATGACCAATTTTCTTACAAAATGAACATTTAACCCTCAGTAATTGATTTACTTTGTTGAGATGAGTTATCCTTCTTGAAGTTATCAATTTTGTCTTCTTTCTTCCCCTCTTTTTCCTTTTTAGTGCTCTTTTTTCTCTCCTTTAGCATTTTGATGCTTTTCATTTTTTGTAATTAGAGCTTGTGCCTTAGTATAATTGAGAGTACCCATTTGAATTAGCTTTTCTTTCTCGTTTATAAGATCAACAATGAAGTTATCAAGTGAGGCATAGACCATGAGGTACCAATGGCTCTTTTAGTAGAATAGAAAGTAGAGACAAACATAGAAACTTTAGGACCTAGCTTGGAAAGTACATAAAGGATTAATTGATCCTCTTTCTTGCCAATTCCACAATCTTTTAATTGCAACTTCAATGATTTAAATTTAGTGAATAAGTTCTCTAAATTAGAAAAACTAGAAGGACTAAGACTTAAGAGTTGATTTTCCAACTCATGACTTCTAAGTTCATCAATTTCCCCAAATAGTGTTTTGAGAGTTTCCCAAAATTGGTTGGGCGTTTTCAAGTTCTCAACATTAAGTACTAATTCAGGAGATAAATTTAGACAAAGAAAGATAAATGCTTGGCACACTTATTGAAATTTTTTTCTTTATCCAGAGGAGCATTAGGTTCCTTTTATGTTCCCATTGTCACTCGATACAATCCTTTATTCTTTAGTACAAGAATGACTTTTAACTTCCAATTGAATGATAATTGAAACAAAAAATCATACACTTTTGCGAAAAATAGAACTCAATTTTGAGTTAAGGAGCTAAAGTTATAAACAAATTAATTTTTCCCTCTTACAAAATTATCCACCTTCATTAAAAAAAATGATGCTAAATTTTTTTTGTGTCCACCAATTTTTTTAAAATTTGAAAAGAAATAAAAAAGAAAGACTTACAGTTAAGCCCCCTGTGGTAGGGAAGAACCAGAGGTAAAAAAACCATGTGACCAGGGGCTAAACTTTCAAAAAAGTACGCCCCCTCCATGACATCACCCCCTAGTTTCTTACATAAGTCCATGCAATAATTTTTTTTTTCCTGTATATTTTTCACATCAATGATTAATTCTTAAGAGGAGGAGGATCCATGTCAAAACAAGGATATATTTACATCAATGATTAATTCTTAAGAGGAGATTAAGGTTTCTCACGAGGAGATTGTAGAGGACAATATTATAACTAGAGATCATCACTCTCTTGATGTCTAGATGAAAAATTGAATTTGATCCTAGGCTTCTTCTTCCTTACCAACTTTATCATCATCATGAGAAAGCTCTTGCTCTAAAAGTTCAACATTTTGTCTCTTTGTCCAAAGTTTCCTGCATGATATTAGACGTGGAAGGGGATTTATTCTACTTAGGAGATCCTTTCACATTTTACTTCTTTCTAGGTGAATATATCTTCGTTTCATTTTGCTCGTTAATTTTGATCTCTAACTAGGTTAAAATTTTTCAAAACACATGTTGAGTGCTTTCTTTAGCTTTTATACATTTTAGTACCATCCAACTATTTTTTGAGATTTACAAGTATCAAGGATTTATTGGTCTCAATAAGGTTAATAACCTCATTACCATTCAATACTTCCTTAGATACCTCTTTTATTTCTAAAGAATGAATTTGGAATGCCTCAAGTTTAGAAAAATCTCTTTTATGAACATCATGTTCAATATTGCAGTTTATTAATAAATTTAGGCTAGCTCTTAGATGATCTTGGAATTTGTAACAACTTTACATTCATATTTTATTTTGTACAAATGACATAAAGTGAGATAAAAAATTGATGATCTTGAAAGATATTACAACACCTCTATATTCGTATTTTCTTTTGTAGGGATGACATGAAGTGATCTAAACAAGCTTTATTTCTAGAGGTACAAGAGGAAATCTAATAAATGTGTAGCTAGGAATTTTTTTAGGTCTACATGCAAGTGATTAGTCGTTTGGAAATTCTAAACACACTGGTTTCTATCTTGTTATAGGGATCAATAAAAAAGACAAATATGACATGATTTGCTTGTTTCTCCCAAGGTCGAAATGTGCAGAATGAAAAAAATATTTACATGTACATTAAAAAAATGATTCGTTGTATCAAATAATACATTACTATTCATTCCTTCCAATAAGAACTAGGAAAAAAAATGTATTATATATAAACTTTCTCTATTAATTACATTATTCATGACGTTTATAAACTCTTCTAACAATTTCGCCCACAAAAATCAGCTAAATAGATTTCATAAACACACTTTACATCATACAACATCTATAGCTCAACTGTTTTCCTACGGCCATTAAAAATGATCAACAACTTTTTACGAAAGAAATTATTGGGACTAAATTGATCTATTATAGTTTGTGGCTAATTTCTTTCTAAGGAGCAATGACGACGTGTGTGGGCTCGAGGCTCTTGTGGCTAATTCTAAACCAGGTAAACTTGACCTCTTAAGAAATCTACGGATTTAGTACAATGACAACCAGTATTTGGTCTAAACTGAACGAAGGAACAAAATTGGCTCTTGTTCAACATTCGTCCCAAGCAAGTCTAGATTGACTTCTAAAGAGGGTCTCAAAAATATACTATTCTTCTCTGGTGCAACAAAGAATATAACGCCATACTTGAAGCTTAGCAAGACCGGCCGTCAGGCTTCATACTTGCAAATACTTAAGATAAAAGCAAAAACATAAGAAGCAGAGAAAATCTTAGGTGAATCCAAAAGTAGAAGACGGGATAAAAAGGAAGGAAAGAAAATATATAAAATTAATTTGTAATATCAATTAGCAATACACATATTACACGATTCCGTGTTTTACCCACGGTCGGAACGTGTGGAAGCAAACAATAATTACAAGTAGAGGTTCCGCGATCGAATCCTGGGGCGCGACATGATGTCATATTCAGCAAAGCCATCGATGGAGGGAGAGACAATCTTGATGTAATTCAAACTCAAATACGCGAAGCCCACCCAGAAAAGTACGACGCCCGCATAGAGGCCAGAAGTGGCAATGACCAGCCTCAGCGAATTCAAGCCCTTCTTGGGGAAAACTGTTCTGTTGCTGCAGTTGCGCGATTTAAATGATTTCTTCATCTTATAACCGGACTCCTCTTCTTGTGAACTGTAATGAAGTGCAGACAGAAGGAAAAAGAGAAGCAGAGTTACTTTGATGGACCTTCTTTCTGCCATTTTACCCACCAATTCTTTGATTCTCCTTTCGTTGAGCCAAAAAACTCAGAGAGGCATTGATGTATTGTATTGCTACCGTGGGTTCAATTATAACCAGACAATTCCGACGGATATAAAAGGCGGGCAAAATAAAATAAGTCTCTTACAAAGCAGCCAATTATAACCAAACAACTTCGCACGAAATCAAAACGTGGGCGTGACTTAATCACAGATATTGTCAAAATGCGAATTTCTCGGTAAACTTTTGACGATAAAATTTGGTCGACTGTAGACCAGTTTAGTACACGTTTGTCATCCCCAAGTTTTTCGCACATTAGAAAAAACAAAACAACTTTGTCTACAACATTGATCAATGGAAGTGATGGCATTGGCACATAAGACTAAATCAAATTAATTCAATATTGTACATGAGATGTGAGCTAATTTACTTTCATTTTTATATTTTTTATCCATATGTATTATGTGGTTATTGGTTCGATCCCAGCCTTGCCATGTTACAAATTCATATGTATTATTTGTTCTTTCTTGCATTGTTGCTTTTTTTCTTAGTGTTATGTGGGAAGCTTGGTAGTCAAATATCTCTTTTCTTCACCCTCCTTTACCACAAAAGACTATCAATTTCTACACATCTCATGGTTTTATCATCTATGGTGATGGAGGATATCACCTTTGTATATTTGGGTGGAAGTGCATAAGTGAAGAGACACTAATTCTGAGAAATCTTTAACAACCTTTGTAGGGGCTTCATTTCTTTGTGTGAGATTTGATTGAGCCATAATGTAGGATCGAGAATGGAAGAGTTTGAGTCCACCTATACATTGCAACTTTAGATTTAGTTTTGTTTTTAAAGAGGACCTTTGAGATTATTGTGAAGAAAACTTCTAAGGAGGACAAGAGATAGAATTCCCTTTTTGAGGATACTTTGGGAGGATGGATCAATTTCCCGGGAGGAGGACCCTTGACAAAAGAAGGATATATTACACCAGGATTCTTAAGAGGAGATTAACGTTTCACATGAGGATATTGTGGAGGACAATATTATAACTAAACATCTTCACTCTCTTGATGTCTAAATCAAAAATTGAATTTGATCTTAGGCCTCTTCTTTCTTACCAACTTCTCAACATCATGAGAGGACTCTTTCTCTAAAATTTCAATTTTTTGTCGCTTTGTCAAAAGTTTCCTGTATGGTATTAAACATGGAAGGGGATTTGTTCTACTTGGGAGATCCTTTCACACTTTACTTCTTTTTAGGTGAATATAATTTCATTTCTTTTTGCTCATAATTTTTTATCTATAACTAGTTTAAACTTTTTCAATACACACATTGAGTCCTTTCTTTGGCTTTTTTACATTTTGGTACCAACCAACTATTGTTTTGAGATTGGCAAGTATCAAGGATTTATTGGTCTCAATATGGTTAACAACCGTATTATTATTCAATACTTTCTTGGGCACCTCTTTTATTATTAATTTATGAATTTAAAAGGTTTCAAGTTTAAAAAATCCTCTTTTATGAACATCATGTTCATTATTGCAATCTACCTTCATGAATATAGATTCACGAGACAATAAATTATAAACATATTGCTAAACTCACAGAAAACTAGCTAATTTTTTCTATCCACACTGTCTTATATGCAATCTCAATCCACTTAATCTACACCTACAAGCATTACACAGCAGGCAGGAACTTTGACGCTTGCATCCCTCGTTTATTAATGAAGTTCATTTGATTTTAAACTCTGCAATAAATACAGAGTGTCCATTTTCAACAAAGATATGTTAGAGCTGGCTGACGGAAGTATCAATTAAATGACACTGGCTAGTGGGGCTGGTGTAAATTTTCGGCCCCATAGCCAGTGCTATAAATTTGATGGTCGCCACAGCTTTAGAACTTTTTAAACAACAATTTGCAGGATCGTTGAACTGCGACTATGTAGGCAGAATGGGCGGTATTTTTCAACAGCGACTGGGCGGCCACAATGGGCAGGATTTTTGCGGGCCCGCACACTTGGCTACTTGTTAACCGCAGGAGGAAATCCAACAATCGCCCAACCACGAACATAGAATAACCGATATAAATCTCGTTCAATTGGACGGGGCGGCTCCGCTGACGCAAAAGCAACAAACAATATAGTCGCCCAACCACGAATAGAGGACGACCAGGTCTTCATCGATGAACAAAGGAGGACCGCACACTGCTACAATGGACTGACTCTCTCAGCTTTCCAATGAACGACTTGTATAGGCTTTGAAAAATATCAAGCCTCTCTAATACCATATAAGAAACCCCAAAGATCTGAGAGATAAAAAGAAGAACACAAATTGCATGGGCAACACTGAGCATGGATTCAATGTAGAAGTCAAGTAAATATAGGCATAGAATGGAACTGAATCCAATCAAAAAAAAAGGGATGAGGGAGGATCTGGAGTGGTGACAAAACTGTCTAAGAGATTAGGAAGATGTGACGAAATGATACATAGAGAATAGATTCCTAAAAAATGATGACGTTTGTAGATAAGTGTCAAATGTGCATAGATGACTAATTAAACTTAAAAGCCTGAATGTAAATTATTTAATTACACTAACACAAATATATATCCGAAAATGATTTGCATTCACCGGATTGATGTAGAGCAAATTTATCTCCCTTTACTCACACCACACAGTACTAAATTAATTAGTGGCTGAAGATGTGATGTTGTATATAGTAATTTCTGCTTGAGATAATACTTCAGCTAATGGTGTGGAAAACTGTATACCGTTTGTTGGTGATTGAAGACTGTATACCCGCGAGGAAAATACTGAATACAAGTGTGAGATGGGTTTGGGGAGAAAAAACCACAGAATCTAGCCTATTGAGTAAAGAAAAAATTGTCAACATATAAACCTTCACAATATTAACTCTTTCAACTACCTTATACTAACTAATCATACAAATCATAAATTATCAAACTTAAAACAACACTATAAAATAATACAAACACATTTTATAGATCATATACCAGTTATAGCTAAACAAATTTCATACTCTATATTAAAACCTTAGAATATTTTTAGCATATTGGTACCAACCAAATATTTTTTGAGATTGGCAAGAATCAAGGATTTATTGGTCTGGATATGGTTAATAATCTTACTATCATTCAATATTTCCTTGGGCACCTCTTTTATTTCTTATGAATTTGGAAGGCCTCAAGTTTAGAAAAGTCTAACTTGTGAACATCATGTTTACTATTGATAGCAATATCACAATGAATTCTGATATCTACACAGTTGAATCCTGATAACAATATCACAATGTTTAATATTGCAATCTACCAATAAATTTAGGCCAGCTCTTACATGATTTTAGAAGCTATAACAACTTTACATTTATATTTTCTTTACTACAAATAACATAAAATGAGCTGAAAAATTGATGATCTTGAAAGGTACAAAAAACCCTTTTATATTAATATTTTCTTTAATCTAGAGATAAGATGAAGTGATCTAAACAACCTTTATTTCAAGAGGTACAATCTACAAAATCAAATAACCATGTAGCTAGGAATTTTTTAGGTCTAGATGCAAGTTGTTTAGAAATTCTAAACACATTTCTCTCTATCTTGTTATAGGGATTAATGGTTTGGATGGAGTTATGTCATTATGCAAAAGTTTTTGTAGAAGTTAAAATTGTGAAAGGTATATGCAAAAAAATGTTTTGGGTCTAAATATACTTTTGTAGGAGGTTCAAATATGATTTTTAATTTTGAAAACTTTAGAGAACAATGATGTGGGGTTCTAGGGTTTGGGTGCACTCAATTAATTTTTAAAATTATGAGAGATAGATTTCCTCTTTTGAGGATACTTTAGGGGGATGGTTATTTAATTTGAGAAGGAGGACCCTTGGCAAAATAATGATATATTTATAAAAATGGGTGATTCTTAAAAGGAGATAAAAGTTGCTCATGATGACATTATGGAGGACAATATTATAAGTAAACATCTTCACTTTCTTGATGTCTAGAAAATAAAATGATTTTGTCATAGACTTCTTTCTTACCAACTTCTCAACATCATGAGTAGGCTCTTTCTCTAAAGGTTCAACATTTTGTTTCTCTATCAAAAGTTTCTTGAATAGTATTAGAGACCTAGAAGGGGATTTATTCAACTTAGGATATCCTTTCACCTTTCACTTCTTCTTGGGTGAATATACCTTTGTTTCTTTTTGCTTATTATTTTTTAAAAAAAAATCTCTAACTAGGTTTTTTCAATTTAAAAAAATCCTATAGGACTATATACATGTGAAGGATTTCAAGGTGGACAAGGGATTTGGTAGTAGAAGGTTGCAAATATGTGATGCGGGAGAATCTAGGGTGTAAGATAAATGTTGCATCACCCAAAAAAGTAATGTTTAGTTGTTAATAACTTAGGTTATTTTTTGCAAGGTTACTATTTTTGGTAGTGTTTCTATTTTTAGTAAATTGTCAGTTTTGGACAAAATATCTCATAGACCTCCTAAACAGTGAATTGGAGCTGATGGTGGAGTTAGCCCAATATTTTGTTGAATTTGGGAGATATTCATTTTTTTTTTGGAGATTTTCTTAAATAAAAACTTAAAATGCACTTTTGAGGGCCTTGGAAGTTTCATATCGAATCGAAAAGGCCAAACCTTATAGATTTGATGAAAGCATGGTGTAGATCTCTTCACAATTTTTTTAACTATGTATCATAATTAAAATCCAATAGTTTGATTAAAAGATATGGCCTTCGAAAGTTGTACTACTCTAGGAGAAAAAATAAAAAATACTTGAAATGCTCTAGCGAGCATCAAAACCCATTTTGGGGATATTCTAATATAGGGATACAAATATAAAAGTGGTTAGACTAAAAAAAGGGGGCAGTTACATTTTCTAGAACATCATAGTGTGCTTAAACTATCCAATATAAAGAATAAAAATGGGGGAAAAATGGACAATTCTAGTCATGCATATGATGGCTTTGGCTTGCAGATTATTGTAATTAAAATAACCATGTGGTTGTAACATATTATTTTTCTAAATGTTATAATGTCGTTTCATTGAAGATAATATAAAGAAAGTATTTCCATTCTTAAAATTTTTTATTTATTTCGTTGTTGTGTTAAGTGTGTTTGGTGAGTAAGAGGAGTACCCTTCATCTAGTTGTATTAGAGAAAATTTTTCTGACTGTATAAAAAGTTCACCAAATGTGAGGTAGTTTGCACCAGGATTATGGTTGTGGCTTTAGGATATAAGTGCGGAAAATGCTTCCATGAAGGCATGGTGGGAGAATTACAGGTGTGATAAATGAGGGTTTTAGGGCCCTCTTGAGACAAGTGCAAGTGCTACAAAAGGAGCTACATAGATGAGTTGATGTTAGGGAAAGAGATGAAAGTTCAAGGTTGAATTTGAATAAGAAGGGTAGTTTGAGGAAGATCAAGAAGCAATGAGAAACCTTGACAAGGCAAGGTTTTTAGGGTGATTTCCAAGATTGGAAAGAGACTAGAGATTGAAATTTCCACATTTTCTAGAAATCTTAATCTAGAAGAGTATTTTGAGTATGAAGAAGTAGAAGATCCTAAGATGATCAAGTTTGCAAAGACCAAGCTGAAAGGTCATGCTAAAATGTAGTGGAAATAAGCTTAGTTGGAGAGAGATAAAAAAGGATAAGAGAAAATAACAAGATGAGAATAGATGGAAAAATTGAAGAGACAATTCATTCCTATTAACCATGAGTTTAATTTATTGAAGAAAATGCAAGGGTTGAAGCACGCAAGAAAATCTATCCAAAAATATATAAAAGAGTTCTATTGAGTCTTGATTAGAACAGATCATTCTAAGGCTAACAAGGAGAAGATTTCCCATTACATAATTGAGTTGAATCCAAGTATTCATGAAGAGTTGATAATGGTAAGAATGTCTACCATTGAAGAATGTCTACTATTATGTATGAAAAATAACCATATACCAAACTTTAAGTTTCAAATGATGACAGTTGATATTTGAGCCACAAATTTATTGTTGGAATATTTAGTAATTCCTCCCTCTTGCATTGTTTTTTGCTTTAGTTTTTTAAGTTTTACTACTAGTTTTTGAAGATTTAGCTTTTCTCTTTAAAATTAATAATGCAAGAATTGCATGATGAAATTAGATTTATCTACGATCTTTATATATTGAAATAGTTGTAATTTATTTATCATCAATAAATTTGATCCTTGATCATTTGATAAAGAAGTTCTTGTAATCTTTTGAATTAATATAATAATTTCTTTGTTTTACAACTTTCATTTATTGTAGTCTCAAATAACTAGGCATTACAGGGTGTAGATTCATTCCAAGCACTTGCAAACCATTTTGCACACGAATTATTTTAGCCCGTTTAAAGGACTTCTTGGTAAACTATCTTCTGGCTTTTCCTCCCATTTGATAAAATTTTATGGACCAGAAAGTGTGTTCACTAATCCACAGGTGATAACAAAGGAATGTAGGTATACAAATCAATTTGTAATATCAATGAACAATACAAATATGACATGATTCTCTTGTTTCTCCCACGGTCGAAATGTGCAGAAAGAAAACAATATTTGCACGTACATTAGTAAATGATTCGTTGTGTCAAATAATACATTACTATTCGTTCCTTCCAATAAGAACTAGGAAAAAAAATAATTATATTATATATAAACTTTCTCTATTAATTACATTATTCATGACGTTTATAAACTCTTCAACAACTTCGCCCACAAAAATCAGCTAAATATCTATTTAATAAACACACTTTAGACAATACAACATCTATAGCTCAACGGTTTTCCTACGGGCATTAAAAATGACCAATAACTTTGTACGAGAGAAATTATTGGGAATAAATTGATCCATTAAAGTTTGTGGTGAATTTCGTTCTAAGGATTAATGACGACGTGTGTGGGCTCGTGGTTCTTGTGGCTAATTCTAAACCAGGTACACTTGACCTCTTCAGAAATTTACGGACTTAATACAATTACAACCAGTGTTTTGTCTAAATTGAATGAAGGAACAAAATTGGCTCTTAAAAAATCGGTTGTTCAACTTTCATCCCAAGCAAGTCTAGATTGACTTATAAAGAGGGTCTCAAAAGTATATTATTCTTCTCTCCTGCAACAAAAATTATGACGCCATACTTGAAATTCAGCAAGATCGGCCGTCAGGCTTCCTGCTTGCAAATACTTTAGATAAAAGCAAAAGCATAAGAAGCAGAGAAAATCTGAGGTTAATCCACATGTAGAAGACAGGATAAAAGCGAAGGAAATAAAATATACAAAATTAATTTGTAATTTCAATTAGCAATACACATATTACACGATTCCGTGTTTTACCCACGGTCAGAATGTGTAGAAGCAAATACTATTTACAAGTAGAGGTTCCGCGATCGAATCCTGGGGCGTGACATGATGTCATATTCAGCAAAGTCATCGATGGAGCCAGAGAAAATCTTGATGTAATTCAAACTCAAATACGCGAATGCCATCCAGAAAAGTACGACGCCCGCATAGAGGCCAGAAGTGGCAATAACCAGCCTCATCGGATTTAAGGCCTTCCTAGGGAAAACTCTTCTGTTGCTGCAGTTGCCCGATTTAAATGATTTCTTCATCTTATAACGGGCCTCCTCTTCTTCTGCACTGTAATGAAGCGCAGACAGAAGGAAAAAGAGAACCAGAGTTACTTTAATGGACCTTCTTTCTGCCATTTTACCCACCGATTCCTTTCCTTTCGTTGATGTATTGTATTGCTACCGTGGGTTCAATTATAACCAGACAATTCCGACGGATATAAAACGCGGGCAAAATTAAATAAGGCTCTTATAAAACAGCCAATTATAACCAAACAACTTCGCACGAAATCAAAACGTGGGCGTGACTTAATCACAGATATTGTGAAAATGCGAATTTATCGGTAAATTTTCTGACGATAAAATTACGTCGACTGTAGACCAGTTTAGTACACGTTTGTCATCCCCAAGTTTTTCGCACATTCAAAAAATTAAAAAAAGCTTTGTCTACAACATTCCATGCCCGCATCCTCTGGGAAAATCTTCCCCCTGGCAGGCCCCCCTGCTGGTCCTGATGGACCCATGCTGTTCCCGTGAATACCTTTGTCACGGATCTAGCGAAAGAGTCAATGGTGAGTACCTAAAATGTGTTTTTTTCTGCCGACACCTTTCCATCCCTCTAAAATCCAGTTGGAAAGGGGCCCTTGTTGGTGAAGCCCAACAATCTTTGGAGGCTCTTCTGGTGGACTTCATTCAGACAGAGGAAGGTGCTGGATTTTCGCTCCTGGATTCTATGGTGAACAAAACGATGGCGGATTTCCAGTTGGCTTTGGTAAGTTGTTTCTTTAACTTTCGACCTACCATTGAAATGGTTAGAAAATGGGTGTCTACCCAGTGGAAGATTAAGGGATCTGTCTTTGTTTCTGCTATGTTGGGTGGGCTTTTTCTGTTCAAGTTCGACACTCTTGAGGACCTGACATTTGTTCTGTCGGGGTCATGGATCTATGGGAAGCACTTCCTGGCTCTAGCAAAATGGAAACTTGGGTTTAACTCGGCGACTGAACTGACCATAATGGCCTCGGTTTGGGTTCGACTCCCTGGACTCCATTAGAGTATTGGGATGAGTAGGTGTTCCGTTGGATAGGGGACTCCTTCGGCACGTTTATCACCACTAACCAAGCAACCCACTCTAAATCTAGGCTGGTGTTTGCTAGGTTCTGTGTGAATGTCACCTTGAACAAAACCCTACCCAACTTTGTCATTTTGAATTCAAACTGGGTAGATGGACCCAAGCACTGGTGTATGAAAATGTCACTCTCTTCTGCCAGAAGTGCGATAGCAGAGGTCATTCTAGTGATACTTGCAAGGCCTTTCAGCCGGGAAACAACAAAGGGAATGAGGATAAAGGAACCGCTGAGGTTCCACCCTTGACAGAAGGAGAGGGAAAGGAGAAGACCTGCCCACCCTAGGTGGCTGATGTGATGGAAAACCTAGAGGGTGAAAACCGGGTGTTAGAAGAAGGCGAGATAGCCCCCCCCTTAGAGAAGGAAGTGGTGCATCCTGACCTCGGTTCTCCGAAACCTCTGCCAATAGAGGAGCCAAAACCCCTGCCTTTGGAGTCATTGGAGATCCCCCGATGGCCTCCTCGGAGATGAGTGAGATTAGCTAGATTGCGTCGGAACAATCGACCATTGTGGTTGCTCTTGAGTTAAAATCCCCCAAATCAGATTCAAAACCTCCCCCACAGCTAGAGAAAAAGAACTGGCCTTCCTCTTCCAACTCTCTGGATGTAGATTGCTGTGTGGAGGAAGAGGATGGGGAATGGAAAACACAAAGAAAGAAAACCAAGCCCAAGAAGGCTGACGTGGGGATGGAGACATCTAGAGGAAGGCCATCAGACCGTGCCAGGAGATTGAGAGGGACTACAAGGGGTGTTGCAACAGGTAGGCAACAAACCCTGGAAATAAGCTTTAAAAGTAAGAAATGATTTGTCTTTCTTGGAATGTTAGGGGTTTAAACAACTCCCTTAAGAAAAGTGCTGTTAAACATTACATTTTTTTATCATAAGTTGGATATTCTACTCATCCAAGAAGTTAAGATGACTGCCAGTAATTTTGCCACCTTGGCTTCCAATCTCTGGCCGGGAGCTACTTTCCTTTATTCTGAAGCCTCTGGAGCTTCCGGGGGTATTGCTACACTCTGGAACCCCAATACTGTCACAGGCCATCAGCTCGCCTCCTCTCTGAATTTCCTTGTGGTTACTTTCAGATTGAATGGGCTTGAGTGGCGTCTATTCAATATTTATGCCCCTAATACTCGGTCTGACAGGGCTTCCCTTTGGTTTGACCTATCCTTTTCGATAGACCAGGACACCTCTGCTAACTACTTATTGGTTGGTGACTTCAACACCCCTCTCTACCTCTCAGAAAAATGTGGTGGATTAATGGATTACTTTGATAGTATGGGGGACCTGGCGGATTTTTTCTCCTTCTCCAGCCTTTTGGACATTGCTCTAAAAGGAAACCCCTTCACATGGACCAACAATAGGAAAGGATCCCATCTCATCCAGGTGCGACTCGACCGCTTCCTAGCCTCCTCTTCGTGGGACCTCTGCTTGACCTCCACCTTGTCCTCCCTTCTGAAAACTACCTCTGACCATAACCCCCTCCTTCTCTGTTGGAGTGACTTCCCTAGATTTGGCCCGACCCCCTTTAGATTTGAAATTATGTGGTGCTCTCACCCCTTCTTCAGAGATCAAGTGAAATCTTGGTGGGCCACTAACATCAAAGGCACCGCCATGTTCAGGATTGCCCAGAAATTGAAAATCATCAGAAAAGAGGTCAAGGGCTGGAGTAAACATAACTTTGGTGATTTTCATAAAGAGAAAAAGGAGCTGACTGAAACCTTAGAGTCCCTTTAGGCCTAGTTGGCTACAGGAAGCCCCCCACCCCATATACAAGTGGAAGAGGAATCAACTTGACACAAATGGCAGGAAACTCTGAAAAAAGAGGAAATCTATTGGAAGCAACGATCCAACATACAGTGGCTTGCTGAAGGGGACAGAAACACGACCCTCTCCATAGGTTTGCCAGCAATCACAAAGAAGAAACACTATCAATGCTATTAGGGATGAGGGAGGGAATGAAGTTATAGAGAAGGACAAAATCAAGCAGGTTGCAGCAAACTATTTCAAGGGATTGTATTCGAATGAGGGACAAATGTGCTCGGTCAACACCCAAAATCAACTCCTAGACCACATCCAAACTACCATAACTCATAGTGATAATGACTAGCTCACGAAATGGGTGTTTGAGAAGGAGGTCAAGACTGCAGTCTTTGCTATGGGTGCCTACAAAGCCTCAGGACTTGACAGATTCCCCCTGGCCTTCTTTTAGGAGTACTGGGATATTGTGGGACTTGATGTTACCTGTGCTGCCAAAGATTTTTTCAGAACGGGGTGACTCCTAAAATAGTATAATAAAACCTATATTGTGCTTGTCCCTAAGCACAACAACCCCACCTCTATGTTGGACTTCAGGCCCATCAGCCTTTGCAATATTTTCTACAAGATTCTCACTAAGATATTGGTCAACAGAATGAAGCCCCTTTTGGATAAGATTATTAGCACTACTCAGAAAGGTTTTGTCCCGGGAAGGCAGATCCTTGATGCGGCCATATCCACTGATGAAATCATCCACTCTATGGACATGAACAACATTCCAGGTATGGCCTTCAAACTCGATATCTCTAAAGCTTATGATTAAGTTAATTGGTCATTCTTGCTAAAAATCCTTGCTAGGATGGGATTTAATGAGAAGGTTATCCACATTATCCAAGAATGTACTCAAACTATCAGCTTCTTTGTCTTAGTCAATGGTACCCCTGGTAGTTTCTTTGAACATGGTAAGGGGCTCAGGTAGGGTGGTCCCCTCTCACCCTACCTATTTATTATGGTGGCTGAAGTCCTTAGCAAAAACCTGACTATGCTATCCTCCACGGGGAGAATAAAAGGTGTCAAACTTGCCTCCACTCTTCATTAGGTTGTGTTGGAGAAATTTGTGGACGACACCTTCCTCTTTGGGTACTCCTCAGTGGTTGAGGCCAGACAGTGGAAACAAATTATGGAAAATTATGCTTGGGCTTCTGGATAGTGTATTAACTATCAAAAAAGCCAAATATTCTTCTTCAATACTCCCATGGAGATACAAAATAGAGTGCTTCAAATATTGGGCTGTCATTCGGCTTCGCTTCCTTCGACCTACCTTGGTCTCCCTCTCACGGTTAAAGAGGTGTCCTAGGAATTCTTGAACTCCATCCTGGAAAGAACCCAGAGGAAGCTTGCTAGATGGAAAGGGAAGATCCTAAGCAACCACTGATAAACTTCAACTGGTGGCTTCAACTCTCCATGGGATCCCGGTCTACTTTCTGTCTATCTTCAAGATAAAAAACAACATGGCAAATAGATTAGAAAAAATTTAGAGAACATTCTTGTGGGCTGGCTCTGAAGAAAAGAGGAGGATGTCCCTAGTCAATTGGGATACTGTCTATCTCCCAAAAAGTCTGGGTGGTTTGGGCCTGAGGAGAATTGGTTTGATGAATAGGGCCCTTACCACGAAAGTGGTGGACACTCATAGAAAGGAAAGCGGATTGGTGTAAGATAATGGAAGCTAAGTACCTTCAAGGACATCCCTACGGGATGATGTATAATAATAACGACCTCCCCAATGGCTCCAAACTTTGGGTGAACATCTATAAATGTAAAACCTTGCTTTCTAAAGGTGCTTTCTGGCAGCTTGGAAATGGGTGATCCATTAGATTCTGGAATGACTATTGGGTGCTGAACTGCCCTAACCCTGGTAGTAGATTCAACCCCCTCATGGACTACCTCAGGCCTGTCCTTGGCAACAGAACTTTCAACTACATCACTGAAGGAAATTGGAGGGATATTTCTAACCTTGTCAGAGATAGACTAGAGCTTCAATACTCGACAAATGAGCTTATGGAAATCTTGAGGAATGTCAGAATCCTGAGGCTTGGTGGCCAAGATTCCATCATCTCGACCCCTACCCAAGCTGGTACCTTCTTGGTCAAAACTGCTTACAACCTGCTTCTAAAGGAAGAGAATAATCTGGGGGACTGGACAAAGGTGTGGATCCCTCAGCTCACACCGAAAATCAATTTCTTCTGGTGGACCCTTATGCATGGTAAAGTCTTAAATCAAGACAACTTTATAAAAAGGGGCTTCTCCATGCTGAGTAGGTGCGTCCTATGCAAAAAGGAGGAGGAAATGGTGAACCACCTATTCATACACTATGATTACGCCGCTAACATTTGGTAGGAAGCCATTGGAAAGTTAGGAATCTTGTGGGCTTTAGGTAATAATGTCCACCAGTTCACCAACTGGAGATCCCCCTCAATCATCCCCTCCTCCATCTCCTTTGGTGAATTCTGCCTCCTCACATCTGCTGGACTATTTGGAAGGAAGGGAACAACAGGATTTTCAGGGAGTCTAGTAACCCGCCTAAGACTTGCCTCTATCTTGGGACCAAGCTCCTTTGCAAGAACACCAACGCGACTAAGTGGAAACTCCCCTCAGCACCCCCCTCTACCTAGAAAATCATAATGGCTGATAAATGGAACCTTCTGACTAGCTTCTCCAAGTTTGACGACACCAAGCTGATGGCTAGAAAAGCTACCAGATGGGCTGCCCTGCCCAGAGGCTGGATCAAATTAAATTTTGATGGGGCGGCTAATAACCTCACCCAAGGTGAGGGTGGTGTGCTAAGAGACCATAAAGGCACTTGCCTCTTGGCGTATCCAGGGCCACTCAATAACTGCACTGTTAATCAAGCTGAGGGCATGGCTCTTCTATGGGGGAATGAGTTTGCCACCCAAATGAACATTAGACTACTAGAAATTGAGGGTGATTCCAAAGTGGTGGTGGAGGCTATCAAAAGAAAAGGTAATGCAGGGTGGCGTGTTAATTCCATTATTTTGGAAATCAGGGAGCTCCTCAACAATCTCTAATGCAAGATATCCCACATGTACAAAGAGGGAAATGCGGCGGTGGATTCGATGGCTGCTATTGGTCTCAGGCAAACCAAACTTAGTAATTGGAAGGTGGTAAGTGAACTACCTATGGTGACTCAACAACTAATTGGAGAGGAAATAAATGGTATCATTAAAATTTAAAATGAGCAAGGCTATCATCCTTATGAAAGGCCCTACCTTGATTATGTGTTTTTGCAAGTTGATGATTTTTGTGATTATGAATAAGAATGCCCAAAACCCCATAAAGGACCATAATTGCCTCTCATGTGTATACATGTGGAAAGATAGTTGTCCTCATCACCAAGTTTTCTTGGCTAATAAGGAAACCAAGTGCAGCTATGGCATAACTACTAATTATGGCACCTGGAGATCCGTTGGATATCGTTGTACAAATCCTGGCTCCCAAAAAACCACCCAAGGCCAACCTTTTGAGTATAATTTTTTCTCAAAATGGCTTATTCAGAACAACTGGTTTGATACTCTCTTTCAAGAAGCTCGACCCTTTGATTCTCAAGAAATTCTTGCGAAGGACAAGGAGACTATCGACATGGGAGGCAATAATTTACGCATTGAACCAGATAAGATTGATGAGGTTTTCACCTCTGACCCTTTGGTGACTCATTACTGTAAAGAGAGTAGTATTTGGGGTTTCACAGAATGCATGAAAGGAGGACACGATGAAAAAATATCCAAATAGTTCATCTCATCTTGGAACAATAGGAATGTCTCTATTGGGGGCATTCACTTCCAGATTAACAAGGAGGTCATTGCTAAGGTGATGGGTCTCTCTGTAGATGGTCGAAAGTACAAAACAAATAGTAGGACAGCAGACCCTACCAGCCTCAGCCAATTTTTCAGAACAAGAGAGCAACCTGTTAAGAAGTTAGGGAGTTTCAACTGTGAGCAGCTTCCGAAATTTTGGCCCAAGCTGTGCCTCATTGTGATGAAGTATTTCACCTTGGAAGGTAAATTTACAGTGTTCTATTACTACCATTTACCTTTTCTCAATCACATAAGAAATAGGGACCTCATATCCATTCCCTTTTACCTCCTTCATTCCATCGAGAGCAATATCGTAGATATTAAGGAAAACCCTAAAAACTAACCCCTATTCTCCATCAGGGTCTCCTGCTCTATCTTTATTAATTCCACAAGGCTATCTACCCTCCACCCCAACCTCCCCTGATTATTTAGGAGGTCACCCAGGAGGATTCCCCTTCAAAAATTGACAATCCTACTCATTCCACCTCCCACTCCATCCGTGAAATCTAGGAGGTGGACCTTGTCCCTAAAGATGATAAAAGTCGCAAAAGGTGTGTGAAAAACCCTTTCAAAAGAGGGGAGGAGCTTGAGGAATCCCATGTCTCTGAGTCCCTAGATACTAAAGATTTGAAGGAGTTTGATATTACCCCTGAGACTTATAGAAATCCCAAAAAATGGAGGATCTTTGATAGCTAGGTCAAGTTGGAGGTGGCCTTAGGCAACTTTGGTCACTACCGGTCTAATAGAATTGCTAAGGAGAAGTGCAAAACTAGAATCAAGGAAACGGCTTCGATGGAGAAGTCCCTGTCAGAAAAAGACTCCCACTCCACTGAGTCAATTGAGGGCTCTTCTGATGATCACCTAAGTCTGAATAGGACTAGTACCACTCCCTCTCTCAACCCTTAGCAAACCATGGAGGCTCCCCGTAGCACTACCCCACCATGACCTCCCCTCATGACCATCAGACCAAGTTCCCCACTACTAAGCACAACTCTGCTCCTCTAGATGGCAATGACAGATTTAAGGGTACCCTCAAGCTAAAGTTCTCTGATTTGGACAATGAGATAGATGGCATCAAGCAGGACTTGCGGGAACTCAAGAACCACATTTTGATGACTAACAAGTTTGCTCTTAAGGTCATGCATGCTTCGACTATGACCCTCTACACTGTGCAGAAAAAAATTGGCTGGTGGTAAACTGGAGGCAAACGAAGACAATAAAGACCTCTTCCCATTCCTCCAGGAAGAGTGGGCCATGACCCTGATGTCCAAACATTTGGGTGGGAGATCCTAGCTGCTGATGCTGTCATGAGGTTTTTATTTTTGATTGGGCTTGGCCCTAAGTTCTCTTTGCTAGTTTCCTATTTCAAGGTTAATCCTCCTAGTTTTCAGTCTAGCCCTGCATGGTATGATATTGTTATTTTAATTGCTACGACTTGCTTAAGATACTCTGGTTTGATCTTTTTGAAAAGAACTATTTTGTTTGTTTTTGATAGAGGCATATCAGACCTTGTTTTTTCTGCTGTTAAATTGCTGATAAAATGCTCCAGACTAGTGCTCTTAATATGCTATTAATGTGCTTCTAGTCCTACTATACCACGGGCCAACACCCTCTTGTTGCTCTTATCTATCAAAAACATTGATCAATGGAAGTGATGGCATTGGCACATAAGACTGAATCAAACTATTCAATATTATACATGAGATGTGAGCTAATTTACTTTCTTTTTTATATTTTCTTTAGTCTCCTTGTCCATATGTCTTATGTGGTTATTGGACTAATCCTAGCTTTGCTATGTTACAAATTCATATGTATTATTTGGAATGTTGATTTCATAAAATAATTTGTTGTTTCTTGCATTGTCATTTTTTTTGTAAGTATCATGTAGGAAGCTTGGTAGTCAAATATCTCTATTCGTCACTATCCTTTACCACACAAAAGACTATCAATTTCTACACATCTTATGTTTTTATCATCTATGGTGATGGAGGTATCACCTTTGCATATTTGGGTGGAAGAGTGGAAGTGTATAAGTGAAGAGACACTAACTTTGAGAAATCTTTAACAACTATTGTAGGAGCTTTGTTTCTTTGTGTGAGATTTTGATTCAGCCATAATGTAGAATCAAGAATGGAAGAGTTTGAGTCTACCCATACATTGCAACTTTAGATTTAGTTTTCTCCTTTAGAGGTTTTTTTTAAAGAGGACCTTTGAGATTATTGTGAAGCAAATCTCTAAGGAGGATGAGAGATAGAATTCCTTTATGAGGATACTTTGGGAGGATGGACCAATTTCCTGGGAGGAGGACCCTTGGCAAGAGAAGAATATATTTAGACCAGGATTCTTAAGAGGAGATTAACGTTTCTCATGAGGAGATTGTGGAGGACAATATTATAACTAAATCTTCACTCTCTTGATGTCCAAAGCAAAAAATGAATTTGATCTTAGGCTTCTTCTTTCTTACCAACTTCTCAACATCATGAGAGAGCTCTTGCTCTAAAATTTCAACTTTTTGTCACTTTATCCAAACTTTCCTATATGGTATTAAACATGGAAGGGGATTTATTCTACTTGCGAGATCCTTTCACACTTTACTTCTTTTTGGGTGAATATAATTTTATTTCTTTTTGCTCATTAATTTTTATCTCAACTAGTTTAAACTTTTTTAATACACATGTTGAGTCATTTCTTTGGTTTTTTTGCATTTTGTACCATCCAACTATTTTTTTTAGATTGACCAGTATCAAGAATTATTGGTGTCAATATGGTTAATAAACTTATTATGATTCAATACTTTCTTGGGATCCTCTTTTATTCTTAATTTATGAATTTGGAAGGCCCCAAGTTTAGAAAATCCTCTTTTATGAACATCATGTTAATTATTGCAATCTACCAATAAATTTGGGCTAGCTCTTAGATGATCTTGGAAACTGTAACAACAACTTTACATTCATATTTTCTTTAGAATAAATAACATAAAGTGAGCTAAAAATTTGACGATCTTGAAGGGTATTACAAACCCTCTATAATCATATTTTCTTTTGTAGCGATGACATGAAGTGATCTAAACAACCTTTATTTCTAGAGGTACAAGAGAACATCTAATAACTGTGTAGCTAGGAATTTTGTCTAGGTCTAGATGCAAGTAATTAGTTATTTAGAAATTCTAAATACATTGGTTTTTATCTTGGTATAGGGACCAATAGTTTGGATGAAGTTATTTCATTATGTAAAAGTGTTTGTAGACTTTAAAACTATGAAAAGTATATACAAAAGAAATTTGGGGTCTAAATGTACTTTAGTAGGAGGTTCAAATATGATTTTTAATTTTGATTTAACCTTAGATAAAAATGATGTGGGGTTTTGGAGTTTGGATGCACTCACAATTAATTTACAAATGTGCAAGTAAATATATAAATCTAAGGTTTATATACTTATGAATGATTTGAAGGTGGGGAAGTAAGTTCATAGTAGAATCTTGAAAACCTCTAGGATTAGTCATCATTCTTACAAAGGAGTTTCTAACAAAAAAACTCCAAGTAATGGTTTGATGGGATGGAGAATACCCAGTGAATTAAAGGGAAATGTCCAAAATGGGGAACTTCCCTCAATGTTGCTATAAATCAAGGTGGAATCTCTAGAAAAATTATAAATTAATTTTCTTTCAAAATTAGAAACTCTTCCCAGTCAATACTCTTTGCAATAGCATGCATGGATTTGTTATAAAATCAATATAATAGGAGTAAGAGTCCAGTGCTACAATATTTGTAATAAATTGAAAATAGAAAATAATCAGTTGCATGCACAAAAATACTAATTTTCATCTTGTAAATGACAAATGAAATCAAAGATTTTATAAATCTTTGTGTGCACAATAATAAAATGTTCATTTTTTGGCTTTAACTTGAGTTTTTAGGATTATGGTTCTCTTGAGTATGATTAGAAAGAGGAATAAAGACACCAAAAACTATAGATGCATGTGGTTTTTCATGGCTCAAAAGTAGTTACATACTAGTAAGTTTAAGGGTTCTCCAAAAGTCTTATTTTCTAGTTTTCTAATTTCGTAAGGGGTTTAGGATTGAGATTAATGTTGAAAATATTACGGATGTACATTTGGAAACTCTAAATCTCAAACCCTTTATATTCTTGCAAATTTTTAGGCCAAATAAGCAACTTAAAAACAACAATAGATGTGCCTAAAGAATTTAGATCTCTAGTATAGCTCATACTTGTAGATTTTAGATTTTGTATTTTATTGAGTGGAAACTACAAGGTTACATGGAAAGCCTAAAACCTTTATAGGCCAAATTTTGCAAGTTTAGAGTCTAGTGGCATGAGAGATATAAACCTCAAGGATGCATAAAAATCTTGAAAATCAACCAAATAGATACTTTAAAATTTTTCATGAAATTTTTAGTTTCTAGGAGGCCTAAATTTCCCTAGAATGATTTATACACTTGAACACTTTGACATTATAAATTACATGAGACAAAATATTCATAGTTGAGGAAATGTAAACCTGAACAAGGTGACTTAAAGCTGTAGGTATGTAACTTGCAAGAGTTTCAAATTTAAAATTTGAACATTAGCTTCCAATTTTTACTTCAAAACTTGATCAATGTGTTTCCCCCAAGCTTTCTCTTTAATATTTCACTTCCAATTCAATTTCAGTCTAGGATTTAATCACATAGTAGGAAGAAGTTTTAAATACACCATTCTCAATGGGAAGCAAGAAATGATATTTGGATAGCCATAACTGTTAGAATTAGTAATCTTTCCTTGGCTGTTTTATTTAATTTGAGGATAAACCAAGGTATCCTCCTTTATTTATTTTAAGATATTCCTAAAGGAATCTCTACATGCAATTTTGTCCTCTAGTCCAAGTGGGAGGACAACTCATATTTTGTAATTCCTTAAATAAGGAAAATAGGTTGTTCCTCCTTATGAGGATGCTCACACTTGGCACACACTAAGTATGAATGTGACACTCATACACATAAAGAGTTACATGCAAACTCCTTCACTCATCTCTACTTAAAGAGATATTTCTCCACACACTTGACACTAATTTTCTCACAATTCTCTCACACAATTTCTCTCCTCTTGCATAGTAGTTCTATCATATTGTATTGAGCTTCTTGTTCATATTCTTTTTTTCTCTCTTTAGGCTTTTCATGCCTCATTCATAATACACAAAGGGGTTTTTCTTTGCTTTTCCCCTTACAAAAATCTCTTGGCTCTTGTTGGATTCTTGGAATCTTATCTTGGTTTTGACGGTTGTTCTTGCATCTCTCTCTCATTTGATTTATGGTAAAACTCTTCTTGCACTTCACTTCTTGGATTGATTTTGATCTTGTTTTCATTAATTTATTTCTTCTAACATGGTATTAGAGCTAGCTACTAATCCTTGTTTAAGTGTTTTGTAGGAAGGCGACATTCAAAGGAGCAAGATTTTTCAAGTTTTATCTTATAGATCTAACCTTTTTTGCAGCTCTCACTTGTTTATTTATTTTGTTTTCTCTAACCCTCTTTGGAAGGCTTGCCGCCAAATAGTATCTTAGTTTTTTTTAAAGATTTTTTTTGGGTTTGGTCGGTTCACCGCCAAATCCAATCTTTATTTCATTTGGTTTTATCTAACCTTTCATATTCAGTTTTCTAAAAACTTGTGCATGTAGGCTATTTTATTTTGTTGCAAGCCTAACTGTATTTTTTTTCTTCAGATTTCTAATCCCTTGCATGTAGGATATTTTACCTTTTTTCTTGCAGGCATTTCTCATTTGCTTTAGCTCGGTTTAAATCTAACTTTGTTATCGATTTCAATCTATCTTTCATTTCTTTCTAACCTCCGTGCTTGTAGAAGATATTTGATTTGTTGCAGGCAGTTATCTATTGTTTTATCTTTGTTTACTTATCATTTTTTTCATATCATAATAATCTGTTGTTTATTTCTCATTTTAATCTGTGTTCTATGTAAATCTACTATTAAATCTAATATTCTTATAATCAATTTTTTGTTTATTTCATCTCTTAAATCTAATCTCTGTACTATCATTTTTTTTGCTGGTTATACTTGGTAATATCTTCATCAAATATTATCTAGTTGCAACTCTTTGTATTCTTGTCTCTCTTTAAAAAAAAAAACATCTAAACTTCAGCACAACCATTTTAAATTCTTTTTTATGGATAGATAATAGAGAATCTAAAAACTCCGCGATCTGGGTTTTGTGTAGAAACCTCCAATTTAGCTGTCACGCGAACAGTTTTCTGAATTTTACTTTCATTTGAGAGAAATGCAAGGTTCTTTACTGACATTTTTTGCAAATTCGTCATAGAAATCATTTCTTGGCTGCATTTTGGCATATAAAATCTGATTTTTTTTACAGCAGTTTGGTTAATTAAATCTAAACTTAGCTAACTAGTCTTGGTCTTTTATCTCTATTTAGTTGATTATTTTGTATTAATTCAATCCTTTTAGCTATTCTTAGCTTTGTATTCAAGTTTATTTGACTATTTTTTAAAATCTATTTGACCATTTTTTAAAACTTAATTTGCTTAAATCTGAGAGTTAAGTTGATATTATATTTAAATGTTAGTTTGGTTTTAAATTAGTCTGTTATATTTGAAAGATAGATTGATACTAATTTAAATTCAAATTGTTATCATTCAATTCAATTTATCATATCCATTCTAATGTATATTTAATTTAATTTTTTTTGCTTATATCAATTTGCGTAAACAAGCTAAATTAACATCAATACATTGTCTTTAATTCTTTTTTATTCAGTCTCACACTCTTAATTATAATTTTAATCAATTTATCTCCTTTATTTTAAAATATTTAATAAATTTTTTTTTTAAAAAAAGAATTCAATTTGTTTTATTCAAAGCTTCTTAACCTTAGAGTAAATTATTTTTTTCTTGTTCTTTAACATTAGATATTCTTTTTATCTCACTTTGCTAAGGTTAACTTAATCATTTAATTAGTTAATCATGTCGACTCTAATTCTAGAAATCAAGTTAAATAGCTCTAACTATCATCAATGGAAGACGCATGTTTCCTTCCTCTTTCATTTTAAACATTTGCTTGAAGTTGCCACAGATGCGACTCTTGAACCGGCTGCCAGTGCTTCTTAAACCGAAAAAGATGCATGGCAAGGTAAGAATGATGAAACACTTGGTCTAATTGGACTCTCTACCAGTCCCGATCTCTATGTTTTGATTGGACATTGCACCAAAGCTCACGTAGCATGGGACATCTTGAAGCAAACCTATGACAGTTCCTCCGAATCACGTAAGATTCAGCTCCAAGACAACTTGGAAGACCTAAGGTATACAAATTTTAAATCTATGGATGAATTTTTACTCAAATTTGATGCTATTAGAACTTAGTTAAATGGTTTAAATGTCACTCTTATAGATATTAGATTGATTACTATAATTCTTAAGAAATGTCTCCCTAAGGAGTTTTAACAATTTATCACTAACATCCACTCTCAGCTTGCTATTTCTAGTTTAGCTCCTCTTTTAACTTATCCTATTTTTCAAAATTTATTGCGCCAAGAGGAGGCAAAATTATTGCAATTTGGTACTATTAAATCTTTTGAACATGCTTTTGTATCTAAAACTCAAAATCATAATAATAAGTCTCATACTAATCATCATAATAATAATCATCATAACAATAACCATTCTAATAACAACAATAATTATCGTAACAATAACAATAATCATCATAATAATGGTTATTCAAATAATTATAATTATAATAATAATTATTCAAACAAGTCTAATTCTAGGCCATCATACAACAATAATTACAATAATTATAATAATCAACAAAATCAGAAACCACATTGAACTTATTGTGGTAAAGATGGTCACCTAATTAATGATTGTTTTAAAAAGAAAAATGATAAGAAGCCAATGAATAACAATAATCAAAATAAATTTCAAGGTAATCAATCTCGTCTTGCTTTTACTGCTTGTTATAAAACTTCTCATGCATTAAAATGGATTATTGATAGTGGCACTTCTCATCATGTTACATCTCATAGAGAAGTTTTTGATTCTTTACAACCTGATACTACTAATATTCCTATTCAATTAGCTAATGATAGTAGTTGCAAAGTTGATAGATTTGGTGATGTTAATGTTCCAAATAGAAAATTACACAATGTTCTTTATGTTCCTGAATTGAAATCCAATCTTCTTTTAGTTGCTCAATTATGTCAAGATTACAAAGTTAAATTTCATAAGGATATGTGCTCTATTATTGATCCTAACACTGATCTTGTTGTTGCTAATGCTAAGATGGATCATGATAACTTGTTTAAATTCTATGAGTTTGCCTCTTCTAGGTACTCTTTAAAAGTGAATATTGATTTCAATAGATGGCATGAAAGACTTGGCCATTTTAATTTTGATTATATTTTTAGATTGCTAAAATCTAACATGGTTGAAGGATTACCTCCTCTTGTTCCATCTAAAATTACATGCACAGGGTGCATGAGTGGCAAAATGAAAAGGGAGCCCTTTCCTCATAGTACTTCATGGAGAGCGTCTCATAAGTTACATCTTATTCATAGTGATCTTTGGGTCCAATGGAGAATAACTCAATACAAGGTTCAAAGTATGCTCTTACCTTTGTGGATGATTTCACTAGAAGAATTTGGATTTATTTCTTGCATACTAAAGATCAAGTTCTTGACACATTTTATGAATTTCATATGTTTGTGGAAAGACAATCTGGTTCTACACTTAAAATTCTTAGAACAGATAATGGTACTGAATATGTTAACAATGCATTTCATTCTTACTTGAGATCTTTTGGTATAAAACATGAGCTTACTGCTCCTTATACACCACAACAAAATGGTGTGGCAGAAAGGAAGCATAGAACTATTGTGGAAATGGCTAGATGTATGTTACATGCTAAAGATTTACATTACAAGTTATGGGCTGAAGCAATGGCTTGTGCCACTTATCTTCTTAATAGAACTCCTACTAAAGCTTTGAAAGATATTACTCCCGAGGAAGCATGGTCCGGTAGAAAACCAAATTTACAACATTTGAGAAATTTTGGATCTATTGCATATGTTCACACACCCAAACAAAAAAGGCACAAATTAGATTCTAAATCTTCTCCATTTATTTTTGTTGGGTATGATGAATTTACTAAAGGTTATAGAGTTTATGATCCTATTTCTAACAAGGTTCATATTGCAAGAGATGTTGTTATTGCAGAAAATGAAGTACATGATTGTTCCAAGGTCAAAGATGATGAATTTAAAGGGGGTATTCTTGACCTCATGGAGGACCAACCTCCTATTCTAAACCCTACTCCTAATGCACCTATTTCTATTCCTACTAGTATTAAAAAAGATGATGATTATAGTAACAATATTTCTACTCCTCATAGTGATAATTTTGTTCATAATGATGGTAACTATGTTAATAATGATGATGATGAATTTAATCCTCAAAGTGATGATGAAAATGATGAATTTACTCCTCATAGTGATGTTTCCATTACTTCTAAGAGAAATCCTAAATGGTTTAAAGATTTAATTAATGAAGGTGATAATTATATTTCTAGAATGGGTGGTCTTAGACCTAGGAGACTTAATTATTGTAACTATGCTTTAATGTCTTCTCTTATGCATTTTAAAGATCCTCAAACTTTTTCTCAAGCTAAAAATCAACCTCATTGGAAAATTGCTATGCAAGAAGAATATGATAGTTTAATTTCTAATAACACTTGGGATTTAGTTACTTTACCTCATGGAAAAAATCTAGTTTCATGTAAATGGTTATACAAAACTAAGTTAAATGCAAATAATGATATTAGTAAGTTTAAAGGTAGACTAGTAGCAAGAGGTTTTTCTCAAGTTGAAGGAATAGACTATAATGAGTCCTTTGATCCTATTGCAAAAATTCCTACCATTAAAGTTGTTCTTGCTTTAGCTGCAAAAATGAATTGGCCTATTCACCAAATGGATGTTAAAAGTGTCTTTTTAAATGGTGATTTGCAGGAAGAAATCTATATGTCTCAACCTCCTGATTTTATTAAAGAAGGCTATGAACATCTAGTATGCAAACTAAATAAATCTATCTATGGTTTAAAACAATCTCCTAGAGAGTGGTACTCTAAAATCAATACTTTCTTTATTTCTCAAGGTTTTTCTAGAAGTAAAAATGATCCTAACTTGTATATCAAGCATAGTGAAGATGACATTATTATTTTCAATCTTTATGTTGATGATTTTATTCTTACTTCTAGTTCTAACCATTTAATTTCTGATATTAAGTTCCAACTTAATCAAAAATTTCAAATGATTGATTTAGGACTTTTACATTATTTCCTAGGAATGCAAATTTGGCAAACCCCTAAGGGTATTTTTATTTCTCAAAGTAAATATGCTACAGATCTTCTAGATAAATTTCATATGAATGATGCTAATCATGTTTCAATTCCATGTGAATTAGGAACTAAGTTAATGATAGATATGCAATCTCCATTCATAGATGCTACTCCTTATAGAGAACTTGTAGGTAGTTTAAATTATCTAACTCTCACTAGACCCGATCTATCTTTTAGTGTTGGTTTAGTTTCAAGATTCATGTCCAAACCTCAACAAACTCACTTCAAAATTTCTAAAAGAATATTACATTACATTAAAGGTACTATTAACTTAGGATTATTTTATGATGCAAATTCTAATTTTTCTTTAAAAGGTTTTACTGATTCAGATTTAGGTGGAGACCCCAATGATGGGAAATCTACTTTTGGGTATTGTTTTTCTCTTGGTTCAGGTGCTATATTTTGGAAAAGTAAAAAAGAACAATCTATGTCTCTATGTTCTACCGAAGCTGAATATAAAAGTTGTACTCATGCCTCTAAAGAAGCTATATGGCTTAGAAGAACACTTGAAGATTTGGGTCTACCTCAACAAGAACCTACACCATTATATTGTGACAATCAAAGTGCAATAGCCTTGGCAAAGAATCCAGTTTACCATGCAAAGTCAAAGAACATTTCACTCCACCACCACTTCATTAGAGAGAACATTGCAGAAAAGAAAATTTCCCTCATCTATTGCAAAGGTGAAGATCAAGTTGCAAATATTTTGACAAAGCCTCTTTCTAGAGAAAATTTTGAGTTTCATTGCAAAAATTTGGGTTTGATACCCATTGATGTAATCACCCCAAGTAAAGATTAAAGGGGGTGTTATAATTAGTAATCTTTCCTTGGTTGTTTTATTTAATTTGAGAATAAACCAAGACATCCTCCTTTATTTATTTTAGGATATTCCTAAAGGAATCTCTACATGTAATTTTATCCTCTAGTCCAAGTGGGAGGACAACTCATATTTTGTAATTCTTTAAATAAGGAAAATAGGTTATTCCTCTTTATGAGGATGCTCACACTTGGCACACACTAAGTATGAATGTGGCACTTATACACATAGGGAGTTACATGCAAACTCCTTCACTCATCTCTACTTAAAGAGATATTTCTCCACACACTTGACACTAATTTTCTCACAATTCTCTCACACAATTTCTCTCCTCTTGTATAGTAGTTCTATCATATTGTATTGAGCTTCTTGCTCATATTCTTTCTCTCTCTCTCTAGGCTTTTCATGCCTCATTCATAATACACAAAGGGGTTTTTCTTTGCTTTTCCCTTTACAAAAATCTCTTGGCTCTTGTTGGATTCTTGGAATCTTATCTTGGTTTTGACGGTTGTTCTTGCATCTCTCTCTCATTTGATTTATGGTAAAACTCTTCTTGCACTTCACTTCTTGGATTGATTTTGATCTTGTTTTCATTCATTTATTTCTTCTAACAATAACCAATCCTTTAAAAAGTTACAATGGAGTGCAAATATTCACCAACAACTCAATAATTACCAAGGGTTTAAAAAATATAATAAACCATTTAGAACTGTTGGTTGTTCTAAAGTTATTTCTGATGCTACCCAATTGAAAATTTTAAAATCCAAAGTGCCTTTTAGCACTTCTCAAATGTCTGAAAGAAGTGGAAAGGAATCTTTAAATATCTCCCTGCTATTTTTGGTCACACTCTAAGTTGGAGACAAGACATTTTAGGGTTTGGCTTTTATAATAATGTTGTGGCTAGAATTTAGTCAGATAGAATATTTTACTTAATATATGGAAAAGTCGATGTTTGACATTTTTTCAAAGAAAATTATTCATCAAGAAGCACAAATGCTCAAGTTTTACTCTAAAATAATCTTTCAAATTGTCTATTTGTGCTCCCAAATGTACGAGGTACCTAATGAACAAGTTAAGACTAACATGTTATTGGATGTCATCAAATATTAAGTTCTCTAGCTTCATGAGATAGACAACATGTATTCCAAAAAAATACAATAGTTATTGAAGTTCAAAGTTTAATTCTATTGTTCGTGGTTGAGCAAGCTCTCTCTATAATTTTATTTTGGTTGAAGTCCATTATAAGACTTTTGTAATGCCACATTGAATCTATGTTTTGTAAGGTATGTTGTTTGTAAGGGCAAAATAAACAATCAAAATGAGGGTGTACTATCCAATGGGTATGGTTTTTTTCAAGGTGTGTGTCGAACCACTGTAGTGATATATATATATAAAATCACAATACCTATAGAAAATCCCCTTGATTTTGTAGAGCTAAAATTGAAGGAAATGTTATCCACCTTAATCATTTGTCCCAAGTTTCCTTTCCTGATCATAAGGTTCTATAATTTTACCCTAAGTTGGACACTCTTAACACTTAGGAAGATGCCTACCTTTGGATATTTAAAATTGACAACTTAGATCACCGACAATTTTTTGTCATTGCCAAGGAGGTAAATTAATCAATTGTTACTAGTTAAGTGTAAATCCAATGCATATCCTTAAGACCTTTACAACAATGGTAGTTAGAAGACTACTTAATTTTGTAGCTATGTACAATATGGTTGGGTAAGTTTTGAATTTTTCAACTTATACCAGCAAGATGACACCATTACCAAAGATAGTTTGATTCAAAACTCAATTTGAGGGAATAGGCTAACCAACAATTATGGCACAAGCGAGAAAAACAGGTTGTTGATTAGTATTTCTAGGAAATTGTTGATATTAAGTTTACTTCTCTTGATTTAACGACTAATGACTTAATGTTTAATAAGATGAAATAAAAAATTATTTGTGCTTGAGAGAAAATAAATAATGGAAGATAGATTAATAATCTTGAGATTAAAGGTAGCTTGAAGAGACTTCAAGTTAAGCAAGAAATAAAACGATATATGATACTCAATTATCTTTTATAAAAAGAAATAAAAGAAAATATAAATTTAATTTAAAACCTATGACTTCATGTAGAGTAGTTTATTTCAGTTCAAGATAGCACTTGAACAACAAACTTTTCTGAAATAGCTAGAGATTGCCAGGTATAAATTCATTCCAATCTTAATGCATATCAAAATCTTAATGGCAATAATGTATTTAATTCCAGTCTTAACGTATTGCAAAATCAAGTCGTAACGTCATTTAACAATACAAATATCACACGATTCCGTGTTTCTCCTACGGTCGGAATGTGCGGAAAGCAAACAATATTTAGCAAAGTCATCGATAGAGCCGGAGAAAAATGTTGATGTATTTCAAAATCTTAATGACAATAACTGTTCTGTTGCTCATTTCAAATGATTTCTTCATCTTATAGCGGGACTCCTCTTCTTCCGCAGTGCAATGAAACGCAGACAGAATCAGAAAGAGAATTATAAATGCTATGATAGACTTTATTTCTGCCATTTCTTTGATTCTCCTTTCCCTTGGGCAAAAATTCAAAGAGGCACTGATTTATTGTATTGCTACGACGGGTTCATTTATAGCCAAAAAATTGAGATGTATATAACCAAACGATAAAATTACGAAGACCAGGTTATTACACATTTGTCATCTCCAAGTTTTTCGGACATTCAAAAAAAATTGCATAACGACGACGTCTCTAGATTGATCTTCGCTCCCTTCCAAGAAAATGGTATCACGACGACATCTTAGTGAGATCTTTTATAGGAAGTTATATATATAAAAAAAAAACATTTAAGTCAAACTGTCTTAAATGGAAAAAAATCTCTATATAAACTTATTTATTTTTATTTTATTTCTACACATTAAAATAATACATATAGTGATGTAGGATTCAACTATTTCTACATATATTAAAATAGTACATATTGAGTTGATTCGTGATAGCAATATACAATTTGACTTTTTGTGAGGAAATATCTCCTACTTATCAATAGTACCTATATTCACATTAAAAAATATTGATGAATGAAATAGTATCTTTGAGATATATTCTATCTTTTTAATCTCAATTTGAGGTAGATTCTAATTCGGCACATTGAAATCATCATCATGATTTCACTTTTAGTAGATATCTTGAAGAATTTTACTCATTTTAGGTTTCATAGTGTAGAAAATGTGTTATTTCACTTTTAGTAGATCTCTTGAAGGATTTTACTCATCTCAGATTTTATGGTGTAGAAAATGTACTGCATGAAAGGCTAACCTAATGAAAGTAAGTTATATCTCGATGCAATTTAGTTGCCTTTACGAATATGCCATTGAATTCACTGGTAAGGTGGTATATCTTTATCTACAACATTGATTAATGGAAGTGGTCGCATTGATATAAAAGACTAAATCAAACTAGCTCAGCAAGGCTCTTGCTCTAAGGTTCAATATTTTGTTTCTTTGGCCAACGTTTCTTGTATAATATTAGAGATAAAAGGGGATTTATTCTACTTAGGAGATCGATTCACATTTTTGTTCTTCTTAGGTGAATATACTTTTGTTTCCTTTTTTTCATTATTTTTTTATCTCTAATTGTTAGGCTAATTTATTTTTCAATTTACATGTTGAGTCCTTTCTTTACCTTTTTGCAATTTGGTACTAGCCAACTATTTTTATGAGAATGAAGTATCAATGATTTATTGATCTTGGTATGGTTAACTTAACCTTTCTACCATTCAATACTTCTTTGTCTCCCTCTTTTATTCCTAATGTATGAATTCATGTAGCCTTAAATTTATATAAAAAATCCATTTTATTAACACTACTTTCACTATTACAATCTACCAATTAATTTAGGATAGCTCTTAGATGATATTGGAAGCTATAACAACAACTTTACATTCATGTATTCTTTAGTACAAATGACATGAAGTGAGATAAAAAAAATTGATGATCTTAAAACTTATAACATACCCTTTACATTCATATTTTATTTTGTAGAGATGACATGAAGTGATATAAACAACCTTTATTTCGAGAAGTACATGAGAAAATCTAATAAATGTTAACTAGGATTTGTTTTAGGTATATGTGTAAGTTAATATTTGTTTGGAAATTATAAAAAATATTTGTTTCTATCTTGTTATATGGATTAATCTAGCTTAGATGGAGTTTTGTCACTATGCAAAAGTATTTGCAGAGTTTAAATTTATAAAAGGTGTATGCAATAATTATTTTGGGTATAAATGTAATTTACTAGAAGGTTCAAATATGATTGTTAATTTTGAAAAACTTAGAGAAAAATGATGTGTTTTTTTGGGATTTGGATGTACTCATAATTAACTTACAAATTTGCAAGTAAATTCCAATACTCTAGTACTATAACATATGAAGGATTTCAAGGTGGGGCAATAAGTTTGTAGTAGAGGGGTGTAATAGAGTCCCGATTGGGCTAAAATGATGAGCTATTACAATTTTTTAATGAATCTTAGAAAACCCCAAAAGATTAGTTACAACTCTTGCAAATGAGGTTCTATAAATTAAAAAAAAAATCAAAATATTGGTTTGATTAGATGGAGGGTACCTAGTGAATTAAAGGAAAATGTACAAAATGTGGAAATCCCCTCAATGCTGCTATAAAACAAAGTGGAATCTCTAGAAAATTTATAAAAAATATTTTTTTAATGTGGACTAGAGCCTCCTCCCATATTTTGAGAATATTTATTGATAAGATTGAGTTGAAGATTGAAGAAGAGCCCAAGATAACTAAATTATTCAAATTATGTTTGATATTAGGCATTGCTATCACTACACAAGGAGAGTAAGGAACCATTTCTTTATGATATATTACCTTTGGAAGAGTTAGGGCTACTTTTCTTGAAGATTAGTTGGAGAGAAAGAAAAAGCTTGTCAAATTTTAGCAAAGTTGAGCTCAGCTCAAGATGAAGTTCAAATATCTCCAGGTTATGAACATTTAAATGGTTTATACATTTATTTACCAGAAGTAAATGAAACACGACTCTTGCAAATGAGGTTCTATAAATTAAAAAAATAATCAAAATATTGGTTTGATGAGATGGAGGGTACCTAGTGAATCAAAGGAAAATACACAAAATGTGGAAATCCCCTCAATGTTGCTATAAAACAAAGTGGAATCTCTAGAAAATTTATAAAAAAAATATTTTTTTAATGTGGATTATAGCCTCCTCTCATATTTTGAGAACATTTATTGATAAGATTGAGTTGAAGATTGAAGTAGAGGCCAAGATAAATAGATTATTCAAATTATGTTTGATATTAGGTATTGCTATCACTACACAAGGAGAGTAAGGAACTATTTATTTATGATATATTACCTTTGGAAGAGTTAGGGCTATTTTTCTTGAAGATTAGTTGGAGAGAGAAAAAGCCTATCAAATTTTAGCAAAGTTGAGCTCAACTCAAGATGAAGTTCAACTATCTCTAGGTTATGAACATTTAACTAGTTTATACATTTATTTACCAAAAGTAAATGAAACACGACTTGGGTATATTGATTTAGATGATTTTTGGAGAAGAATAAAAAACCCTAATTGATACCTTGTTACATAAAAGTTAGTAGAAAGTAGAATATTATATAAGTGATTACATTTCCAATGGTGATTCAATGCACAAAGCTCATTGTGGAGTGTATACATCAGATATGAAATGAATACAAAGAAAATAAAAATGAATTTTGCTAGGGTCCTATTAAATCTAGATAGAGCCACAATTCATGTTTATTTTACCTTACAGATTAAGAAATTTACTCAAATTGGGACCTTGTTTTGTCACAAAGTGAATTTAGTATGAAGAAAGGTCATTATCAGGGTATCATAGCTAGGGAATGGTTTTTAATACCAAGGAGGGAACAATCCCAACTTCCTAAGGCTATCCAAAATTTACATTTAAATGGAGAGATTGCTGATATTATTATATTGTTGCACAAGCTACATAAAGACGTTGAAATATTTAATTTGGATTAATGGATGTTTTCTTCATGCAAGTCATTTATGTTAGAGATCAATATTTAGATTGCAATAGATTGATCAACAACTAATTAGATGAAGTAATATCTTATTTTAATTTCTATAAATATTTCTACAAGTCATCATACTTTTAATGTATGCCCTAGCCTACACAAGATACTGGTCCAAAATTTGTTATGTGGAGGAATTTGACAATAATATTCTTTTTATTTTATTTTAATCCATAACTCCAATTACAGAAGAGCTATGCTAACTAAACAAGAGTAAATGATGAATTCACTATGAAAATAGCCTAGGAGTTACAATGAGATTTAGGGAAGAGTTT
The DNA here is from genome assembly GCA_027943335.1 of Chamaecyparis obtusa. NCBI lineage: Eukaryota > Viridiplantae > Streptophyta > Pinopsida > Cupressales > Cupressaceae > Chamaecyparis > Chamaecyparis obtusa. Next base: position 253,133 of record BSBK01000341.1, on the reverse strand, counting down.
ACCTCCAGAAGCAATTGGGTTTGTAGAGATCTATGGTAATAATTTCATCTAGTATCTATAACTCACTTCCTTTGTAGTAGGGGGCTAAAATTATTTTTGTAAGAGTTTTCCCAAGTACATTGATGATACATTCATTTTGATTAAAGTGTATAGATAAATCAATGAAGAAAAGAAGAGTAGTGCAAAAAAGAGAAAAAAGTAGCATCTATTTCCCAATTGAACTAGGTTTTTATAAATGTAAAGTTTAGTCTGAAGTGCTAAACATTTTTAAAGACATTACTAAGCATGAATTTTCTACATATGATCAACTTAGGATAATTTTTGAAATAAAGAACTATGTTTGAAACCATTTGAAAATGGGATTGTCCTATCATCACATTCCTCAATTAGAATACTTATGGGCAAAATCCTCATATAACTATGGAGTCTGTAAAAGGGACTGGATCTGATGTTGAGTCTCTAATAGATAATTGATTTCCAATTGGGATGAGATGTAGCAGGAATTATTGATGACAGAGTTGATTTAGTTGAGCTTGTGTACGAAACCATGTTCTCCAATCAATATCTTTAGCTTTCATTGATTGGAGTCTATTTGAAGATGATGACCCTTCTATTATAATTATTGAAATATTAAAGAGAACCCATATTTGGGTTGCCAAAAATAAGATGAGTCTACTCCAATACTAATAAATAAAAGAAGAAAAAAGAAAGAGAAACAAAGTAACCCTAATGCCACTAGATTCACCCATGTTGTTGCCTCTACTACTTATTTAGGTCAACAAACAAAAAATTTAGGAGGAGAGTAGCCACCTGAAAAAAACAAGCCTTCTAAGAAGAGATGTGGAGAAGGATTGAAACCTAACATTGAAGGAGATAAAGAAAACAAGAAAGGAGAAGGTGAGCTAATAAAGAATGAATAGAAAAAATATAAAGAGAATGCTATAATTGACTAGGATACAATACCAAACCCTAGTCATAATATGGATTGAAAGAATGGTAAGTAAGTTCCCCCTTCCCCTTTTGATATGAAAAACACTAGAAGAAATTATCTAGTTAAAAGAGCTCTATTTATCACACTTCAATATGTGAAAAGTACAATGCAAACCTTGCCTTCATCATCCTAGTGCAAAAAATCTTTGTCTAAAAAGAGGTAGTTGGAATATACTAAAGTGCCACTAGATGACGCTATACAAATTATTTTGCAATCCCCTTTTGCACTAAAGACTACAAAGCTTAAAATTGCTAAAGCAAGGGAAGTTGATAATTTTGATCATTTATTATTAAAATTTGTCACCCCCACAGTCCAAAAGGATCCAAGCCAAGCCATTAATACAAATTTCAATTTAGTTTGTATTGACATGGTTCTATCAAATAGAGATGCAAATTTGCATAATTTAAAGGTCACAACCACCAAATTAATGGAGAGGATAGAAATGGATAAGTATGATTTAAAGAAAAATTATAAATTATGGTTAATATTTTATCTAATTTCTTAAGACCCCACTTAAAACCTTCTACACAAGAAACTAGATCCTCTGACATAGTTATTGATCCTAGAGTGGATGCTAACAAGGAAATATTTTCCAAAATGCAAGAAGATAATCACTTTGGTCAAGTGATCCAGGTTTCTATTGAGAAGACCAAGGATAAAGGGGTGTCTTTGTTAATAGTGTGCATAAAGCATATCGTGAGATCATCTTGGCTAGAAATGGTGCAAGGTTTGAAATTCAAGCTATAGAGCAACAAGATACCACTCATGAGAAAACAATCTGTGAGCTCCAAGAAATTGTAAACATAGATCCCAACACTGCTATGGCTAAAAAGATACTCTCAGATGCTCAACTAGATAACCATCATATCATATGGATTGAAATCCTTAAGTAGAAAAACACCTTTTCACAACAAACCATTAAGGAATAAAATAAATTGCTAAAGGATGATAACAAGACAATAGGAGATCTAGTGTAAGAGTTTATTGATATTGGTTGCCAAATTATGAAAAGTGACAACATTAGATATGCCACCACAGAGGAGATAAAAGAAGAGTTTGAGAGTTTTATTAATTATTTATTTGATCCCAATATGTTCAACAAAGAAGCACACAATAAAGAAGCTCGGATTTGCTCCTCATTGACCTAGTGTACAAATCATGCTAATTTTTTTTTTTACAAAGATTGATTCTATCTGGTCCATTAGAGCATATATTCTCATGATGAATAATTAGAAATAAGCCTTAAATAAAGACTCTTCTTATGTATAACAGTTGGATATATTATGTATACCTTAGTGTATATGCTAAAATAATTTCTTGGTAGTTATGAGGCACTAAGAAAATGTAATTTGTACTTACTCTAACTAATATTAAATTGTGAATCAATATTACATATATTTGATTCTCACTGTGTTTTAGATTAGTAACAAATTCACATGATAATGTATTTTAAGAGTGTATTTTCAAGTCATTCTTTCAATTTAAATAATGTAAGGTTAGAAATTAAATAGTTTACAATTAGTTTATTTTATATTAAATATATAATTATATTTTTTATTTTTTATACTTAATATATTTAATTATATTTATATATTGTTATTAGTACTTGCCGGTAGGCTAAGTACTATTGTATCAGTTTTAGAGTTTTTTTAATCTTAACTAGTGATTAAATGAACTTTTCTACACCAATCAAAATAAATTCTATTTTATATTTCATTATAAGTTTTTCATTTGTAAAATATAGATGCAAATTGTTTAACTTTATAATATCAAGAAATTAATTTTTAATCATCTCATTGGACAAATGCATTTGAAGTCTTATACACGGATTTCTCGCATTGCTCATGTTGTGAATATAATACTTTATGAAACTTCTTTTACCTCCATAATCCATCGTTCTCGCCCTATTTTTTGATGCATTTCTACTAAGCGCTCTTCTCTGATCCCATATTCTGCCTATCGTGCCTATATTCTCAGTATTTTCTTTATTTATAAAGATTAGTATTTATGGAAACTTCAGTTTGATTTCCACAGTTATTGCACCGATTTATTATTGTAGACTATAAGGGTTTTTTCCCAGCTCTTTTACTTAACCATTCTCCTGTTGCTCTATTCCTGTATGCGTAGTGATTAAGTCACAAAGGTTTGGATTCTTTGGGTTGGGCAAACTTGTTTCTCTGCATTTTTATTTGAATAATGTGTTACAAGAAATTGATTTTTGAGCTAAAGAGGAAATTTCGATTCTTCGAGGTGTACAAACTTGTTGCTCTGCAATTTCATTTGATTAATGTGCAAGAAGGAATTAATTTTTGAGCTGAGGGAAGATATCTGATAAAGTGACTGGAGGAAGTTGCCTATCAATTGCAGCCCTCCCAACTATCCTTTCTTTTAGTTGTCTTTGTATCTTCGTCCTCCTGCCCACGCCTACCCCTTGCCCCTTCTATTCATTTAATGCATTTCCCTATTACTGTAATGAAGATTTGGATTATTGTACTAGTCTTTCATTCAGTTATTCAATAGATTCAGATGATTTTTTTTTAATTTGGATTCAAGTCTCTCTGAATGGTCTCTATCGCTAGAGCCATTCGTCGAGTAGAGTGGATCTTTATTACCATAATTTCTTTGGGTGGACGGCAAGCTCAGTAAGTATAAGAAGCTGCCCAATGTCAGTCGGAAGATGCCAAAATCAGATGCAAAAATATCATTTGGGCAGGTTAATCTAACTATTGAAGACTGTGGGTCCTTATTTTCTTCAATACCAGAGGATTTAATGGAAGAACTGTTGGCCGAGGGAGAAAGAGGAAATACTGTAACCAAGCACTCTTGTATTTAAAACTACCATGGCCATCGCTCAAGCAGGCTTGGATTGCTCTTTCATAAAGAACCAATTAGCTGAATACAAGAGATTCAATTAAAAGAAGTCAAACTGGTGGGCAATGACTTGGCTGTTGTTAAGAACCAAATCAGCTACTACGTGCTCAGACTACTTGCTTCTCCTATTATTAACATTTCTGTGCGCAATCCTTAAATTTGTAAGGGTTTTTTTTACCATTTCATTTTTCCTTATATGAATTAATTAATGTAGATCTGTGTCTTGAAGAGATGATATGCATATAATTATTTCAAAATTTATTTGGGTTGTCTATTGTTAAAATTAGTTGTAACCGACATCCATCTTAACAGGAAAGCTGTAAAAGTGTGTATTTTGTTAATAGCTTGAGTGATGCAAGTGTGTGTGTATTTTTTTAATAGCTTGAGTAATGCGTCAGTTCTCAAACCTTTCAGTTTCTGACCCTTTCTGTTTATGCACTGAATAAATCTGTTGGAATGCTGAATAGATATGAACAAAAAGCCCTAACTCTACAACCTACTATGACATTTTAAATTGAAGTGGTAATAATTTATTATACACGTGATATTATTTTTAATCGATAGGTTTTGTTAATGGGAGAAAGGATATAAAAAATTCTTCAATCTCCTAAAATTTGATAGAATGTCTGTAAATATAATTTTGTATCTCGGTTGAAATATGGATTTGTATGGAGTTCTTTGCTGGCTGGGAACAATCCACACTATAAATTCAGAATTTGATAAAGGCCTCGGTTGGACTGAAGTGTGTAGAGAATTCGATTCACAGTAAGTATATTACAATTCTAATATTTTGCTTTGATTTTTTAGAGTTTGCAGACTTTCAAGTCGTTTCAGTCCTGTATGTTCGATTTATTTAGAATTTCTTTATTTTAAAGGTTAATTTTCAATCTGTAAATATCTGCGGGTTTTATGTTCCAATCGTGGAAACTTTTCGTGCAATTTGAATATCAAAAAGTTATAAATATTATATTTTGAATCAAATAAGAGCTTTGCAGAGATGATCGTGGGAGCTATTGAAAGTTTCTAATGGTTTGCAAATCCTAAATATGTGACAAGGGAAACCTTAATAATCAGGTCGCTCTTTAATATTTCCATAAAAAATTATTTCCACGTTCATAATGTATCCCAGACAACTTATGATTTTTAGATCTTAACTTTTGGCCTGGTGGTTGTGGACAATGCTTTACTGTTTTGGCTTGAGATTTTATGGCATTTAAATGGATGCCAAAAAATTTGGGGTTCAGATGTACATCTTAGCTGAAGCTTCGTATGGATCAGCCCCAGTTGTTCTTTGGGATCCTCTATTGTATATGTTCAAGAGAAATTTGTATCCTCCATTATATTTGTACATTGTCATGATTAATGCAATCTATCTGAAAAAACATTGGTTGCAAAAGCCCAGATTAGGTAATTGCATATTTATAATTTATGAGGTAATTACATATTAAAATGAGTGGTTTTATGAGGGCTTCACTAAATGTGAAATAAAAATTTGGCGAAAATAAGAAGTCACGACCGCAGTGAAAAATTGCTTTTTAGCAGAGGCAAATTTCCTTAGGGTTTATCTGTCATTATCAGTCGAAGCAAGCATCTGCTAGCAACTGTCATGGAAACACCATTGCAAAATCCAATTTGGCTTCTGCGAATAAGGAAAAAGATAGCATTTTGACTGGTTACTGCTTTAGATGTTGGCTTTATGGTCACAAGCGAACATAATGTAGAACTAAGGGTGTTCAACCTCACCCAACATACGATCATCTTAAAGATTTCATTGCCAAACAGAAAGAAAGAAGTCTCAGGGAAGCTCAACAATCAGAAGCACCAAAATGTTGGGTTTCTGATACATCTGCAAAGAAAATGGATGGAAATAGGAGTTTGACTGTGGCATCCGAGGGTTTGGCAAGCAGTAAGGTGATTCCTATGCCCAAGGTGTTCACAGTGCAAGCCCTAGACCATCAGATTCAGGTTTTTGCAAAAATGAAATATGCAAAAAGTAGTACAATCCCTGGGACCGCCAAAGCCCCGATGTCTAGGAAATCTCCGGTGCGAAATCCCTACGAACCTCTATCTACTAAGGGGGGAGGAAGACAGATGGTGGCCCAGGTGTCTCTTGGGGACGGAAATACAAATAAGAATGTATGGCAGACGGTTAAAAAATGGAAGTTGGTAAGATCTATCCTAGGTAAGTATGATACCAAGGAAATTTTGTTAAAAAACTCTTTCGATGCTTTGAATAAAAAGGATTTTAAGAATAGTTTCCCTTCCCCGTACCAGAGAGCTAGGGTTTTGAAAGGAAAAGAAACCATTAGGGAGAAACCACATTCGGAGTGTGAGAAATCACACATGAATGTGGGGTTTCCTCCCCTTCTCTTTATCGAAACCCTAATTCCCAATACGGGTGAAGACAATATGGTGATTAAAGCACCAAAAAATAGCTCTGATATGTTTAATACTTGCAATTCGATTCATAAGTCTGTAAAAGCATATACTCCTCTACACAAAAGGAGTAATAGCAGAAATATGAATCCTTCTCACACCTTCTTGGAAAAAAATGATAATAATCTTAAGGTACCTAGATTAAGAAAATCAGAGAAGGTTTATTCCCCGCCTCACAGGCGCGGTACTCTTAAAAATTCATTCTTAATCCATGGTATCACTGATCAAAAGCATGCTAGCTTGGTATTGGATAACAATCTTATATTGCAAAAATAGGAATCCTGGGAAGAGACAAGTGTGATTTGTAAATGGATGGGATCAGGGGCATCCATAACTGATTTAATATAAGGACTGGTTTCTCAAATTCCTGTGGAGGTAAGTATTACTGTCCTTGATGATAATTTCTTCTTTCTAGATTGTAAATGCAGCAGCATCAGGGACTTGATAATGAAAGAAGGTTTTTTAAAATATAGACATACACCTTTTTTTGTCTCAAAATGGTTTCCACTTTTCAATCCTATCAAAGTAGCTGATTTTATGATAGAAAAAATAGTCCTATTGAGAAATCTACCATTGGAATGTAATCATCCAGAGATTATCAAAGATATAGGGAACAACTTTGGGGAATTTCAAAGAGTCATTAAAACTAAATATAGCCATGTAGAATTAATTATTATAGTTAAAATGAATTACCATAAAAAATTCATTCCCCCTATTCAGCTGTGTTTTAATTCAAATACTATTTTCATCAATCTAAAAATTATGGAGGATTATATAGAAACATTGGAGGTAGACAATAGATTTATCTTAGATGTCTTACAGAATGATATAATCGATCTTCCAAGCACAAACTTAGATGTAAAGGTAAATCTCCTTAAGGATAGAGGAGGCTTTACTCTTCTGAATACAGAAGCCTTAGAAAACTCCTCCCCTAATGTTCAAGAAAATTTTACCCCAAAAGCAAATGACAGTGAACATTTGGCCTCTATATCTCCCCTACCTATTGAAAATTTAGAAATACCTCATATATATGAGGCATTTTCACCAGAAATTGAAAATACACCTATTAATATTATGCATAACTCATCTGAGAAATGTAATCTAGAGAATGAGTTAGACCAGATTGAGTTAGATAAAAAGAATAAAATTTGTTTACACTATGAAGATAAGTGCAACATTGATCTATGTGAGACTGATCTACAAACAGAACAGTCTTTGAAACTTGAATGTTCCAATTCAGTAGCATTAGAGGATCTTGAAGGAAAATGTAAAGAGGAAGTTAATCAAATTATAAATTATTTAGGAGAACCTCTAACGGATGAACTAATGGATATGTTTATGGATGAGATTTTTGATTTTGATGAATTAAAATATTAGAAGGAAACCTTAATTAAACTAATTCAGGAATGTATTCTAGAAGAAAATGAGGTAGAGAAAACTAGGTCAACTCAACCTTTACTCTCCTCTGTTCCAGAAATGGAAATCTCAGAAAATGTCCTTCCTATTAATTTGGATATGTCATCAGATATAAAAAATAGAGAGAAGGAAAAGGATAGGCCTATTACAATAAAGGATAATATAAATTTAATTAAAGCTGAAAATGTAATTAAAGATAAATGCACCAATGACGTGATCATTAAAAATATACCGAACATGGGGATGGAACAAGCTATCTCAATCCCCGTAGAGTTAGAAACTCTAAACCTGGATCTATCAGGGAAATCAAAAGATATAATTGAAACATTTGGTAAAGATATTATAGATATGGATGAACCCCTTGTGCAAACAGAAAATGAACAAAAAAGCCCAGAACAACAGGATAATACTGACATTAAGTCTGTTGGAAACTCAACATTGATTAAGGACTCTATTGAAGGCTTCTTTGGGATTACTAACGAGAATAGAAATCTGGGCATAGGGAGCCTAAGCACACCCAATATTAACATAATTAAAAAGAAAAGAGGTAGGAAATCAGCCGTCGAATTGAGATTGTTAGAAGGCAATGCAGGCAACCAAAAAAAGATCGCTGATATTCTGTATACAGGGAAGGGGAAGTGCCTTCCCCAGTAGCAATGGAAGTCACTGCTTGGAATGTTAGGGGACTAAATGCCCCTAACAAACAGAGATTAATTAAGAGATATCTAAAAAACTTTGAATCCGAAATCATATTATTACATGAAACTAAACTCAATAAAGAGGAAAGTACTAAGGTTAGTAAGAAACTAGGCATCTAGAAATCAGAATTTGTATCATCTATAGGTCATTTAGGAGGGTTAGCAGCATTGTGGGACCCTTGTAAAGTTTCATCCATACCTACATCTAATAATAATAATTGGATGGCTCTAGAAATCAAAAGTCTAAAATCTAATCTAAAATTCAATTTAATTAACGTATATGGACCAATCCTCAATGAAGAAAAAAGGAGAGTATGGCATGAGATTCACCTCTTTTTAAATGATTTATTAGAATACCCTTTCTTTATTGGAGGATATTTTAGTGCCATCTTAGATCCGGAGGAAAAATTCAGAGGCTCACAATACGTATCACAAGCACACAAAGACTTTAGCAAATGGGCCTCGGACAACCATTTAATTAGAATTAACACACATAACAGTATATACACTTGGAATAATAGAAGAGCAGGTTTCAGTTACATCGCCGAGAAGTTGGATAGGTTTTTTATTAGGACTAATTCAGACAACTTTAATAAGCTATATTCTGCAGAAATCCTTCCAGAGGTAGGATCAGATCATTTTCCAATCAGGCTTTCTATTACAGAGGATTCAAAACCATCTAGAAATCCATTCAAATTTGAGTTTATGTGGTTCCAAAACTTGGAATTCATTTACCTCTTAGAGGATTGGTGGAAACAAATATCAGTAAAAGGATCCAAAATGTATTGCTTAACAACAAAACTAAAAATTATTAAAAATAAAGCATTGGAGTGGAATAAGAACAATTTTAATAATATCTTTGAAGAAAAAGTTTAGTTAGAATAAGAGCTATCTGACCTTAACAATATAGTAATAAAACAAGGGATGAATGAACAAAGTTATCTCAAAGAAAAGGAGTTAATGACTAAATACAATGCAATCCTCCTTTAAGAAGAGATTTTCTAGAAACAAAAATTGAGGGAATCTTGGCTTAAGGAAGGAGACGGTAACACAAAATTCTTCCATATCACCACTAATTTTAAAAGGAGCATCAATAGAATTTCTAAAATTAAGACTGACGAGGGTCATATCACTGAGGACCCTAGCCAGATATCGGCTGTCCTTACACAATTCTTTCAATCCCTTATTGATAAAACAGAAGCTACTGATTTGAAAGCACAAAATGAAATGCTTAAGCCATACCCAAGTTGCTCTCAGAAGCAGATAATAAGATGATTAACAATAACCTATCCTTTGAGGAATTGAAATCAGTGGTTTTTCAATTGTATCCGGATAAAGCCCCGGGCCCAGATGGGTTCCAAGCTGGCTTTTTCCAAAAATGCTGGCACTTTGTTGGTGAGGAGGTATGGCAAGTTGTAGAAGCAACTAGAAATTCAGGGTCTTTGTTAAATGAAATAAACAATACCTTTTTTACACTAATCCCAAAGAAAAATGAAAGTATAGAACCAAGGGATTTTAGACCGATATCCTTATGCAATACAATTTATAAGATCCTCTCTAACTTCTTAGCGAATAGGCTTAAAAAATTCCTTCCCAATATTATATCATAAGAACAAACAGGGTTTGTAGCAAATAGATCGATCCTGGATGGAATTATTATAGCACAGGAAGTAGTGCATACTGCCCAAATAATGAAGGATCCAAGCATGCTTATTAAAATAGACGTACAAAAAGAATACGATAAAGTAGATTGGAGATTTCTCTATAAATGTATGGAAGCATTCGTATTCTCTAAGCAATGGATTAATCTTATTTTTAATTTTATTTCTATCCCTGAAATTTCAATTTTTAATCAATGGAACCCCAGGAGGCTTTTTTAGTTTATCCAGAGGCATTAGGTAAGGAGATCTGTTGTCCCCTTTCCTCTATGTCATTATGGTAGAAGCATTAGGAAGATCTATAACAAAGAAACAAATGGAAGGAAAAATCACAGGGCTGAAGACTTCAGAAAATGTTCCAAATATTACACACCAACAGTTTGCGGATGATACGATTTTACCTGGCCATGCTAATAGGAAAGAAGCTAGAGCATTTAAAGACATCTTAAACATATACATGAAAGCTTCAGGACAAAGTGTCAATCCCACTAAATTGAAAATCTTCTTTATTAACACCTCTTCGAAAGTAGAATCAAAGATATGTAATATGATGTGATACAAAATTGGTAAATTCCCGTGCAAATATTTGGGCATTGACTTGGATAAAGGTCTCTTATCCTCCAAGCTCTGGCAGAAAGTAATCACTAAAGTACAAAATAAGAAAAGTTCTTGGAAAGGAAGATGGTTAACAAAAGAAAGTAGGGTGACTATGATAAAATCGGTTCTCTCCGCCATACCTACGTACCATATGTCTGTACTCCCCCTCCCTACTACTATTAAAAAGAGCTTAGATAAAATGTTTAGAGATTTTTACTGGCAAGGTCCATTAGAAGACAAAAAACTTGCCCTTATTAAATGGGATACCTTATGCAAACCAATCTCTAAGGGGGTCCTTGGCATCAAAAATCTTTTATGGAAAAATCAAGCTCTTGGAGCTAAACTCATATGGAGAATGTACAAGGAATCTAGTAGCAAATGGGCATCAATATTATTACATAAATATATCCTCGATGCAGACCCCATTAATATATTTAGTTCGCATTCACATGTTAAAGGCTCTTGGATCTGGAACTTTATTAAAGACTGTAGAGGAATTATTAGCAAATGTCTAACATGGGATGTAGGTGTAGGAGATCAAGCACTGTTCTAGGATGATTTGTGGGCAGGACTTCCTCCCCTAAACAAATAGGGCTTCTCTTCGGAGTTTATGGAAGAATGTAAAAAAGTTAAAGGCATTTATCTTAAGGATTATCTTTGTAAGAAAAAAGTTACCAAATGGAGTGATTTAGAGGAAATTGATTTTGTATGGCATGAGAAGCAAAATATTTTGGCAATTCTGAAAGATACAGAGGTATCACTCAAAACTAGATCAGATATTTTAATCTGGGTAGATCCAATAATGGTAACTATTCTGTTAAAGAGGCTACAATTCTATTAGTAGGGAGCTGAAATTGGACAATATAGATATACCATTGAACCTTTGCTGGAATAAATCCTGCCTCCCTAAAGCTGGCATGTTTTTATGGGCAGCTATGCAAAATAAGATTCTTACAGCAGATAGACTTAATAAATTGGGTTTTGAAGGGCCATCTAGGTGCCCCCTGTGTAAGAATCATTCTGAGGATGTTAATCACATTATCCTTAACTGCCCATTCTCAAAAAAATGCTGGAATTGGCTTCACCAAAGTTTAGGTTGGAAGTATGCTCTTCATTCTAATCTATTAAGCAACCTTAAAGCATGACCATCTCTTTATAAAGACAATTTATATAAGGATATTTGGATCATCTCTCCATCAATAGTAGTTTGGGAAATCTGGAAAGAAAGAAATAGAAGGATTTTCGCCGATCAGAAACTACAATGGGATACAATCACAAACAAGATAGAAATGTCAATAGTAGAAATTATTAATAGCAAGCTCAGGGACAAGTTAAGTTATGAAGATCTTTTAAGAGCTGGGATAACAAAATTAGATTTAAATGGCCTAAATTAGATATTCGTCCCTTATATGGAAAAGGGGGACCCAAAATGAAGACTGACAGAGCTTCCTGTAAATGGATTCCTCCAAAAGAGGGATGGTATAAACTTTACTTTGATGGAGCGTCTAGAGGTAACCCTGGGGTTGTAGGTATTGGGGGGATTATTTGAAATTGGAAGTCAGAAGTTATTGCTAAGTTCTCGAGGCCCATCAACCCCACCACTAATAACATGGCTGAATGCAAAGCGGCATTAGAGGGCTTAAAGTTATGCAAGAGTCTCACCATTTCCAAAGTAATAATTGAAGGAGACTCTCAAATAATCGTCAACATCATTCGAACTAAAAAAACACCTAATTGGATTCTGAACTCAAAAATAGAAGAGATTAATCAAATAATGGAGAGTATAACTAAATATAAAATCAGTCATACCTACAAAGAAGGTAATATAGAGGCAGATATGCTAGCTAATCTAGGAGCTAATGGAGTTGTAACAATGTACCAGCATATTGAAGATAACCCTTAAGTGTTTATATAAATGAGATGATATATTAGATAAGTCACATTTGGTACAAACTTTAATAGGTAATTAAGATAATTGAACTCTTTAACATTAGAGATCGAGTAGCTTCAAAGTGATATATTTAGGTAGTATTAAGCACTAGTATTCTATAACAAACACTCAATGGATTAATTATATTAATAGAGTAGGTATTTTTTCTATAAGGCTTCAAATTTAGCTAATTCAGCACATTTACATCTAATAGTTCTTTCTCTTCTTTAAGCTCCTAGTACCCTATAATGATTACAGTTCGGAGTCTAGACTCATTGCAAGGAATAACTAGAAATTATATTGTAATGATTACATGGCTCCTTATTACCACTAAATTCATTACTATAATGATTATAGGAAAGAGCATGGGAAACAGAGCAAGGTCATCAAGTTTCCTCCAACAATGGGTAAACCTATTATCCGCTTCATGGTCGTTTTACATAGTCTTTGTTATCATTTTTTAAAGCTTGTTGTAGCAACCACTATCAGCACAACAAAAAGGGCAATGATGACAAGGATAAGTAAACATTACAGCTAGACTATTAATTATAGTTATTTCTCAATTTAATAAGAGCATGATGAATAGAAACTATAAGTTTTCCTTTTATTTGCGCACAAGGTACTCACTATAAGTATAACCCCGAAGCCAAGTAGTATTCTTTTACAATGGTTCTTTAGACTAATCCCTTACTGATGATGACTATTATTAGATTGTATTGATATTTATCCTCCCTAATAATATTAATATAGTATCCTCTTTGTATGTTTGGTAGGCTAAAACAATAATAAAGAATTTAACTTTAGCTAATTCTCTAAAACAGTAAGAGAATTCTCTAAAACCCAGAAGGAAACATCTGGTTTCTTCTAGAATTTTTGACCATACTTTGCATATAAAAGGTAGCAGAGAGCAGTAACTCTTAGAAGACATTATGGAGACCAGACTCTGCACCTTCTATACTAAGAGTGTCAGGGCAATGGCCTTTAGGGGGGGCATTTTTCTAGAGAGGTGGAACCAAATCCTTAACCCTCTGCCGGACTCCACCAGAAGGGCAATGGAAAAATCCATTGGAGACCATTTCTTCAACAATTTGTAATCATACAAAACAAATGGAGGAGTGATAGGCCAATTTATAGCTCTCTCCATCTTTTTTGGTAAGAGCAAAGAGGACATTATCAGGGTAGCAAGAGAGGTTTTTTCTGAAGATCATCTGGGAGGAATTGAAAAAATGGTGCACTGTATAGATCATAACTTAATGTTCAATACCATATCCAGAAATTACAATGCAGATAGAATTGGAACCGCTAGACAATATCCCTCAGTCTCAAAGATTAGCTACACTCTTATTCAAGGATGAAGAGAGCTTTGATCTCCACTGGCCAGAAATGGCAAGAAACTTAGACTTCCTTTATATGTAAATCCCGGAGGAAACTCCAGATACAAGCTGGCTCCTAAAGTATTGGAGGCTGGAAGGATTTGACATTCTAGAACACATTGATAATATAGCTCCACCTAATCTCCACATAATGGCACCAGAGATACCTAGATGCACTAGAAGGCATAAGAAAGACATGGAAGAAGTGGAATGCATAGTGGTTATGATCAAAGGGGATAAAGCTTGGAAGTGCACAACTATTCAAAGGAATCTCGACCTGTAACAACAATAGCTCTAAGATGAATAGGTTCTTACAAGTGCCTAGTAGATTTTGTATATAGATGTTGGTAGTATAAGTTTGAGATGTTTTGATTTTATATGTTGATAGTATTTGTATATTAATAACCTTTTCATATCTAGGGTGGGTAAAGTTGGTAGGTTGTCTTTCGGTAATAATGGTAATATTATGTAAACCTAACATCTATCTATAGTAAGAATTATAGTTATAGTATGTAAATTATAGATTATATAATGTTTTAATTTTCAGTAGATTCAGATATTAAGATGGCTATAGACCTCTAATGATCATAGTGGTAGACATAGAGATTCTAATGATTTCTGCTTCGTGTTACACTTTATGGACTTAAAGGGAATAATAGTAGAGATGCATCTTTTCCTTTCTTAAGGATGGTCATTTTTATTTTAGACTCACCTTAAGCTGATATGAATGTTCAGACTCTAAAATTCTATACATTGATGTAGATACTAGAATCTTGATTATATGACTATCCTTAAACTTATTTTATGTATATTATTCTATGCATGGTTCTTATGTTCAAAAGAGATCTGCCTAGCTCTGTTATAATGAGGCATTAAAAAATAAGAGGGCTTCCAGATAATAGTTCAATAGGGAAAGTAGTATAGCTAGGAAAGCTATGAACAAGGCGAAGCTTTCAGCATAAGAAATATGTATTGATAAAATATTGGACTGTATGGTTCAACATATAGAGCTATAACCCTTTATAAATGAATAATTCACAAACTGTAATAGTACCTTGGCAGATGTGAATTTAGTAGTTAGAGACAGGACAAATATTTACTTTCCTTATTATCTGACTGATTCATACATTCAGATTTTTGAATTGGTATATATAAACATATTTATACTAGTCCCTGTGTATATATATTTATATATATAGCTAAGCTTCCTCATATTTGTAATTCAAAAATGGTTTATATATAAATAGTAACAGTGATGAAGAGTAAGGTTGGTTAGAGGAATTGGATGATCTCTTCAATATTGTTTCTCTTTTATACAAGTATATATAAACATAGATATACTGATGATAGTATATATATTTGTATATATATATCTATGCAACCAGTATTTGGAAATTCAAATAAAGGGATAAGCTTCAGCTGATCACACAGATATGACAAGGGCTTGTACACATGGTTATATATATAATCTATAAGTATATATAACCATATGGATAAGCAAATTAGTTTATGGCTCATCAACTTGAGGAGTTTGGATAATCACAAGAGTAATTTCTGTTGAACTAAAATTAAGAGGCTTACAAGGAACCTCTGCATAACTCCTCATTCTGATAGACAGCTAGGTTATACATGGAATTAGTTAGATCATAAGTATAGCATAAAGGAGATTGCTCAGTTCTGTTACAAATATTCCTAAAATGTTCAGATTAAAGATTGCTAACTTGTGGAAGGAAACAACAATCTTAATCAGTAAGGATTATTAACCACATAGATATATTTTTTCTCTAATATTATCATGACAGAAAAGAATGCGTTCAAGTAAAGGTAAGTAGATGTTAGTAGCACTTAAGGAGCAGTGGCTTAGAAATGGTAAAAATTAAGTTTATGTTTTTTCTTTAATATAACTCTTAGTATGTCTATTTTCCTAATATTTCATATAATCTATAGAGTGGTTTTTAAGTCAATATTCACAATATTCATAGATAGGTGATGGAGCTAAGATGTAGGACCTTCTAATCTTGATGTCGATTAACCTTGGTGTTTGGAGGATTTTTGTCTTGTTTGTTTAGGCAGGATTATCATTCGGATGATCGATACTTATTTTCGGCAAAGTAAGAGGATCAGATATTGTATATAATTGTATAAATGACTTAAACCTTGTGTAATCACTAGTCAATGTATATCAATCAGATCCTGATTTTAAAAAAGAAAAACAATCTCGAGTTTTTTCGGGACGTGGGTATGCGCACAAAAATATGTACAAATCTTGATAGGTATTGAGCCATGAGTATGCCTACGGAAACATGTATTTTTACAAATCTCGACAATCATCGAGTTGTGGGTATGCCCATGTTAATTTTTTATAAGGACAGGACCTATGGTCCCGAGCAAGGCTGGAGGTTTTCTCTACCCCGCTCTTTCCTACCAGCGCCTGCAGTGAGCGGGGTCACATTGTAAATTAATTATTTATATTAATAAAAGACTTTCTAGGGCTTCGGCCTTTTACCAATCAAAAAAAAAATAAAAATAAAAATGAGTGGTTTTATATTTTTTTAAAGGGCAATTATTGATAAATAGAAGATCATATACATCAATTTGAATGTTTATAACAAGAGCAATAATAGACAGTACTTGACTTTAGTTATATAATTAATTATAATTTTAACTCTAATTTTAATTTTAATACATATGTAAAATGATTTGTAATTATAAATAATTATAAAATTATCTTAATTATACTTGTAATAATAACTTAGTTTATCTAAATTTATTTAAATAAAAATAATTATTATCATATAATTTCAGAATTAATTTAAACACATCAATTATATTATAATCTTCAACTTAATTAATTCTTTTATTTCATTTTTATTAAATAACTATTAATTCAAAAATATTTAGTATTTATAATAAATATAATAAAATAGATTTAAATTTATCTACAACTAAAGTTATAATTAAATTCGGCAAGTACTGCCACTACGTGGCACTTGTTTTATTTATTACATTTCTTTTAAAAGTGATTTCTTGTGAGAATATATTTGCATTATAAATTCAAAATATCAACTTCAAAATTTAAATTTAATATTATTTATTAGGTTGTTTACTTTTTTCAAATATTTAATTTTAAATCAGTTTCTTACCACACTTTCTCATAATAAAATAAATATTTCTATTATAAATCTTTAAAAGATTGAAGTTTCATTTTTTATTAAATTATTTTTTAAGAATTATATTTCTTATTTTCAAAAAAAATTCTATTAATATTTATTATTATATTATTTTTCTATATTTAATATTATAATATTTTTCTTATTTTGAAACAAAATTCTATTAGTATTTGTTTATAAATGTGTTAATTTGAACATACATTTTATCACTTGGATTTTTGAATTTTTCTTAAAAAAAATTTACTAAAAATTTAGTAAAAAGAATGAGAATAAAATTCACTAATTTGAATGATATTTTTTTAAGATTATTTCTATTTTAAAGGTATGTCTCTTTACAAATAAGTCCTAGATTTTAAATATTTAATATAAATATAAAAAATAAATAAATATCAAGTCAAATAATTTAGACTTTTGTAAACAATTTAAAATTATATGTAGAATTTATTAATTGAAGCATTTAATATAAAATAAATAGATATTTAGTTAAATACAATTATATTATTTGTACATTTTATACATATAATTTAATAATAAAACCTAATACAACCTTTAAATAGTATTTTCTCCTAATATGAAAATATTGAAATATTAATATTTTAAATTAATATTACATGATATTAATATAAATTTTAATTTTATCACATGTATTCTGTAAATTGGTCACTATTTATTATTAAATGAAATATAAAAAACTAAGTTTAAATTAATATATTCAAATCATTAATTTTAAAAAACTAATATTTCAATATTTAATAATCTTAGGACTAATTTAGTATTTTAAATAAAAACAATTTATATACACTAGATTAAGGAATTAGACACATTAGTAATAATAAAAAAATTAATTTAATTATAAATATATTTATAACAAGAGCTGTGTTACAACAGGAGTTCTGCCTAATAGGAAAGAAAATCATGATTAAAAAAAAATTAAAAGACAAATTGATCAATTCTAAGATAGAGTTACTTGACAAGAGGCATATTTACAGCTTAACACCTACAATAAAATAGCTTGTGTAATCAGACAAAATGTTGCTAAATTATGTGGCTAGTTTGAAATGCAGGTTAAAATATTACTTTCCACTTATTACTAAATCTTTCAATACAAGTCTTTGATACTTATTGTTTACACTAAAAATAACTTATTATAATTTGATCTACTGAATTCTATTACTCTATTGTCTTTGAGGTTGAAAGTATCTATTGAAATAATGTTTATCTCAATGGCTGCACTACAGATTTTCTATTTCAAGAATCTTTTGGATACATGAGACACATTTAATACTCAATTCATGAGTTAAGGATCCAATGTCGCATATTATAATTTCTCAAAAATTAAATTCATGGTTACATGCCTGATTTATATTTAATTAGAATAATTAAGGCCTAGCCATTCAATGAAGTTTTCTTTCTTTTGGCATGTGCACAATTGTGGTAGGTATAGTCTAAACTAGTATAACCAAATCTACGATAAAAAAGATGTCGAAATTAGAATCATTAACTCAAGATGAACAAATTTCATGTTGTCCTTGATATTTAGCTCTTGATGAACAAATTCCTGAAATGGTCGAAGCCTATGAATTCACTTAAAACTCAATATCTAGAGAAAGAGATAAAGACGAGCATTGTATACAAAGAGGAAGAAGAACACACCTTTGCATAGTCAAAATTTTCTTTGACATGTGGCAAAACATTACTAGGAAGGGACCTGGGTGTATTAGTCTATGCCAAAAGAACTCCACCATCCATGTCATCTATAGAAGGAAAAAAACTTTTATTGTTAGATCTGATAAATCATACCCAAAAATATCCATACATTCTTTCAGAGAGAATAAGAAACATAGAGATATAGAGGGAGGGTGGGGGGCGTAGAGATAAAATATAGAGTGAAAGATTGAAAGGGAGAACAAGAGAGAGAGACTGAGAAATAGAGGTAGAAAGAGGGAAAGATAAAGACGTATGAAGTGATATATGTAGAGAGGTATTTAAGAGGGACATAAAATTTTAATGGAACATTTGAAATAATTGTAAATTGAACTATTAATGACTTTTGTTTGTCATAGCAATTTTTAAAAATAGACATATATAATTTTAGATCTATATTAGAATAAAAAATCTAGAAAAAAATAGTCAAAATATAAAAATGTAAATGCTAAAAATAACAATAATTTGAAATATATAATATTAATAATAAATAATGTAATCTAAGTATATCATTAGCTTATTAAATTAATTTTAAATACTTAAATAAGTGATTGATAATAAAGGTGATAAAGACAAGTGGGTGCAAGATAAATAATTCAAACTTAAATAGAAGAAAAATAATTAAAAATTAAATTATTTATAATAGCTTTTATTTATGATTGTGATAACATAAATAATTAGAATAATTTTAAATTTAAATTTAAATAAAAATGAAAATAGAATAAATAATAATGTGTATCAATAAAAATAATAATTAAAAATAAATAAAATAAATAATAAAATAGAGTTTAATATATAATTTATTTAATAAGATAATAAATATTTAGATATAATTGGTTTATTAGATTAAATGTAAAGAAATCATGTATAAAAAGTATAATTAATATTAAAGAATAGTAATATTATTAGTACTTGTAATAAATAAATATTTCTTTCTCCTACTTTTTAATTGATTAGACAATTGTTTTAATTTTGAGAATGGAAACATAATTAAAATCCCAGCAAAAATAGAAGCAGTCAATAAGAAAAAAAGAAATACTTTTCAAAAAAATAAAAATAAAAATCAAACATTGTCAAACATTGAAAATCATGTTTAATATTTTGCACATGCACGATTTTTTAGACAAATTAATAGTAAAAAATAAAGTAGCAACATAAGTCTCAGCCTAGATAGGCGAAACTAATAATAATAATTATTTTATAATGTAATCACGATATTAGTATTTTAGACATGAAATTATTTATTAATGAAATTCATTTGATTTTAAACTCTGCAATAAATAGGGAGTGTCCATTTTCAGCAAAGGTACGTTAGAGCTGACTGACGGAAGTATCAATTATATGGCACTGGCTAGTGGGGTCGGTGCAAATTTTTGGCCCCATAGCCAGTGCTATAAATTTGATAGTCGCAGCTTTAGAGCTTTTTAAAACAACAATTTGCAAACCTCATATGGGTGGGATGAATGGGCAGGATCGTTGAACTGCGGCTAGGTAGGCAGAATGGGCGGTTGAAGATGTGATGTTGTATATAGAGAAAATTTATCTCCCTTTACTCAAATATATATCCGAAAATGATTTGCATTCACCATATTGATATAGAGCAAATTTATCTCCCTTTACTCACACCACACAATACTAAATTATCACCACACAATACTAAATTAATTAGTGGCTGAAGATGTGATGTTGTATATAGTAATTTCTGCTTGAGATAATACTTCGACTAATGGTGTGGAAAACTGTATACCGGTTGTTGGTGATTGAAGACTGTATACCCGTGAGGAAAATACTGAATACAAGTGTGAGATGGGTTTGGGGAGAAAAAACCACAGCATATAGCCTATTGAGTAAAAAAAAAATGTCAATATATAAACCTTCACAATATTAACTCTTTCAGCTACGTTATACCTTATACTAACTAATCATACAAATCAATAATTATTAAACTTAAAACAACACTATAAAATAATACAAACATATTTTATAGATCATTAATCAGTTATAGCTAAACAAATTTCATACCCTATATTAAAACCTTAGAAGTACTTTGCACCTAAAACACTTATAAATAAAGTGGCCTAGTCAAGTTTGTGGCTAAGGTATGTATGTCTCCTTTATAGCAAAGTTAGATGCCTCTCGCAAGGGGTACAGAGTAGTTCCATACTACTGTAACTATATGTAGACACAAAAATAGATGGCTGGTATCATAGACTATAAAAGCTTCTTTTCTCTCCTCTCTTCTCCTATCTTTCTAACAAGTCCAAATCATAGGAGTCCGTTCTCATTAACACATGTGACATTTCACCTATAATGAAAAATTCAGGTAAGTACACTCTTCACAGAGCCCGCATTTCACCTACTAAATTCGGATAAGTACATTCTCCATTAATCAATTGCACAAAGCTATAGACTTTAAGCTTTGATTATTCTCCATACAAAATGGTACGATTGCGAAAACACAAATCAACATAACATAATGTATTTTCATTGATGTTTTTGTATTTTTATAGCATTGTAGAAGCAGATTATGAAAATCAGACCAATAAAAATCACGTCAAAATTCATCATAATATGCAAATTTTAATTTCTACATAAACATATACTTTGGTGTTGTACTGTATAAAAAATAGCCACATACCAAACTTTAAGTTTCAAATGATGACAATTGATATTTGAGCCACAAAATTATTGAAGTCTCAAAGAACTTGGCATTGCAAGGTGTAGATCCATTCCAAAGTGTTTGGAATGCATGCATACCGTTTCCCACAACAATTGTTTAAGGGAATTCTTGGTGAACTATCTTCTGGTTTTTTCTCCTATTTGATAAAACTTTACGAATCAGAAAGTGTCTACAGTAAATCCACAAGTGGAGTCCAGGATAAAAATGAAGGCTATGTGATAATAACAAAAGAAGGTATACAAATCAATATGTAATATGACATGATTCCCTTGTTTCTCCCACGGTCAGAATGTGTGGAAAGAAACAATATTTACACATACATTAGAAATTGATTCGTTGCATTTTTGTTCTTTCCAACAAGAACTAGAAAGTAAAAATATTATATATAAACTTTCAATATTAATTCCCTTGAGACTCTTGTGGCTCGAGACTCTTGTGGCTAATTCTAAACCAGGCAAGCTTGACCTCTTACAAAAATTTCGGATTTATGACAAGTACAACCAGTGTTTTGTCTAAACTGAATGAAGCAACAAAATTGGCTCCACAAAAGTTCGGTTGTTCAACTTTCGTCCCAAGCAAGTCTAGATTGACTTATAAAGAGTCTTTCAAAAAAAATATACTATTGGGGGATGATGACATTTTATTTTGATATAACATTTCACATACTATCAAAATGATATACTATTTTTCTCTACCGCAACAAAAAAATATAACGTCATATTTGTAAATTAGAAAGATCGGCCGTTAAGCTCGACGCCTGCAAATAATTTAGACAAAAGCATACAAGATAAGAACCAAAGAAAAGGTTATATAGTCATGTATAGCCATAAATCTTGTATATTATTTTACAAATTGCATCTCACATTTCTAAATCTCCCTAGTCTAAATTTGCATGATCTAGGTACCCAATTTCTTCATATTTTTGATATTGGTTATATTTTTGCTTTATTTTTTTACATTTTTCTAAACATTATTACATAACTATCAACGATAAAAGATTTTCACAATTCATTAATTAGAGTGAAAGCTATTTTTGGATTTGATTGTGTGTGATAATGACATCAACGCTTTGAATTGAATGCTTTGAATTGAATTCAAAAATAGTTTTCACTCTATTACCATGTAAATTTAAAAAAATATTATTTTTTAAATGATATAATTAAATATATTCACATAACCATGAGATAAATTTGTTAGTTTGAACTTTTCCTTTTAATTATTTTTCATTAAATTATCCGTTGAAAATACCTCAAATTTTAAGACAAACAAAGGTTATATAGTCATGTATAGTCATTTTTTTATTTTTAATGTCAATCTACAATTTCTACTTTTATATTTTAAAGTATTTTTAATTTTTTTAATATTATTTGGAAGATCAATTTACATGTAAATTTATATTAAGAGACATTTACAATTGCATAAGAGGGAAGTTGAGAACATGTGTAGATAAACAAATTGTCTTCAATCAAGTTTTTTCGTTAACAAATCACGATCTTTAATTAAATATACAACTATCATAATTTTTATTGAAACTAATTTGCATTTATCATCAATAAATTAGGTTAATTTATTATTTATTTTTATAGAAATTATATGAAATGCATCATTATTCAATATGTTTTCACATAATATAAGGGTCTATTTCCTAATTATGCTACAAACCATTTGTACATGTCTTACCTAACAAGATTTGAACTTGTTACTTCTCTGAATCAAAAGTACAAGTCCTCTACAATTAGGCCAACTTAAGAACTAGAGAAAATCTGTGGTAAATCCACAAGTGGAGTACACAGATAAAAATGAAGGAAATAATGCATACAAAATAAATTTGTACAATTAATTAACAATACATATATCAAATGATCCTATCATTCTCTCACGGTCGGAACGTGTGGAAAACATACAATATTTACAAGTAGAGGTTCTGTGATCAAATCTTGGGGGGTGACATTATGTCATATTTACCAAGGTCATCGATGGAACTAGAGAAAAGCTTAATGTATTTCAAACTCACATACACGAAGCCCACCTAGAAAAGTATGACGTTTGCATAGAGCCCAGAAGTGGCAATAACCAGCCTCAACAGATTGAATGTCATGTTGCTGTAGTTGCCCATCTCAAATGATTTCTTCATCTCCTCCTTTTCTTCTGTATTGTAATGAAGCAGTGACATCTTAATCCATAAGACTATTTGAGAGTTATTTCCAAGATTGGAAATAGACTAAAGATTGAAGTTTCCACATTTTCTAGAAATCTTAATCCATAAGAGTATTTTGAGTATGAAGAAGTAGAAGATCCTAAGACGATCAAGTTTGCAAAGACCAAGTTGAAAGGTCATGCTAAAATTTGGTGGAAATAAGCTTAGTTGGAGAGAAATAAAAGAGGATAAGAGAATATAACAAGATGAGAATAGATGATGGAAAAATTGAAGAGACAAAATTCATTCCTCTTGACTATGAGCTTGATTTATTGAAGAAAATACAAAGGTTGAAGCAAACAAGGAAATATGTCCAAAAATATATTCTATCGAGTCTTGATTAGAACAAACCATTCTAAGGCCAACAAGGAGAAGGTTTCCCATTACATAATTGGATTGAAGCTAAATATTCATGAAGAGTTGATAATGGTAAGAATGTCTACCATTGAAGAATGTCTATATCATTGAAGTATTCATGAAGAGTTGATAATGGTAAGAATAATGAAATAACCATATGCCAAACTTTAAGTTTGAAATGATGACAATTGATATTTGAGTCACAAATTTATTGTTGGAATATTTAGTAATTCCCCCACTTGCATTGTTTTATGCTTTAGTTTTTTAGTTTTAATACCAGTTTTTTAAGATTTAGCCTTTTGCTTCAAAACTAATAATACAAGAATTGCATGATGAAATTAGATTTATTAAAAAATCTTATGTATTGATTCATTTGTAATTGATTCATCATCAATTTGTGTGATCTTTGATCATTTGATCAAGAAGTTCTTGTAATCTTTTGAATTAATAGAATAATTTCTTTGTTTTACAATTTTGTATTACTTTCATTTATTGTAATCTCAAATAACTAGGTATATATTCATTCCAAGCACTTGCAAACTGTTTCACACAGGAATTATTTTAGCCCGTTTAAAGGACTTCTTGGTGAACTATATTCTGGCTTTTCCTCCCATTTACATAAAATATTATGTAGCAGAAAGTGCCTTCAATGAATCCACAGGGATCAGAAAGGTAGGTGGGTATACAAATCAATTTGTAATATCAATGAATAAGACAAATATGACATGACTCGCTTGTTTTTCCCACGGTCCAAATGTGGGGAAAGAAAACAATATTTACACGTAAACTAGAAAATGATTCGTTGTGTCAAATAATACATTACTATTCGTTCCTTCCAATAAGAACTAGAAAATAAAAAATTATATTATATATAAACTTTCTCTATTAATTACATTATTCATGAGGTTTATAAACTCTTAAACAACTCCGCCCACAAAAGTCAGCTAAATAGATTTCATAAACACACTTTGCATCATACGACAACTATAGCTCAACAGTTTTCCTACGGGCATTAAAAATGATCAACAATTTTCTACGAGAGAAATTATTGGGAATAATTTGATCTATTATCGTTTGTGGCTAATTTCTTTGTAAGGAGCAATGACGACGTGTGTGGGCTCGAGGCTCTTGTGGCTAATTCTAAACCAGGCAAACTTGACCTCTTAAGAAATCTACGGATTTAGTACAATTACAACCAGTGAACTTGGTCTAAACTGATTGAAGGAACAAAATTTGCTCCATAAAAGTTCGGTTGTTCAACTTTCATCCCAAGCAAGTCTTGATTGACTTATAAAGAGGGTCTCAAAAATATGCTATCCTCCTCTGCTGCAACAAAAAATATAACGCCATACTTGAAACTTAGCAAGATCGGCCGTCAGGCTTCATGCTTGCAAATAGTTTAGATAATAGCAAAAGCATAAGAAGCAGAGAAAATCTGAGGTTAATCCACATGTAGAAGACAGGATAAAAACGAAGGAAATACAATATACAAAATTAATTTGTAATATCAATTAGCAATACACATATTACACGATTTCGTGTTTACCCACCGTCAGAATGTGTCGAAGCAAATAATATTTACAAGTAGAGGTTCCGCGATCGAATCCTGGGGCGCGACACTATCTCATATTCACCAAAGTCATCGGTAGAGGCGGAGACAATCTTGATGTACTTCAAACTCACATACACGAAGCCCAGCCAGAAAAGTACGACGCCCGCATAGAGCCCGGAAGTGGCAATAACCAGCCTCAGCGGATTCAGGGCCTTTTTAAAGAAAACTGTTCTGTTACTGCAGTTGCCCAATTTAAATGATTTCTTCATCTTATAACGGGACTCCTCTTCTTGTGAACTGTAATGAAGCGCAGACAGAACGAAAAAGAGAACCAGAGCTACTTTGATGAACCTTCTTTCTGCCATTTCTCTACGTTACCCACCAATTCTTTGATTCTCCTTTCGTTGAGCCAAAAAACTCAGAGAGGCATTGATGTATTGTATTGCTACCGTGGGTTCTATTATAACCAGACAATTCCGATGGGTATAAAACGCGGGCACAATTAGACAATTCCGCGGATACAAAACAGCCAATTATAACCAAACAATTTCGCACGAAATCAGAACGTGGGCGTGACTTAATCACAGATATTGTCAAAATGCGAATTTGTCGGTAAACTTTGTGACGATAAAAGTACGTCGACTGTAGACCAGTTTAGTACACGTTTGTCATCCCCAAGTTTTTCGCACATTCAAAATAAAAAAGTCGCTTTGTCTACAACATTGATCAATGGACATGATGGAATTGGCACATAAGACTAAATCAAACTAGTTCCATATTGTAGATGAGATGTGAGCTAATTTACTTTCTTTTTAATATTTTCTTTAGCCTCCTTGTCCTTATGTCTTATGTGGTTATTGGACCGATCCCAGCTTTGCCATGTTACAAATTCGTATGTATTATTTGGAATGTTGATTCCAAAAAATAATTTGTTCTTTCTTGCATTGTCGCTTTTTTTTTCTAAGTATCATGTAGGAAGCTTGGTAGTCAAATATCTCTATTCTTCACCCTCCTTTACCACACCAAAGACTATCAATTTCTACACATCTCATGTTTTTATCATCTATGGTGATGAAGGATATCACCTTTGCATATTTGAGTGGAAGGGTGGAAGTGTATAAGTGAAGAGATACTAATTTTGAGAAATATTTAACAATTATTGTAAGGACTTTGTTTCTTTATGTGAGATTTTGATTGAGTCGTAATGTAAAATTGTGAATGGAAGAGTCTGAGTCTACCCATACATTGCAACTTTAGATTTAGTTTTCTTCTTTAGAGGTTTCTTTTTAAAGAGGACCTTTGAGATTATTGTGAAGCAAACCTCTAAGGAGGACGAGAAATAGAATTCTTTTTTTTAGGATACTTTGGAAGGATGGACCAAGTTTATGGGAGGAGGACTCTTGGCAAGAGAATGATATTATTTACAATGGGATTCTTAAGAGGAGATTAACGTTTCTCATGAGAAAATTGTGGAGGACAATATTATAACTAAACATCTTCACTCTCTTGATGTCTAAAAGAAAAATTGAATTTGACCTTAGGCTTCTTCTTCCTTACCAACTTCTCAACATCATGAGAGGGCTCTTGCTCTAAAATTTCAACTTTTTGTCCCTTTCTCCAAAGTTTCCTGTATGGTATTAAATATGGAAGGGGATTTATTCGACTTGCGAGATCCTTTCACACTTTACTTCTTTTTGGGTGAATATAATTTCATTTTTTTTTGCTCCCTAATTTTTATCTCTAATTAGGTTAAAATTTTTTAATACACACATTCAATCCTTTCTTTGTCTTTTTTGCATTTTGGTACCAACCAACTATTTTTTGAGATTGACAAGTATTAAGGATCTATTGGTCTCAATATGGTTAATAACCTTATTATCATTCAATACTTTCTTGGGCACCTCTTTAAATTCTCAATTTATGAATTTGGAAGGCCTCAAGTTTAGAAAAATCTCTTTTATGAACATCATGTTAATTATTGCAATCTACCAATAAATTTGGGCTACTAAGCTAAAAAATTGATGATCTTGAAAGGTATTACAACCCCTTTACAATTATATTCTATTTTGTAGTGATAGCACGAAGTGATCTAATCAACCTTTATATCTAGAGATACAAGAGAAAATCTAATAAAGTGTAGCTAGGAATTTTGTTTACATCTAGATGCAAGTGATTATTTGTTTGGAAACTCTAAATACATTGGTTTCTATCTTGATATACAGATTAATGGTTTGGATGGAGTTATTTCATTAGGTAAAAGTGTTTGCATACTTTAAAACTATGGAATGTACATACAATTTTTTTTTTTGGGTCTAAATGTACTTTATTAGGATGTTCAAATAGATTTTTAATTTTGAAAATCTTAGATAAAAAATGATGTGGGGTTTTGGAGTTTGGATGCACTCGCAATTAATTTGCAAATGCGCAAGTAAATTTACAAATCTCTAGGATTATATACTTATGAATTATGAATGGTTTGAAGGTGGAGAAGTAAGATTGTAGTAGAGGTGTGCAAAATTTGAGCTAAAAGTAAGGGTTGCTGTAATTTTTGAATGAATCTTGAAAACTTTTAGGATTAGTCATCATTCTTACAAAGGAGTTTCTAACAATAAAAAAAATAGTCCAAGTAATGGTTTGATGGGATGGAGAATACTTAGTGAATTAAAGGGAAATGCCCAAAATGGGGATCTTCCCTCAATGTTGTTATAAATCAAAGTGGAATCTCTAGAAAAATTATAAATTATTTTTTCTTGGATTAGAAACTCCTCCCATTCAATATTCTTTACAATAGTATGCATGGATTTGTCATGAAATCAATATAATAGGAGCAAGAGTGGTGCTACAATGTTTTTAATAAATTGAAAATAGAAAATAATTAGTTTCATGCACAAAAATACCAAATTTCATCTTTTAAATCAAAAGTTTTAAAACTTTTTGTGTGCACAAGAATAAAATGGTCATTTTTTGGCTTTAATGTTGAGTTTTTAAGATTATGGTTCTCTTGAGTATAATTAGAAAGAGGAAGAAAGGCACAAAAAACTACAAGTGCATGTGGTTTTCCATGGTCCAAAAATATTTGCATACTAGTAAGTTTAAGGGTTCTCTAAAAGTCTAATTTTCTAGTTTCTTATTTCTTAAGGGGTTTAGGATTGAGATTACTGTTGAAAATATTGTGGATGTACATTTGGAAACTCTAAATCTCTAACCATTTATATTCTTGCAAACTTTGAGGCCCAAAAAGTAACTTAGCAACAACAATAGATGTGCTTACAGAATTTAGATCTCTAATATAGTCCATACTTTTAGATTTTGTATTTTATTGAGTAGAAACTACAAGGTTACATGGAAAGCCTAAAACCTTTAAAGGCCAAATTTTGTGAGTTTAGAGTCTAGTGGCTTGAGAGATATAAACTTCAAGGATGCATAAAAATCTTGAAAACTAACCAAATAGATACTTTAAATTTTTCCATGAATTTTTCACTTTCTAGGAGGCCTAATTTTCTCTAGAATCATTTATACACTTGAACACTTTGACATTATAAATTACACGAGATGAAAAATTCATAGTTGAGGATTAAAATATAAACTTGAACAAGGCGACTTAAAGATGTAGGTATGTAACTTGCAAGAGTTTCAAATTTAAAATTTGAACATTAGCTTCCAACTTGTACTTCAAAAATTGAGCATTGTGTTTCCTCCAAGATTTCTCTTTAATTTTTCACTTCCAATTCAATTTCAGTCTAATATTTAATCACATAGTTGGAAGAGGATTCAAATACACCATTTTCAATGGGAAGCAATAAATGATATTTTGATAGCCATAACCAATCTTTTAAAAAGTTACAATGAAGTGGAATTCAAATATTCACCAATAGCTCAATAGTTACCAAGGGTCTAAAAAATATAATAAACCCTTTAGAACCATTGGCTATTCCAAAGTTATTTTTGAATGCTACCGAATTGAAAACTTTAAAATCCAAAGTTCCTTTTAGCACTTCTCAAAGGCCATAAAGAAGTGGAATGGAATATTTAAATATCTCCCTCCTATTTTGGTCATGCTCTAAGTTGGAGACAAGATATTTTAGGGCTTGTCTTTCATAAAATGTTGTGGCTATAATTTAGTGAGATAGACTATTTAACTTCATATATGGAAAAGTTGATGTTTGGCATTTTTTTCAAAGAAAATTATTCATCAAAAATCACAAATGCTCAAGTTTTACTCTAACATCATTTTTCAAATTGTCTATTTGTGCTCCCAAATGTAGTGGGTACCTAATGAAGAAGTTAAGAGTAACAGGTTATCAAATGTCATCAAATATCAAGCTCTCTAGCTTCATGAGATAGACAACATGTGTTCCAAACAAATGCAACAATTATTGAAGTTCAAAGTTTTGTTCTACCGTTCGTGGTTGAGGAAGATCTCTCTATAATTCTATTTTGGTTGAAGACCATTATAAGACTTTTGTAATGCCATATTAAATCTATGTTTTTTAAGGTCTGGTGTTTGTAAGGGAAAAAGTAACAATCAAAATGAGGGTCTCCTATCCAATGGGTATGGTTTTTTTCAAGGTGTGTGTCTAACCACTGTAGTGATATATATCACAATACCTATAGAAATTCCGGGCCTTGATTTTGTAGAACTATAATTGAAGGAAGTCTTATCCACCTTAATCATTTGTCTCGAGTTTCCTTGCCTGATCATAAGGTTCTATGATTTTACCCTAAGTTGGACACTCTTAACACTTAGGAAGATGCCTACCTTTGGATATTTAAAATTGACTGCTTAGATCACCAACAAGTTTTTGTCATTGTCAAGAAGGTAAATTAATCAATCATTACTAGTTATGTGTAAATCCAATGCATATGTTTAAGACCTTTACAACAATGGTAGTTAGATGACTACTTTATTTTGTAGCTATATACAATATGGTTGGGTAAGTTCTGAATTTTTCAACTTATGCCAGCAAAATGACACCATTATAAAAGATAGTTTGATTCAAAATTCAATTTGAGGGAATAGGTTAACCAACAATTATGGCACAAGTGAGAAAAACATGTTGTTGATATAAATATTTCTAGGAAATTTCTGATATTAAGTTTATTTGTCTTGATTTAACGACTAATGACTTTATGTTTAATAAGATGAAATCAAAAATTATTTGTGCTTGAGAGAAAATAAATAATGGAAGATAGGTTAATAATCTTGAGATTAAAGGTTGCTTAAAAAGACTTCAAGTAAAGCAAGAAATAAAAAGATATATGATACTCAATTATCTTTTATAAAAAGAAATATAAATTTAATTTAAAACCATTTAGATTAGTTTATTTCAGTTCAAGATAGCACTTGAACAACAAACTTATTGAAATCTAAAATAGCTAGGGATTGCCAAGTATAAATTCATCCCAATCATGATGTATTTCAAAATCTTAACTGCAATAATGTATTTCATTCCAATCTTTACGTATTTCAAAATCAATTCGTAACATCATGTTACAATACAAATATGACACGATTCCATGTTTCTCCTACGGTCGGAATGTGCGGAAAGCAAACAATATTTACCGAATTCATCGATAGAGGCGGAGAAAAATGTTAATGTATTTCAAAATCTTAATGGCGATAACTGTTCTGTCGCTCATTTCAAATGATCTATTCATCTTATAGCGGGACTCCTCTTCTTCCGCAGTGCAATGAAACGCAGACAGAATCAGAAAGAGAATTATAAATGCTCTCAGTCTCATGGACTTTATTTCTGCCATTTCTCTTCTTTGATTCTCCTTTCTTTACGCCAGAAATTCAAAGAGGCACTGATTTATTGTATTGCTACGACGGGGTCATTTATAGCCAAAAAATTGAGATGGATATAACCAAACGATTAAATTACGAAGACCAGGTTATTACACGTTTGTCATCTACAAGTTTTTCGGACATTTAAAAAAAATTGCATAACGACGACGTCTCTAGTTTGATCTTCGCTCCCTTCCAAGAAATGGTATCACGACGACATCTTAGTGAGATCTTTTATTGGAATTAACATTAAAAAAACAAAAACAGAACACTTAAGTCAAACGGAAAAAAAATCTCAATATAAACTTATTTTATTTCTACAGATATTAAAATAGTACATATAGTGATATAGGATTCAACTATTTCTACATATATTAAAATAGTACATAGTTGAGTTGAATTCTGATAGCAATATCACAATTTGACTTTTGTGGAGAAATATCTCCTACTTATCAATAGTACATATATTCACATTAAAAAATATTGATGGATGAAATAGTATCTTTGGGATATATTCTGACTTTTTAATCTCAATTTGAGTTAGATTCTAATTCGGCACATTGAAATCATCATCATGATTTCACTTTTAGTAGATCTATTGAAGAATTTTACTCATTTTAAGTTTCATAGTGTAGAAAATGTGTTATTTCACTTTTAGTAGATCTCTTGAAGGATTTTACTCATTTCAGATTTTATGGTGTAGAAAATGTACAACATGAAAGCTAACCTGATGAAAGTAAGTTATATGTCAAAGCAATTTAGTTGCCTTTACAATGCCATTGATATCACTAGTAAGGTGGTATATCTTTATCTACAACATTGATTAATGGAAGTGGCCACATTGATATAGAAGACTAAATCAAACTAGCTCAACATTGCAAATTGGATATGAGCTAGTTCACTTTCTATTTTTATTTTTTCTTTACCCTCCTTTGTATGCGTTATTTAGAATGTTCATTCCATAAAATAATTCTCTTTCTCAAATACCATTTTCTTTTTCCAAGTGTCATGTGGGAAG
This sequence comes from Chamaecyparis obtusa, assembly GCA_027943335.1. Classification (NCBI taxonomy): domain Eukaryota; kingdom Viridiplantae; phylum Streptophyta; class Pinopsida; order Cupressales; family Cupressaceae; genus Chamaecyparis; species Chamaecyparis obtusa. The sequence continues at coordinate 220,697 of BSBK01000341.1, read as the reverse complement.
CTTAGTACAGTTAGATACTTCTATTTCTCCTTCTTCTTTATTACCAATTTCTAGACATCTCATTCTTTGATCATTTATGGTGATGGAGGATATCACCTTTGCATATTTAGGTGGAGGTGTTTGGGTGAAGAGAGATGCTAACTTTGAGAAATGACATGGAAAATTAAAAGTTTTATATGTTTTTGTATGCACACAAGAATTAAATAGCCAACTTTTGTTTTTAATGTTGAGTTTGTTGGATTAAATTTTCTTGAGCATGATTAGAAAGAAGATGGAAGACATAAAAAAATATATAGGTCCATGTGGTTTCTCATATTCCAAGAGTAGCATACTAGAGTTATTTTTTTATGATATATTACCTTTGGAAGAGTTAGGGTTGTTTTTATTGAAGATTAGTTGGAGAGAAAGAAAAAGTCTGTCAAATTTTAGCAAAGTTGTGGTCATCTAAAGATGAAGTTCAAATATATAGGTTATGAACAGTTAAATGGTTTATACATTTCTTTACCAAAAGTAGATGAAACATGACTTTAGAATATTAATTTAGATGAGTTTTGGAGAAGGAAAAAAAACCCTAATTGCTACCTTTTACATAGAAGTTAGTAGAAAGTAGACTATTATCTAAGCGATTACATTTCCAATGGTGATTCAATGCACAAAGCTCATTTTGGAATGTATATGCAGATATGAAATGAATACAAAGAAAATCAAAATGAATGGTGATAGGGTCCTATTAACTCTAGTTAGAGCCACAATTCATGTCTATTTTTCCTTGCAAATTAAGAAATTTACTCAAATTGGGACCCTGCTCTATCACAAAGTGAATTTAGTATGAAGAAAGGTCATTATCAGGGTATCATAGCCAGGGAATGGTTTTTTATACCAAGGAGGGAACAATCCCAAATTCCCAAGGATATCCAAAAGTTGCATTTAAAGGGAGAGATTGAAGATATTATTATATTGTTGCACAAGCTACATAGAGATTGTGACGTAAAGGGAGGACAGGGAGAGGGGCCAAAGACACACTCTAACCAGATCCACCTTGCAGAGATCACACACAAAAGCAACGACACAACAAGTGAGAGAGAGAATCCAGGGATCTTTTATATATTATCTTCAAATTGATTCATACATGTCAGGCTGTAAGGCCTTCCCAGTTTAGGCCAAATATTACAATGAAGTACAAAATTCCTCCAACATGTGAGGATCTGCCAACAATCTCTAATTTTCTATCTTCTATCTTCTATCAAAACTTCCTCCCTAAAATCTAACCAAACAACTACATTTATACAAGAGGCTACAGAACCAAATCGGCCTTCAGATCCACCATCAATGGAAGGAATGAACAGATCTAGGTCCACATGCTTCCCAATGATAGATACCAACATTAAATCTGTGACCCAAATTAAATGCACAAGTCGGCCTCAACAAAAATCCAAAATAAACAACTCGGTAAGAAAGGAAATTGAGCACCATAAAAGCATCACAGAGTGCCAGGGAAATTCATTGAGCGCCAGATTGATAACCGACCAACATCAGCGAACAAAGGAAACTAAGAAACACCGAACAAACTTGATCAAAGCAGGAACTGAGCAACATAGAAAACTACAAACATCTTTTTGGTGACACAGGATTGCCAAGGACCTGAGATGCTCCTACATCAGACACCTGGGGTTATTTGAAATGATTCTTCGAATCATGAAATAGGTATGATCCGAGCTGCATCCAACTCAGATTGTGAAATCCATGAACTATCTTCAATCAGTCTATTCTTCCACTTTACCAGATATTTCATATACTATTTTCCTCTTGTACTTCTGCCAATTCTTTGCTCCAAAATCTTCTCAATTTCTTCCATTTGTTTCTTAGGATAATCCATCGGTAATTTCCTGTCTTCATTAGGTTCATGATACTCATACAAATCAGAAATGTTGAAAATAGGTTATATATCCATGTCAACAGGTAACTCAATTTCATATGCATTTCCACTGTCAAATTTCTTCAGAATCTTGCAAGGTCCAAACTTCTTCATTTTTCAACTTCCCATATGTTCCAACAGGAAATCGGCCTTTCTTCAAATGAACCATTAATTCATCACCAACTACAAAATTCTCATGTCTTCTTGCTCTATCAGCTCTGTCTTTTTATTTTTGATTATTTTTCTCTAGCTTATATTTCACATCTTCATGTAATGTCTTCATGTACTCAACAAACTTCACTCCTTCAGCTCTCCTCTTTCTTTCATCAGCAATATCCCTCAAATCAGATATACCTCTCGGTTGTACACCATTTACAATCTCAAAAGGTGTTTTTCTAGTACTCCTATTCACTAAATTATTATATGCAAACTCTACTTGTGCCAACAAAGAATCCCAATTACTTGGTGTGTCTCCAACTAAACATCTCAAAAGATTTCCCAAACTTCCATTGACAACTTCTGTCTGTCCATCGGTTTGTGGGTGAAATGTAGAACTATATCTCAACTCGGTACCAAACTTTCTCCAAAGAGTCTTCCAAAAGTATCCAACAAATTTACTGTCTTCATCAGAGATAATAATCCTCGATAATCCATGCAATCTAACAATTTCCTTAAAGAAAAGATCTGCTATATGTACTACATCTGATGTCTTTCTACAAGGTATAAAATGTTCCATTTTAGAAAATATATCCACAACAACAAATACAGAATCATTACCTCTTACTATCTTCGGTAAGCCAAGAACAAAATCCATACTAATGTCAATCCAAGGTTTCTTAGGAATAGAAATCGACATATACAATCTAGTATTCTGACTTACTCCTTTTGCAACTTGACAAATTCCACAACTTTTCACAACATTCTGAACATCTTTATACAACTATGGCCAAAAGTATTTCTTCTTAAGAAAATTCAATGTGTTATCAACACCAAAGTTTCCAGCCAAGCCACTGTACTATATTTCTCCTTTATCAAATTAGTTCTCATTTCTCCTCTCGGTATACACAACTGAATACCCTTAAACAACATACCTCCTTGCATAAAATATTCATCCCATTTAGTACTCGGTTGATCTTGAATAGGTGCTCTACACTTTCTCCATGGCTCAGAAAAATCAGGATCAAATTCATAATAATCTCTCATGTCATCAAAGCCAAGAACTTCAATTTTCATCTCAGTCATCAAAGATCTCCTTCTACTTAATGCATTAGAAACTCGGTTAGTGACTCCACTCTTATGCTTTATCACAAATGTATAACTCTGCAAATACTCAACGCATTTCATATGTCTCTGATTTAACTTATTCTGACTACCCAAATACTATAAATCCTTATGATCGGTATACAACACAAATTCACTTGATATCAAATAATGTCTCCATTTCTTCAGTGCTTGAATAATAGCATAGAATTCTTGATCATACATAGAATATTTCCTTTTTGCATCATTCAATTTTTCACTAGAGAAAGCAACAGGTTTACCTTCTTGACTCAATACAGCTCCAATTGCACTACCACTTGCATCACATTCCACTTGAAATAGCTTATTGAAATCAGGCAATGCTAAAACAAGCAATTCAATAACTTTTTGCTTCAGAGTCTCAAAACTTTTATCAGCTCCATGTGTCCACTTGAATTCTCTTTTATCTCCTCTCATAGTCTCAGTCATAGCATTACATATTGAACTGAAATTCCTAATGAACTTTTGGTAAAAACTTTCCAAACCATGAAATGATCTTACCTCACTAGCACTCTTAGGTGTAGGCCAATTCATAATAGCTTCAACCTTCTCAGGATCCATTTTCAAACCACCAGCCAAGAATTTCTTCAAAACTTCATTCATCAATCTCATAAAAGTATTCGGTGCATTAGTTAAACCAAAAGGCATTACCAACCACTCATACAAACATTCTTTTGTCTTGAAAGCAGTCTTCCACTCATCACTTTCTCTGATTCTGATATGATGATACCCACTTTTCAAATCAATTTTGGTGAAATACTTTACTCCAGTCAAACTGTTCATTATGTCATCCATTCTCGGTATAGGAAACATATATTTCACTGTTATCTTGTTGATTTCTCTAGAATAAGTGGGTGGTCCCACAATAGTGTGTCCCACTTTTTGGCCAACTTTGACACAGTGATCAACATTTTGAGAAAAAACTTCACTTTCGAACACCTGTTTCCGCAAAACTATAAGGAATTTGAAGATGATGTAAAATAGACTCTTTTAGAATTTTCTTTCTAGTTTCTAAATATATTTAAAAATAAAAATAAAAATAATAATTTAAACTCATTTTTTCTTCTCATTTGAAAAGTGGTTTGTGTGAAAAACTGTGTTTTTAAGCAGTTACTGTCACTTGGATCAACATAAATTTTTATTTAAATATGATAAAGATGTAATTCTTTTGAGATTATATTTGTAAATTCAATACCTAAAGGATGAAATTGGTTTCATTTATTTTGGGTCAATATTTCATAGTTTATTAAGTTCTAAAGTGACAATAACTGTAATTTAGACATAATGTCACTTGGATCGCTCTAACTTGATATGTGTATATTGAAATTTATTTTTTATTTTTTTACAAGGAAAGGTAACACAAATACTCTTTTCCTACACATTTTTCATATTTTTTTTTTGTAATTTACTATTTTTCCCATAGTCTTGAAGAGATAGGTTGTTGAATGACCAAACAACCTATGTTTAGTTAAAGTAATATTTAAAAGTGATAATGAACTCAATATGTATTAAAATTATATTCTTTAGAAACCTTTTTCTGAATAGAATCATACTACATAGATAGATTTTTTAAATGGATTCATTTGATCTTCCAAAACATAAAGTCAAAGTGATTTTTTGTCAACATTTTAATAGGTGCAAACGAGACTCCATTGTAGGTATGAATGAGAAGTATAGATGTTATATCAATGTTTTTTTAATCTAAGAGGCTTTGAGCTAACCATTTGTAATTAGTTCCTTCAAATGGAACCTCTCAAGGATTAAATCATCATATTTTATTAAAAATGTGTTATTTCAGTAAAAATCAACATGTCTAAAAAAGTGGGACACACTATTGTGGGACCACCCAAGTACACATTCACCATTCTCCATTCTTATTCGGTGCCAATACAACATATATTGTACAAGGACTCAAACTTTCTTAGATCAAACCTTTCTACAACAATTCTTGAATTTGTCGGTTCAATTCCTGATTCTCGGTAGGTGTCAACCGATGTGGTGCCTTATTCGATAAACTAGCTCTAAGGACAAGATCCATACAATGATCAATGCTTCTCTTTGGTGGAAAACCATCAGGTACATTATCAGAAATGATTTCACTATACTCAGTGAGTAACTTATCAATCTCCTCAGGGACACTATCCTTTGTTTTCTTACTTGGTTTGTTAGGAATCACATCAAAACATACATCATTCCTCTTCAAATCCTTAACAAAATTTCTTCCTTCCATCAAGCAAAATTTCACAGATGTGTAAACATTACTAATAGGTTCTTCAATCAAAGGTAACAAGATTTGGCATCTCCCATAAGCCCAAATAGTATATTTATGCAATCTCCCATCATATATAGCATGTATATCATATTGCCAAGGTCTACCCAAAAAAATATGAGAACAATCCATAGGCATGATATCACATAACACCTTATCATAGTACTTTCCAATTTTCAAATTCACATAACATTGTTCACTTACCAAGAGTGTATGCTCATCTTTGATCCATGAAATCTGATAGGGCTTCGGATGTTCCAACCTTTTCAACTGCAACTTTGTGACCATTTCCTTAGATGCCAGATTCTCCGAGCTACCATTGTCAATGATTACCTTCCAAACTTCATCAGAAACTCTGCATCTGGTCTTGAACAAACTTTTCCTTACCGGATCTTCCTTTTTACCTTCACTCCAAAGTGCTCTCCTTACCATCAAGTTATTTTCCTTCTCAGGTTCATTCGGTGACTCTTCTTGCACTAAAGTATTTCTACTACTACCAGCCTTCTTACTTGCATGTGTACACTCAAATGATCTATGTCCTTCTTCTCCACAATTGTAACAAGTTCTTCAGAAGCCATCTCTATTATAACCACCTCGGTGGTTACTCCCTTTGCCTCTAGATGAACTTTCACCTTTCCACTCTGTCTTGCCTTTATCCAAAGTTGTCTTGTCATGTTCAGATCTACTATTTTCACCATAAGATCTACCTCTTCCTCTAGGGAATCTACCACCTCTACCTCTTTGTCTTTGCTCATGTCTCTTGTTCAATTTCTCCTCAGCTTTCAATGCAAATTGATAAGCCTCTTCAATATTCTCCAATTTGGCCAAACTGATTTCTTCTTGGATGGAAAATCTCAAACCATTCAGGTATCTAGCAATTCTTTCCACATCATCTTCATATTGTCCAGATCTGATATGTAATATATAGAATTCCTCAGTATATTCCTTTGCCGAGCTATCTTTCTACTTCAAACTTTGCATTCACCTAACTAGGTTAATCTGATAATCAAAAGGTAAGAACTTTCCTTTCAATTTATTCACCATTTTACTCCATAGCTTGATTTTGTCTTTGCCTTTCCTCTTTCTGTCCAGCTGCAGATGTTCCCACCACAAGGATGCATGACTCTTCAACTTTGTGCTTGCAATTTTCACCTTCTTTTCCTCAAGTACATTCTCATACTCAAAGTACTTTTACATCTTAGTGATCCAATCCACCAATTCATCAGAATCCAATTTTCCACTATACTCAGGAGGATTAAAGTGTGGTGTACACTTCAGACTTGTCAAAGCCTTCAAGAATCTTTCCTCACCTTGATCCATCACAGGTGTAGGTTCTACATCACCTTGTTCTACCTTAATTTCATCATCACTAACATCTTCAATATGTCTTCCTCTTCTCTGGGCTATTTCAATAGCTTCTAATCTAGCAACAAGTTGTCTCAACATGTCTGCCAATCCTGGATCTGCATCTCGCCTCCCATGAACCATCTTCAAAAGTCTTTGAAATTGCAGGCCAGATCACAATCTGCTACCCCACAACAATTCAACTAGGGTTTCAGAAGAAGGAACCTTCAAACCTAGATTTGCAAACCTAGATCCAGATCTCACCTCACTCTAATACCACCTGATGCAAGGGGAGGATAGGGAGAGGGGCCAAAGGCACACCCTAACCAGATCCACCTTGCAAAGATCATAGGCGGAAGAAAAAACACAACAAGTGAGAGAGAGAATGCATGGATCTTTCATATATTATCTTCAAATTGATTCATACATGTCGGGCTGTAAGGCCTTCCCAATTTAGGCCAAATATTATAATAAAGTACAAAAGTCCTCCAACATGTGAGAATCTACCAACAATCTCTAATTTTCTATCTTCTATCTTCTATCAAAACTTCCTCCCTAAACTCTAACCAAAAAACTATATTTATACAAGAGGCTACTAAACCAAGTTAGCCTTTAGATCCACCATCAATGGAAGGAATGACCAGATCTAGGTCCACACACTTCCCAATGATACATACCAACATTAAATCTATGACCCAAATTAAATGTACAAGTCGGCCTCAACATAAATACAAAATAAACAACTTGGTAAGAAAGGAAACTGAGTGCCAGACAAGCATCATTGAGCACCAAGGAAATTTATCGAGCGCCAAAGAAACTGACCAACACTGGCAAACAAAGGAAACCGAGCAACACCGAACCAACTCGATCAAAGCAAGAACCGAGCAACATAGAAAACTACAAACATCTTTTAGGTGAAACAAGATTTCCAAGGACTGGAGATGCTCCTTCATCAGAGTGGGATAGATTGATCAATAACCAATTGGATGAGGTGATCTCTCATTTTAATTTCTATAAATATTTATACAAGTTATCATACTTTTAATGTATTCTCTAGCCTACATAAGATACTAGCCCAAACTCTGTCATGTGGAGGAATTTGACAATAATATTCATTTTTTTATTTTAACCTATAACTCCAATTACAGAAGAGCTATGCTCACTAAACAAGAGTAAATGATGAATTCACTATGCAACTAGCCTAGTAGTTACAAGGATATTTAGGGAAGAGGTTACCTCCAAAATAAATTGGGTTCATAGAGATCTATGGTAATAATTTCTTTCAATATCTATAATTCACTTACCTTGCAGCAGGGGGCTATGATGATTTTCCTAAGAAGTTGCCCAAGTACATTGATAATAAATTCATTTTGATTGAAGTGTACAGATAAATAAGTGAAGAAAAGAAGAGCAATGCAAAAAAGAAAAAAAGTAGCATCTATTTCCCAATTGAACTAGGGTTTTATATATGTAAAGTTTAGTCAAAAGTAATGAACATTGTTAAAGACATTACTAAGTATCAATTATATATATATGATCAACTTAGGCTACTTTTTGAAATAATTTGCAAATTGGATTGTCCTACATCACATTCCTCAATTAGAATACTTATGGGCAAACTCCTCATATAACTATGAAGTCTATAAGAGGGGTTGGATTTGATATTGAGCCTCTTATAGATAATTGATTTCTAGTTGGGATGGGATGTAGTAGGAATTGTTGATGATGGAGTTGATTTAGTTGAGTTTGTGTATCCAACCATGTTGGCCAAACAATATCTCTATCTTTCATTGATTGGAGTCTATTTGAAGATGATGACCCTTCTATTAGAATTATTGAAATATTAAAGAGAACCCATACTTGGGTTTCCAATAATAAGATGAGTCTACTCCAATACTAATACTCAAAATAAGAAAAAAGAAAGAGAAACAAAGTAACCCTAATGCCACTAGAGTCACCCATGTTGTTGCCTCTACTACTTATTTAGTTCAAGAAATAACAAATTTAGGAGGAGAGCAGCCACCTGACAAAAATAAGCCTTCTAAGAAGAGATGTGAAGAAGGATTGAAACCCAACATTGAAGGAGATAAACAAAACAAGAAAGGAGAAGGTGAGTTACTAAATAATGAATAGAACAAACATAAAGAGAATTCTATAATTGACTAGGATAGAATCTTAGATATAATAGTAAACCCTAGTCATAATATAGATTAAAATAATGGTAAGTAAGCTCCCCATTTCTCTTTTGATATGCAAAACACCAAAGGAACTTCTCTAGTTAAAAGAGATCTATTTATCACACTTGACTATGTGAAAAGTACAATGCAAACCTTTCCTTCATCTTCCTAGATAGAAAATTTGTTGTCTTTAAAAAGAGGTAGTTGGAATCTACTAAAGTGCCACTAGATGATGCTATACAATTGCTTTTGCAATTCCCTCTTGCATTGAAGACTACAAAGCTTAATATTCCTAAAATAAGGGAAGATGATAATTTTGATAATTTATTATTAAAATTTATCACCCCCACAGTCCAAAAGGATCCAATCCAAGCCATTACTACAAATTTTAATTTAGTTTATATTTACATAGGTCTATCAAATAGGGATGCAAATTTCCATAATTAATGGAGAGGATAGAAATGGATAAGTATGATTTAAATCCAAATTCTAAATTATGGTTAATATGTTATCTAATTTCTTAAGACCCCACTTAAAACCTACCATACAAGAAACTAGATCCTCTGACATAGTTCTTGATCCTAGAGTGGATGATAATAAGGAAATATTTTCCAAAATGGAAGAAGATAATCACTTTGGTCAAGTGACCCAGGGTTCTATTTAGAAGACCAAGGATAAATTGTCCCTTTGTTAATAGTATGTGTAAAGAATGCCATGAGCTCATCTTGGATAGAAATGGTGGGAGGTTTGAAATTGAATCTATAAAGAAACAAGATACCACTCATGAGAAAACAATTAGTGAGTTCCAAGAAATTGTAAACATAGAGCCCAACATTGCTATGGCTAAAAATATACTCTTAGATGCTCAAGACAACCATCATATCATATGGATTGAAAGCCTCAAGTAGAAAAACACCTTTTTACAACAAACCATTAAGGAGTAAAATACATTGCTAAAGGAGGATAACAAGACAATAGGAGATCTAGTGAAATAGTTTATTGATATTGGTTTCCAAATTATGAAAAGTGACAACATTAGATATGCCACCATAGAAGAGCACAAAGAAGAGTTTGAGAGTGTTATTAACTATTTATCTGATCCCAATATGTTCATCGAAGAAGCACAAAATAAAGTATCTTGGATTGACTCCTCATTGACCTAGTGTACAAATCATGCTATTTTTTTGCAAAGATTGATTCTATTAGGTCCATTAGAGCCTTGTGGGGGCTAAGATCAAGGAGTGTGACCATTATATACAAACAAGAGATACCAAAAACTATGAAAGCCTTAAGGGACTACAAAACTAAATAGGTACAATATGTTCCACCTCAACAAACGGGTTCTCTAGCTCACTAGTTAGGTGCTTCAAACCAACAATGAAGATTGTCATAGTTCCTATTTGTCCACGTTGTGGACCATTTCACTATTATTTTTTAAACAAAAAATCTTGGTTTCTTGCACTTTATATTTTCTTTTTTATGTCATTCTTGGAAAGCATTGGATTATAAACTAAACATTATAAATATGTAATTAATTGATTGGAGAAGGGTCTACATTTTGTATCCTCTTTATTATTTGACATATGAGTGAGATGATCAAATTTGGATGAAATTAGTTTTTAGGTTAGGATTTTTTAGCATTCATTGTCTTTGTGCACGAAAACTGAACATTGCTTATGTTTTGTATGAACCTTTGAGTTTGTACAATTTGTGTGGTTGACTCAAATAGTAGCTACATCTTTATAAGCGATCTTCATAATTTTTAGAATTTCAATTCAAGATTAGAATTTTTATTAGTTTATCTTTGTATATAATGTTAATTGATCTTTGAGTTGGTGTATACGGATAAATCATTGGTGTTTTTCAATGATAAATTCATGAGTTATAAATTTTTTCTCCACAATTAAAGTTTTTATCTAAAGATTAGTTTTCACATTTGTCTCATGGTGATGAGGAAATATTACTACCTTTACCACTTTTTGGTAAAAAGTACATACCTAGAGTTATATAATCATATGAAGGGAGTTGTACCTTTCTAAAAAAATTAGAGGTTAAATTACTTTGTAGTTTTTCCAACTATTTCTTGATAGGTTGGTCCTTCATTTGGGAAAAGAGTTATTTTATTTTTAAAAGTGACTAATCTATTAAGCATAATTAGAAAAAGGATGAAAGACAAAAAAATATAGGTGCACATGGTTTTTCATGGTCTAAAGAGTAGCTACATACTAGTACAGGTTTAAGGGTTCTTTGAAAAGTCTAAATTTCTAATTTTATATTTCTTAAGGGTCTTAGGATTGATATTAATGTTGAAAATATTGTGGATATGTTTAGAAAATCTAAATACTAACCCTTTATATTATTCCAAACTTTGAGGCTAAAGAATCAAGTTAGCGACAATTATAGATGTGCTTAAAGAATTTAGATCTCTAATAAATGCTTTGAAATTTTATACTTTGTATATTATTGAATGGAATCTACAAGGTTACATGAAAAGCCTAAAACCTCTAAAGGCCAAATTTTATGGGTTTAGAGTCTAATAGAATGAGAGAAATAAACTTCAAGAATGCATAAAAATATTGAAAACCAACCATATAAAAACTTGAGGTCTTTTTCTTTAGATTTTTTTAACAATCTCAAGAGCCTAATTTTTTTTTGGAGTCATATATATAAACTTGAACACTTTGACATTGGCATTATTAATTATGAGACACAATATTCATAGTTTACGATTGAACTATAAAATTTAATAAGGTGACTTAATGATGTATGTATGGACACATATGAACATTAGGTCAACTTTTAAAAGGATTGACATTTGATATTATATTCTATTACAATGTCAAAACAACATATCCAAATTATCCAATGATTTCTTCCCTTCACTCCATTTCATAACTACATTTGCGCTAGTCCTCTTCTTCCACACTCTAATGAAGCACAAAAACAACTAGAACAAGGCTTTGAGTTTCCTTCACACACCTTATTTATGGCATTTCTCTACCTACAGATTTCTTAATTCTCCTTTTGTTTCTCCCACAATTCACAAGCATTCTTATTTTTTCCTTTCTTGTAATGGCTTCAATTTAGCCTTTCACTCAAATTTAAACATATATAAAAAAAAAGAAGTACAATGAAATGCCTTTATATTTCTGTCTAACCCCATGCCTCCATAAAATTGCTTAAGTGCAATTTTTGTTTAAATTTAAGTAGCTAGAGTGTTCCCATGTAAATTATTAGTTTGGGGAAAATGATAAATTAGAATCTTTCTCTAATGAAGTGGAGCAATTGATAGTAATAAATTTAAAACAAGCTTTGAAAAGGGAGGGGGGCTATAAATAAGCAAGAATTTCTTATTGAGAAAAACAACATGATTTTTCATTATTTTTTCCATCTCCTTTTTATTTACCTACAATTTTACTTTCAAATTTATTTTCAAGAAATATGACTAAGAATTTAATTTAAAAATAATATTTAAAAAGGCTACAATTTAAAAATAAGCAACAATGTTACTATCCATGGGGCCATCAACGCCACAAATTATTTCATTAAACAATTGAGTAGCTACTCCTAGCCAAAATAAGCTATGTAGCAGCATGGGGACCTACCCTAACTTGTGCAAATTTTGTGGGCTTAGTGGTTGAGGTGTGTGGCTATGGCTAAGTAACGTGGAATAAAAATATCAAGAGAAGTTTGGAGCAGCATTTGATAGCATAAATTCATGTCATAATTTGAAAACACTACTCGACATCAATCTCTGTAAATGACAACTTTACTCATATTGCTTCTCAAACTTTAGGAGAGCAATATTACTACACTTTTTAATGTCTTTGGCATTTGCACCTAGAAAGACTCATAGATCAGAAGCATTACTTGCTCCTTTCTCTCAAAATAGCACCATACTCACAAAAATGTAAATGAATTTTAAGTTCTTGTTTGCAATAGAATTGTAATTGTGGATTTAGACATTATTGAAAAGACACCAAGGAACCAATCCAACTTAACTATCATAACAACAAAGTTATCTTTAGATATAATCCTTGATACGACAAGAATGTCCTCAAAATTTATTGCTAAATGGCTATTGCCATAATCTTTTAGAAATTCACCTAGATGCAATGAGTGGTAGGTGTTCCATTGATTCTCATGAAAGATGGGTTCTTGGGAAGCACTACCCATGAAGCATGGGTCAATGAGTTTGACTTAAAAACTACACAGTTGCATGTTGATAGCAATATCACAATTTGACATACTGTGGAAAATATCTCCTAGTTATCAATCCTTAACTACCATTCCAAAGAATCGCTTACCTTCAACTTGATCCCTACCGAGCTCATTAAAAACATTTCAACTTCACCAACAGACCAAAGATCATTTGACTTTATGTACAAAATTTGGATAAATGACATAAAAACTTAAATGTAAATATAGAAACACTTCTTATAATTATACGTGCAAGCTTATAATTTATACTCTATATATTTTTCAACGTATACTATAATTCAAAAAAACTCACAACTTTAGTTAGATTAGTTTATTTCCTTTTCAAGATAGCACTTGAACAACAAACTTATTGAAGTCTCAAACAAGTAGGCATTGTTGTAGATAAAAGCAGGAGCATAAGAACCAGAAATAATCTTCAGTGGATCCACAAGCGTACAAGATGAAAACGAAAGCTGTGTAATAACAACAACAATACCAAAAAGAAAGGTAGATATACAAAATCAATTTGTAATATCATCAATTAACAATACAAATATCACACGATTCCGAATGTGTGGAGAGTATAAAATATTTAACAGTACAGGTTCCGCGATCGAATCCTTGGAGACATTCTTAATGTATTTCAAACTCACATACGCCAAGCCCACCCAGAAAAGTGAAATAATTAGCCTGAGCGGATTGAAGGCCTTCCTGGGGAAGACTGTTCTGTTTCTTCTTTCAGATGATTTCTTCATCTTATAATGAAGCGCAGACAGAACCAAAAAGAATACCAGAGTTACTTTGATGGACCTTCTTTTTGCCATTGCTTTACAGTGCCTATAAATTCTTTGATTCTCCTTTCCTTACGCCAGAATTAATTCAAAGAGGCACTGATTTATTGCAGTGCTATGGCGGGTTCTTTTATAACAAAACAATTCAGAGGGACTCAAATAAGGCGAATCTCTCGGGGGTAATGTACAGTGGAGTTTCTCACCATTAATTTACGTCGTCTGTAGACCAGTTTAGTACCCGTTTGTCATCTCCAAGTTTCTCGCACATTTAAAAAAATAGTATAACAACTTCTCCGGCCCGATCTTCGCTCCCTTCCAAAAAATGGTATCACGACGACGATTCGTTGGATCTTTCATCTGAATTCATATAAAAAAACATTTAAGCCAATCGATCTATTTTGTTGTTCTACATGGAAAAAGAATCTCTATATAAATTAGTTTATTTCTATATATTAAAGTAGTATGTGTATTAAAAATGTGGATGAATGAAATAGTATCAATTTGAGATAGATTTTATCTTTTTCATTTCAATTTGACGTAGATTCTAATTTGGCACATTATAATCATCATCAATATTTCACTTTTAGGATATATCTTGAAGAATTTAACTCATTGTAGATTTTACCATGTACAAAATGTGCTTCATGAAAAACTGACTTGATGAAAGTAAGTTATATGTCCAAGCGATTTAGTTGTCTTTGCAATACCATTGATCTCACTAGTTGGTGATATATCTTTTATACGGCATTGATCAATGAAAGTGATAGCATTGGCACATAAGACTAAATTAAATAAACTCAAAATTAATAATATCAGATTTCCACAATCCATATCTAAATGTGTGTGCGTTTCTAGATTTGATTGTGTGTGTGTTTTTAGCATCAACGTTTCGGATCACACTCCATGATCCATCATCAAATCCAGAAACATTGATGCTAAAAACACACACACAATCAAATCAGAAACGCACATGCATTTAACTCAAAATTGCACATGAGATTTGAGCCAATCCACTTTCTATTTTATGTTCTCTTAAGTCTCCTTGTTTGTATGCATTTTTTGGAATGTTGATTACATAAAATAATTCCGTCTTTCTCACATTCCATTTTTTCTCCAAGTGTCACATGGAAAGCTTGGTATGAAGATTTTTCTATTTCTCCTTCTTTACCACATAAGGGACTATCAATTTGTACGCATCTCATGCTTTGGTCATCTATGTACATATAACATCACCTTTGCATATATTTTGGTGGAGGTGAACATGGGTAAAGAGAGATGCTAACTTTGAGAAATCCTCAACCATTATAAGGGGTTTTCTTCTTTACGTGAGATTTTGATTAAGCCATGTAATGCAGAATCAAGAGTGGAAGAGCCTACCTTGTTTCAACTTTAGATTCAATTTTCTCCTTAGATTTTTTTATTTTTAAATTTTAAATAGGACCATTAAGATTATTCCGAAGCAAACCTATAAGGATGAGATGAGATAAATATCCTCTTTTGAGGATACTTTGGGAGGATGGATCTTTTGTAGGAGGAGGAACCTTGGCAAGAGAATGATATATTTATACTAATGATGGATTTTTAAGAGGAGATTAAGGTTTCTCATGATGACACTATGGAGGACAATATTATAACTGAATATATTCACTCTCTTGATGTCTAGAAGAAAAAAATATTTCATCTTAGGCTTCTTCTTTCTTACCAACTTCTCAACATTGCGTGAAGGCTCTTTCTCTAAAGGTTCAACATTTTGTTACTTTGTCTAGAAATTTTCTTGCATGGTAT
Source organism: Chamaecyparis obtusa (assembly GCA_027943335.1). Classification (NCBI taxonomy): domain Eukaryota; kingdom Viridiplantae; phylum Streptophyta; class Pinopsida; order Cupressales; family Cupressaceae; genus Chamaecyparis; species Chamaecyparis obtusa. Next base: position 204,917 of record BSBK01000341.1, on the reverse strand, counting down.
TAGAGGTGGAATGGGATTTATTCAACTTAGGAGATCCTTTCACATTTTACTTCTTCTTGGGTGAATCTACCTTTGTTTCTTTTTTCTTATTGATTTTTTAATCTCTAACTAGGTTAATTTTTTTACATTTGAGTCCTTTCTTTAGCTCTTTTGCATTTTGGTACCAACCAACTATATTTCAAGACTAGTAAGTATCAACTTGCTTTATTTGTCTTGATATGGTTAATAACCTTTCTATCATTCAATACTTCATTGGGTATCTATCTCACTCCTAAAGTTTGAATTTGGAAGGCTTCAAGTTTAGAGAAATCTATTTTATGAACATCACGCTCATTATTGCATTGTACTAATAAATTTGGGCTAGCTCTTAGATGATCCTAAGGGCTATAACAACAACTTTACATTCTTATTTTCTAAATAGTAAAAATAAGATTAAGTGAGATAAAAGATTGATGATCTTGAAAGTTATAACAATCCCTTTACATTGGTTTCTATGGGATTAATGGTTTGGATGGAGTTATGTCCTTATGCAAAAGTGTTTGCAGAGTTTACAACTATGAAAGACATACACGAGAAATGTTTTTGGTCTAAAAGTACTTTAGTAGGAGGTTCAAATATGTTTTTTTAGTTTTGAAAACCTTAGAGAAAATGATGTGGGGTTTTAGGGTTTAGATGCACTCATAATTAATTGTAAATTTGTAACTAAATTCCATTAATATAGGACTATATACTTATGAAGGCTCTCAAGTTGGGTAAGTAAGTTTGTAGTAGAGGGGTACAATATAAGTCCAAATTAAGCTAAAGAAAGGGCTATTACAAATTTTAAATGAATCTTAAAAACCCTAGGATTAGTTAGAATTCTTGCAAAAGAGACAATTCTAACACTAAATCACAAATAGTCAAAATAATGTTTTGAAGGGATTGAGGGTACCAAGTGAATCAAAGGGAAATGCGCAAACTTGATAACTCCACTCGATGTTTTTATAAAGAAAAGTGGAATCTCTAGAAAAATTATAAATCAAACAATTTTTATTATATGGTTCCTCATCCCATACAATATTTTTTTGCAATAGTAAGCATGTATTTGTTATGGAATCGATATACTAGGATTAGTAGTGGTGCCACAATGTTTCTAATAAAGTGAAGATATAGAATGATCATTGCGTGGTCAAAAATACTATTTTTTATGTTGTGAATGATATAGAAAATCAAAGGTTTAATAGAATTTTGTATGACCAAGAATTGAATGGCCATTTTTTTGGTTTTAATGTTGAGTTTGTTGGATTAAGGTTCTCTCAAGAATAATTAGAAGAAGGATGGAAGACACAAAAAAATATAAGTACATGTGATTTTCATAGTCCAAAAGTAGTTGTATACTAGTAGGTTTAAGGGTAATCCAAAAAGTACAAATTTTTAATTTTTTTTAACTCTTAAGGGTTTTAGGATCGATACTAATGTTGAAAATATTGTGGATATGTTTGGAAACTATAAATCCTAACCCTTTATATTCTTGCAAACTTTGAGGCTAAAGAATCAAGATGTTCTTAAAGAGTTTAGATTTCTAAGACATCCTTTGAGGTTTTATATTTTGTATATTATTGAATGGATTCTACAAGGTTAGATGAAAAACCTTAAACCTCTAAAGGCAAAATTTTGCTGGTTTACAGTCTAATAGCATGAGGAAAGTATAGTTCAAAGATGCATAATTTTTTTTACAACTAACCAGATAAAATATTTAAGTCTTTTTTCTAGAATTTTTAAACTTTCTCAAGAGCCTAATTTTCCCTAGAATCTTATATATACACTTGAACACTTTGGCATTATAAATTATGAGACATAATATTCATAGTTTAGGGTTCAACTATAAAGTCAAACAAGGTGACTTAATGATGTAGGTATGCACACCTATGACAATTAGGTCAACTTATGGAAGTCTTCAAATTTGATATTATGTTCTAGTAAATATTCACGATAATAAAATCCAAATTATCTAATAATTTTCTTCTCTTCACTCCATCTTATAATTGCATCTACGTCGGGCTGCATCTTCTTATGTAATTTATAATGAGGTGCAGATAGAACCAAATGAGAATTAGGGTATCCTTCATGGGCCTTTTTTTCTATCATTTCTTTTCCTACAAATTGTTTAATTCTCCTTTAGTTTCCCCTAAATTTCACAAGCATTCATATTTTTGCCTATGTTGGAATGGCTTCAATTTAGCCTTTCGCTGAACTTTACACAAATATAAAAACATAAGAAGCAGACAAAATGCCTTGAATATTCAAGTCTAACTTGTGCAAATTACGTGGGATTAGTTGTTGACGTGTATGTCCTTGGTTGAGTGACGTGAAATAAAAATATCAGAAGAAGTTCAGAGTAGCCTTTGACAACATGAATTCATGTCATAATCTGAAACACTCCACAACATCAATCTGTATAAGCGACAACTTTACTCATATTGCTTCTCAACTTTAGAAGAGCAATATTACTACAACTTATAATATCTTGCACTTTCAAAACTACATATAGGAGAAGCGTTACTAACTCCTTCCTCTTAAAAAAAAAGAACCGAACTCATAAAAATGTAAATGAATTTTAAGTTCTTGTTTGCAATGGAATTATAGTCATGGACTTAGACATTATAGGAAAAACACCAAAGAACCGATTCAATGTAAGCATAAAAAAATAAAGTTGTCTCTAGATAAAATTCTTGACATGACAGGAATGTCATCAAATTTTATTGCTATATGATATTGTCATAATCTTTTAGTGGTTCACCTTTGACTTCTTAAATACCATTTCTAATAATTGCTTACCTTCGAATCAATCCCTGCTAAGTTCATTAAAAACCTTTCAATTTGACCAGCATACCAAAAACCAATTGACTTTATGTACAGTTTTTTTGATGAATAGTGTCCTTTCCATTAAGAATAGTTAAAAGTACATATTCAAACAAAAAATAAAGGGGATACAAGATCACCTCATGAGAGGGGACCAAGCCCATAAACAATATCAATATCAGCTATTCATAAAAAATATGGGCATAGCCCAAAAATAAGTCCTCCCTAAGCAACCAAAGCAGTACTAGTTGAGGGAGAATCAAAATCATCCTTTCTGCCCCATACATTAGTGGGGCCAGGAGTCAGGTTCGAAAGAGACCATTCTTCTTTAGCTTCATCATCTTCTTCTTCATCCTTTCTAGGATAAATTGTATGAGCTAGGTGGGGAAGCCACTTGGAAGAAGTGGGCTAAGAGGAATCTCTGCTAGTGTTTGGCCAACTAGAGCCACCAAGAGTGGTGTGAGTAGGGCTAGCAAAAGGCCAAGCTAGGGAAGAACCACCATAGGATGGGGAAACTGAGCCACGCCTCTAACAATCACGTTCTCCGCTAGAGGAGTGGAAAGGGGCCCAAGAATTTGGCATTTGTGAGTGCCGGGTGGAGGAACTGTGGCTGTGGCAGTGCCCATGGGGTGGAGACCTATCACCAGAGGCTGAAATATCCGGTGGCACTCTAAAAACCATACAAGTGGCATTTTTCAAATGTTTAAGTAGCTCTTGCTAGTGGGAAATTTCTAGCACCACTTTATTAGCTTGCACTTGAATCTGCAGGATAATATTATTGCATGTACATGATTTAGTGTAGATAGTAACATTAATATCAAAATAGTTTTGAGTGAATAAAACAATATTTCTATCCTTCCAAAGAGCAAAGAGGATTTCCATCCTAAAAGAATTCCATATCTGCAAAAAATTGAAGGGAAGTCTAGGGGAATTTCCCAGTAGAATCATATGCCAAGAGAAAGGTTCAGACCCAAAAGGTTGAAAAAAATCATGAATCTAGAGCCAATACTACTGAGCTCTTCTGCAAAAATGAGAGATATGAATGAAGGTCTCAGGTTGCCCACAGAAAGGCCAGCTAGGATTTGGCACACCAAGATTTCAAAGACTAGAACCCAAGGAAAAGCCTTGAAAATGAATACACCAGGTAAAATGAACCACTTTGGGTTTTGTAAAAGCAGATCAGACAGTAAGAAATATGTGTCTCTAGGCTTTTTGAGAAGACTGCAAATGCCACTGTTGGTTGAGAATGGAGACCATAGGAAAATGAGGAACCAAATAGTGGTAACTCATCTAGGGTTTGTAATTGCAAAGAGGAGCACAAGGATACCACTTCTAGTCTTTCCACCAGGGCTTAACAGATTGTATGTCAAGCTTGTGAAGCATATTCAAAGGTAACACTAAGACCACCATCTCAAAAGTCCATCAATCTAGGTGAGAAAGATAGAACTAGACCTGGAGGTCATCCCGTGACTTGAGACTTATAGTAGCTCTGGAAAACAAATCTTTAGGAGTTGAATGTCGTGTTTATGAAAATGCAGAGCACAAATTCCTAGGATTTTAGCAAGAGGAAGCCCTTGAGACTAAAAAAGAGGTGACCACTAGATACTATGTTGGTTGAATGAAAGACCATCACGAAAGCCATCCCCGATCCATCTAACCTAGGGTTTGAGAGCCTCCCAGGCATGCCATATACTTTTGGCCACAAAAGTGCCTTGAATCTGGACTAAGTCTCTCACAATCAGAAGGGTTTGAGATCCAATCCCCTTCCATTCCAATCTATTGATTGGAAGTCCATAGGAATGCAATGACAAAGAAGAACCTTCTAGGCTTCGTCACTAGATATGGTTTTGACAACCCACTTAGGACATAATGCTAAACCTTGTTTTTGGGTAGACAGAAGGCCAAGGCCTCTAGATTCCTTGGGAAGACACCAATATTCCTAGGCAATTCTGTGAAAACCATGATGATCAACTCTGGAAGCCCAAAGAAAGTCTTGCAAGAGCTTTTCAAGCTTCCTATAAGAAGGTTTTGACGGAGCCCAGTAAGAAGAATAGTAAACATGAGTAGCAATAAGCACTTTAGAGCATATATGAAGCTTTCCAACCAAGGACAGAGGCTTGGTGATCCAATATGCTAGCTTCTTCTAAATCTGAGCAAGAAAAACATTCCAGAGCTCTATAGATGACCCTTGAAAAGCAAAGGGTATGCCCAAAAAATAGAAAACCTCCCCATGCTAAATCCACTTCCACCCAAATTGGAGAATCCAAGGTGGAGTAGGAAGGAAGTATTGTATGTAACATTGAGTCTTATGCCACTAGATGGCAGAACTAGAGGCAAGGCAAAAAGTGTCAAGACATTGAAGATCCGCCTTGACATTTTCCTCATCTTCAATCAAAGTGAGGAATGAGTCATCTGCAAAGTGGCCATTAACAAGTTGAGAAGGTAACTTGGGTAAGGAAATTCCCCCTTACATGACCAACGAAGATAGCCAAGGTCAACAGATAGCCAAATCCTTCAACAGGAAGAATATATAAAGAAGGGCCAACTCGATAAAATGATATAAAAAATTGAAGAATAGTCGTATGATTATTGCACAAGATTATAATTTAAACTATATATATTTTTCCAACCTTTTAAAGTAATTTAAAAATGCCATAACTTTATTTAAATTAATTTATTTCATTTTCAAGATAGCACTTGAACAACAAACTTATTAAAGTCTCAAATAAGTAAGCATTCCAAGGCGTCGATTCATTCTAAAGTGCTTGGAATCCATGCATACCCTACTGTTCCTATGATTAACAACAATATATATACTAGTAGTCGCATGCTTTTGTGCATGCAACGATAAGCTGATAGCTTTTATTTTTAATTTAATATAAAAATTATTAAAGAAATATTTGTCACAAATATGTTGCAGCTTGTAGGGATTGGTTATCTATGGTTGTTGGTGTGAATATTAACCTAGAGTTCAAGTTTTTCCACTTGTATACCCTCTTAAATTAGAAACAAATATTTGGAGGAATTTTATTTATTAAATTAATGAAGAAATATAAATTAACCCAAAAAAGTAGTGTCATGTGGCATAAATCATACCCATATTAACAAAATTCAAATTTCAAATTTTTGAGCTAAATATAATGTGAAATTGAATTCTAAAATTTGAATCCATAAATTTTAATTCCCATAAGACTTAAATACAATCTTCATCCAAAAAATCTGATTAAAATTGATGAATTGTGGGAAAATGTTCGGGTTTTACTATTTCACATTTTATGTGAGAATAATTTATCCTATTTAAATTTGAATAAACTCATATTAACCAAAATCAAAATTCAAATTTCAAAGCCAAATTGAATGTTAAAATTTGAATCCATAAATTCTAATTGACATACATAAAAAATAGAAAAATTAGTTTAAAACTTGAATTTGAAAGAAATGCATAGATGAAACTTAAATACAATCTTCATTCAAAAAATCTGATTTTAGTATTAGTCACCTTTGAAGGATTTTAACCTTTAATCCTTCTTGACATAGAGACACAAGATACAACTCCTACTAATAGAGATTTAATTACAAACATGAAAAAGTTTCACTATTACACTAAAATATTACCTTTGTAAATGAGTATCACGATAAAATTGAAGAAAAAAATTACTTTAATATTACATTATAAAAAATAATAAATAATTTTTATTTTTAAATATTAAACTAAAAAAATTTAAAAAGTAAAAACTTATTATACAATCTTTAAAAACTAAAATTAATTTCTCAATTATATATATTTTTTAAAACTTTTTTTTAAATTATTTTTTGATAGGTATATGTTCATGTAATAAATTTTAAGTAAATCAACTTCAAAATGTAATATTTATAGGTGAGTTTCAAAATATATGTTTCTCTTATAAAGTGAAAGTAAATCATTTTTAAAATTTATTAAAAATCAACTTCAAAATTGAATAGTATTTATTGATTTATAATTTAAGATATATTTCTATTACAAATTTTAAAAATCAACTTCAAATTTTAGTTATATTTATTGATTTATTTAAGATTTATTTCTATTATAAATTGAAGTTATAAATTTTAAAATATAATATTATTTATTAACTTATTTACTTTCTTTAAAAAATTCATATTCAAATATAAAAAACATAGCTTATAAAATTAGATAATGCAAGACTAAAAAAATAGAAATGGTGAATTATGGATTTGATAAGTTTCTATTTCTGATTCTAGAATTGTTTGCTAATTTTCAACGAAAAAATAGGAAAAAAAATATAGCCGAAAAATAAAATTATCCGGTAAAAGGGCTGACAACTATCCGACAAAAAACTGTCATTTCCGGGAGCAAAAGCTCCCACATAAAGCCTATCAGCTTAATTACACGATTCCGTGTTTCTCCAATGGTCGGAACGTGTGAAATGTTAGGTGGACTTTTTGACGATAATACATCAACGACATACCACTTTAGTACACTTTTGACATCTCCATTTTTCTTGGACATTCAAAACGTCCTTGGTGCAATCTTCCCTCCCTTCCCAAAAACTACTATCACGGTGACAACTCTTGTGCGATCTTTTATCTTAATTTAAAAAAGAAAACATTCAGGCCAACAAATTTATTTAGTCCTGCATGAAAAAAAACTATGTATAAATTTATTTGTATTTATTTATTTCTGTATATTTAAGTATTCAGATTAAAAAATGTAGAGGGATGGAATAGTATTTCTTTGAGATATATTTTATTTTTTTCATCTCAATTTGAGGTAGATTCTAATTTGATACATTAAATGATCATCAATATTTCACTTTTTGTTGATCCCTTGAATAATTTAACTTGTTGTAGATTTTATGCTATTGAAAAAGTGTTTCATGAAAATTCAATCTGATGAAAGTAAGTTATTTTGTCCATGTGATTTAGTTGTCTTTAGAGTGCCATTGATCTCACTAGTAGATACTATATCTTTATCTACAACATTTATCAATGGAAGTGGTGGCATTAGGATAGAAGACTAAATCAAACTAGCTCAATATTGTACATTGGATGTAAGCTAATTCTCTCTCTTTTATTTTTTCTTTAGCCTCCTTATCCATAGACATTATATCTTTATCTACAACATTTATCAATGGAAGTGGTGGCATTAGAATAGAAGACTAAATCAAACTAGCTCAATATTGTACATTGGATGTAAGCTAATTCTCTCTCTTTTATTTTTTCTTTAGCCTCCTTATCCATATTCGTTATCTAGAACATTGATTCCATAAAATAATTATCTTTCTCACATTCCATATGTTTCCCAGTGTAATGTGGGAAGCTAGGTAATCACATACATTTATTTCTCCTTCTTCTTTATGACATAGGGGACTATGAATTCCTACACATCTCATGCTTTGGTCATCTATGGCGATGAAGGATCTTATATTTGCATATTTGAGTGTGAGCTCATGGGTGAAGAGAGATGCTAACTTTGAGAAATTTTGAACTATCATTGCAGGGACTTTGTTTCTTTTTGTGAAATTTTGATTGGGCCATAATGCAGGCTCAAGAGTGGGAGAATCGACATACATTGCAACTTTAGATTTAATTTTCTCCTTTAGAGGGATTTTTTTACAAAGGACCTTTGAGATTATTGTTAAGAAAACCTCTAAGGAGGAGGAAAGATAGACTTCCCTTTTTAGGATACTTTGGGAGGCAAGAGAAGGTTATATTTATACCAATGAGAATTCTTAAGAGGAGATTAAGGTTGCTCATGAGGACATTGTGAATGACAATATTATAACTAAACATCTTCACTTCACGTTTGGAAAAAAAATTTGAATTTTATCTTAGGCTTCTTCTTTCTTACCAACATCTCAACATCATGAGGAGGCTCTTGCTCAAAAGGCTCAACAGTTTGTTGCTTTGTCTAATGTTCTTGCATTGTATTAGAGGTGGAAGGGGATTTATTCAACTTAGGAGATCCTTTCATCTTTTACTTCTTCTTTGGTGAATCTACCTTTGTTTCTTTTTGCTCATTAATTTTTATCTCTAACTAGGTTATTATTATTTCTTTTTTCAATTTACATTTGAGTCCTTTCTTTAGCTCTTTTGCATTTTAGTACCAACCAACTATTTTTTTAGAATGACAAGTATCAATTCGATTTATTTTTCTTATTATGACAATGCTATCTCTAACTAGGTTATTATTATTTCTTTTTTTAATTTACATTTGAGTCCTTTCTTTAGCTCTTTTGCATTTTAGTCCCAACCAACTATTTTTTTAGAATGACAAGTATCAATCTGATTTATTTTTCTTATTATGACGATGCTGTGTTAATTAGAACTTTGATAGTCCTTGGAGACTCCATTACAACTACTCAACCCTATAGCTAATAAACTCTATCTTTTTCCACTTGCTTGTGTAGTTCAAGCATTAACTTACAACTAAGCCAATGTCTCATAATTTATGTTTTCCACATTTATAGTCTTCCTTCATCTCTCCATGATGCTAGAATATGGAGAAAATTATGTGAATTGAAACTATTTTTTATTTGCTTTCTCAATAAGATTCGATACAAATCTATTATAGTGCATGGAACTCCTTGAACAACTCTAAAGTGTAATTTTTAGGAACCTTGAATCTACTCTAAGATTATCAACCTTTAGATTCATCATCTATGTCTTTCTAAATATAATCTTGCCCTCCTCTAATCCCACTTAAAGTTCTCCAACTTTTTCTTTTCATTGAATCCACAAGTACAAGATTAAAAAAAAGGCCATGGAATAACAAAAGGAAATACATAATCAATTCTTAACATCAATTTACAATACACTATATCACACAACCCCATGTTTCTCGTGTTAGTTATGTAGCGTGAAAGCCATTTTCCCTGATTAATTAAATATTTTTTTTCCCGAGAATGCTTAGGTTAATAAATATTTATTTAATTGGTAGTTGTTGACAACCAATTCAGTTTTGGTTGTTGAGTTCTTTTTTATCTTAGTCGTTGATTGAGATCAATCTTGGCCATTGATTTTTCAGCAAGACTAGTATAAAAGGGGGGCTAGGGGGCATTTGGAAAATATCAAGTTGTGAAGAAATCATTTGTAGTGATAGCAAATATTCTTGTAGTGGGAGCAAGGGCGCAGTGTTAGCATTGGGATAGCAGTGGGGGATATCAATGGGAGATATTAGGAGTTTATCAGAGTTCTGCCAGAAAGAGGCAAGGAATCTTTTGTAACTCTTATATTGCTGAAGATTAATATATTTTCCAACTGTACAACCGGTTTTCCTTTAGGGTTTTTTCCAGGGATAATTTTGTCCAAAAATATTGTGTCATCGTGTTCAAATTTATTTCCGCATTTATTTTGTGAAGTTGAAATTGTATTGTTATTCAATATTTGGTTTTGTAAATTAGTTTTGGCAATTAAATAATCTTTCAAGATAGGAGATTAACAATCAGTGATTGCAATAGTTAATTTTCACATGGTATCAGAGCAGTGTTGAGGGTAGAAAATGTTTATCCTAGGAAAGGAAAGATTTTGAGGGTTTATAAAACCTAGTTGATCACTTTGGAATTATTATTCTTTTATCCCTTGAGATGGCGTCAACTGGTTTGAGAGATCAGGACAGATTGGATGGTGCCTCAAATTTAGGTGTGTGGAAGGCCAGAATTTCTTTATTGTTGGAAGAGAATGGTATCAAGAATTATGTTACTAGTGTTGTAGCTATACCTTTAGATGCAACACAACTTGCAGCATATAAGAAGGATGATGCCAAGGTGAGGAGGATAATCCTTGATGGTGTCAAGGATCATATTGTTCCACATATCTTAGAGTTAGATACGACGAAGAAGATGTGGGATGCCATTCTGAATTTGTACCAGAATGCGACCACTAATAGGAAGATGATTCTCAGAGATAAGTTGAAGAATACCTGAATGAATAAGGGAGAAGACATGACAAGTTACCTCACAAGGCTTAGACTTGTCAAGGATGAGTTAGCAGCTATTGGAGATAGCCCTAGTGATGATGAGCTAGTGAGAGTAGCCCTAAATGGGTTTACTAAGTAGTGGACTATCTTTGTTCAAGTTGTTAGTGGATGAGACACCTTACCAAGTCAGGATTGACTATGGAGTGATTTCACTCAGGAGGAGTTTCGACTAAGTCTTGTTAATAGGGCCAATAAGACTCAACAAAGTGAGGTGGAACAAGAAAACGTTGCCCTAGCGGGGAAAGGGAAAGCCAAGAAGGGGTCTAATAAAGGATCTAATTCCCAAAGTCAGAAGAAGAAGAAGGACCTATTGAAGATCAAGTGTTTTGGTTGTCAAGAATATGGTCACTATGTCAGTGATTGCCCAGAAAGGAAGAAGAATGAGAAGAAGGGTAAGAAGCAGGTGGTAGCTTCAGTAATGGTTGAAGATCTCTCTAATAGACTAGAAGATGAGTTTGCACTCATAGCTTGTATGGTTAGCTCAACCTCACAGTGTGTTTGGTATATAGATAGTGGGGCATCATTTCATATGATAGGAGTTAGAGAGTACTTCTCTAGTTATAAGGAGGAGAACACTAGTACCCAGATCTCTATGGGAAACTTGTCGAAACTCAATTCAGTTGGGAAAGGGACTGTTCAGTTTTAGAGGGAGAATGGGAAGATTATTCCCCTTCATGATGTGTTGCATGTGCGAGGCTTAGGTATGAATTTGATTTATGTATCTCTTCTTCAAGATAGGGGGTATAATGTACTCTTTAGAGGGGAACATGTGTTGATCAAGCACAAGGAGTGGAAGTCACCCATAACCATTGGAGTTAGGAGTGGTCGCCTTTATAGGCTATAGTTTGATACTCCTAAGGCACTCATGAGAAACTATAGTCCTAGAGATCTTGGAGAGCTTTGGCATAGGAGGATGGTCCATATTCATCATGGAGCACTTAAATTGCTTTGTGAGACAGTGATAGGAGTTCTAGAAGTGAGCACAGAACATGATGATGTGTGTAAGGGATGTGTGATGGGGAAGTTTGCAAAAGAACCTTTTCCAAGGAGTGACACTAGATCTAAAGGTGTTCTTGATCTAGTACATTCAGATGTTTGTGGACCGATGTCGACAAAATCTCTCAGAGGCTATGAGTACTAGTTACTTTTATTGATGATTTCTCCAGGAAGACTTGGATATACTTCTTGAAGACCAAGGATGAGGTTTTTAGTTGATTCCAAGAGTTCAAGGCTCTTGTGGAGAACTCGACGGGAAGGAAGATAAAAGTTCTTCGATCAGACAATGGAGGGGAGTACAAAGGAAATGAATTCTAGGAGTTCTGTACTAGAGAAGGAATCAAGAGAGAGTGGATTGTTCCTTACAATCTACAACAGAATGGAGTTTCTAAGAGAAAGAACCAGTCTATATCAGAGGCAGCAAGGGCTATTCTACATGAGCAGGACATGCCCCGCTACTTATGGGCAGAAGCATGTAGTACAACAGTCTACATTCAGAATAGAGTTCCACACAAGATACGAGGGAAGATGACACCAGAGGAACCTTTCACAGGTAAGAATCCTGATGTTAGTCATTTTAGAATATTTGGTAGTTTGGCATATTGTTATATTCCAAGTGATACTCGTACCAAGTTAGATCAGACTGCAGAGAGGGGGTACTTTGTTTGGTATAGTGAAACCTCAAAGGCATATAGGATTTTTATTCCAAGGACTAGAAGAATTATAGTTAGACATGATGTCAAGTTCATGGAGGACAAGGCATTCAGGAGGTCTAGAGATTTTCTAGCAGAAGATCAGAGTGAGCAGCCAACAAAAGCTCCAAGGATAACTTCACCAAGTCAAGGGCATCAAAGCCCAAGTATAGTTACTAGTACAAGCATAGGCTCAGGTGGTGGAGATTCATAAAATCTAGAGCAACCAGTGTAGGAGGATGTGCATAAGAAGACATAGAGGTTGATATTCCATCCTCTACAGTTGGTAGTCGGAACCGTGAGGTTCAAGAGACACAAAGGGATACTCAGGAGTTAGTGGGACCTCCTAGGAGGAGTACAAGAGAAAGGAGACAACCAGCCAAGTTCAATGACTATGTGGCTTTAGTCAGTCAGTTGGTAGACAGTGAGCCTTCTAGTTATCAGGAGGTTGCACAACATCAGGTGTGGCAAGATGCGATGGTTGAGGAATATACCTCAATAATGTAGAACAATGTGTGGGAGATAGTGCCTAGACCAATAGATAGGGCAGTGGTTGGATCACGCTGGATCTATAGGATCAAGCATGGTGCAGATGGTAGCATCAAGAAATACAAGGCAAGGTTCATGGCAAAGGGCTTTTCTCAGAAGGAGGGAATAGACTATGAGGAGACATTTGCTCCAGTGGCCAGGTATACTACTATTCGAGTTGTGATCTCATTTACAATACAAATGGGATGGCAGATCCATCAAATGGATGTCAAGATAGAATTCCTTAATGGTGAATTGAAGGAGGAGGTATACATAGAGCAACCATAAGGCTTTGTAGCACATAATAAAGAGACCCATGTGTGCAGATTGAAGAGAGCTTTGTACGGACTCAAGAAAGCTCCCAAAGCTTGGTATGAGCACATTGATACATACTTGCAAGGAATGGGCTTTGTGAAGAGTGAGGTAGATGCTAACCTCTACTACTTGGTGGTTGGGGGTGAGGTTCTCATTCTTGTTCTATATGTAGACAACTTGTTTCTAATAGGTTCACTAGGGCTCATAGAGGAGTGCAAGAGGGATCTTGTAGCAGAGTTCGAGATGAAGGATTTGGGACTTATGCACTACTTTCTAGGCATGGAGGTGTGGTAGACGGATGGAGAAATTTTCCTTGGGCAAGGGAAATATTGCATTGAAATCTTGAAGAGATTCGGGATGGAAGATTGCAAAGCCATGTTGACACCTATGATCACAAACTAGAGGAAGGTAGACACTTCAAAGGAAAAAGATGGAGATCCCTCCTTATACAAATAGTTGATTGGTTCACTCATGTATTTGGTCAACACTAGGCCAGATATAGCCTTTGAGTTAACTCTCTTAGTTTGTTCATGGTTGAGCCAAAGAAAGTGCATTGGACAGTGGCTAAGCATGTCTTGCATTACTTGCATGGTATAGTTGAGTATGGGATTAGATATATTTGAAGTGAAAATATCAAGTTGATGGGCTACACTGATGTAGATTGGATAGGCAGTACAATGGACAAAAAGAGCACTTTAGGGTGTTGTTTCAGTTTGGGATCAGGAGTTGTTTCTTGGTTCAGTAGGAAGCAGAAGTCTGTGGCTCTGAGTTTAGCAGAAGTAGAATACATAGCAGCTAGCATGGCAACATGTGAAGCTATCTGGCTTCAGAAGTTGTTAGTAGCCTTGTTTGGTCAGAGAGTTGAGACTACTGTGATACACTATGACAATCAGAGTTGCATCAAGTTGTCTGAGAATCCAATTTTTCATGATAGGTCTAAACATATAGACATCAGATATCACTTTATCAGAGATTGTGTATAGAGAGAGATTGTTTAGCTATAGTACATACCTACAGAGGAGCAAGTAGCAGACATTCTGACGAAGGCATTGGGGAAGGAAAAATTTATCTTCTTCAGAGATAAGTTGGGTGTCATGCAAAATAGCTTCCTCACTAAGAGGGAGTGTTAGTTATGTAGCATGAAAGCCATTTGCCCTGATTAATTAAATATTTGTTTTCCTGAGAATGCTTAGGTTAATAAATATTTATTTAATTGGTAGTTGTTGACAACCAATTTAGTTTTGGTTGTTGAGTTCTTTTTTATCTTAGCCGTTGATTGAGATCAATCTCGACCGTTTATTTTTCAGTGAGAGTAGTATAAAAGGGGGGCTAGGGGGCATTTGGAAAATAGCAAGTTGTGAAGAAATCATTTGTAGTGATAGCAAATGTATTTGCAGTGATGGCAAATATTCTTGCAATGGGAGCAAGGGCGCAGTGTTAGCACTGGGATAGCAGTGGGGGATATAAGTGGGAGATATTAGGACTTTATCGGAGTTCTACCAGAAAGAGGCAAGGAATCTTTTGCAACTCTTATATTGCTGAAGATTAATATATTTTCCAACTGTAGAACTGGTTTTCCTTTAGGGGTGTTTCCACGGACAATTTTGTCCGAAAATATTGTGTCATCGTGTTCAAATTTATTTCTGCACTTATTTTGTGAAGTTGCAATTGTGTTGTTATTCAATATTTGGCTGTAAATTAGTTTTGGCAGTTAAATAATCTTTCAAGATAAGAGATTAACAATCAGTAATTGCAATAGTTAATTTTCACATCTCGCACAGTGGGAATGTGGGGAAAGCAAACAATATTTACAAGTAGAGGTTCCACAATCGAATCCTGGGGCGTGACATAATGTCATATTCACCAAAGTCATCAATGGAGGTAGAGACAATATTATTGTATTGCAAACTCACATATGCGAAACCCACCCAGAAAAGTACGACGCCAGCATAGAGCCCAGAAGTGGCGATAACTAGCCTCAACGGATTCAAGCCTTTTTTGGGGCAAATTGTCCTATTGCTGCAGTTGCCCATTTCAAATGATTTCTTCATCTTATAACTAGACTCCTCTTCTTCTGCACTGCAAGTGGTGGCATTGGTACATAAGAACAAATCAAATTAGCTTAATATTACACATTGGAAATGCCAATTGCAAAGAAAATGAACAAAATTACAATATGGTAGTTTGTGTATTAAATTCTTCATATTAACAAAAAAAAATGCATCATTCTTCTACAAACCTTGGTACAATTGATTAATTACTTTGAATATTGCCTATGTACAAGGAAGGCCATATTTTGAATGCAAAACTTCTTATATAGGTATGCCAAATAGGAAATATCTTAAGGCTTTAGCAATTGATTACTTACCTTGAATATTGCACATGTACAAGCTCAAAGAATTTCTTTGATTACTTACCTTGAAAATTGCACATGTACAAGCTCAAAGAATGTCTGATATAACAAGTAGCCTACAAATAAAAAGTTAGAATACAACGTCAATGTATATCTTTTCTAGGAAATGAACTAACATATCTTGAATGCTATAGAAAAGATAATACAATTATGGAGTCTCCAAAAAAGTTCGATGCAAACTAAGACACTACCAAGACTAGGGAAACAAGTAAATGTCATTTTCCAAGAATTAAATAGAGATGGACTAAATATAATTTTAAGTTTCATTTAATGGCAATTGGAATACTATATCCTGAGCCTTGGCACATCCTTTTGCATCTAGTCTTTTTTCGATGTTGTGACAATACAATCAGTAGACACTGATGAGTGTGCTAGGTGATATTGATTATAGAAATAATCCTCAAGATCTACATTAGTCCATGGAAGAGAAATGAAAATATTAGTCTTTATGTAGAAGGCTGGGAAAATAGCTTAAGTGCATAGCATATTGTACTCAATCTAGTAACTATTCATATCAGCCTAGTCTGTTTATACGAAACTGCAGAATTTGCCAAATAATTGACAAGTTTAATCAACTCAGCAGCTGTTCAGGTCAGAAGAGGCTGTATATATAAAAGGTCTCTAGATTAAGTATAAAAGATGAACAAACTTCTATAGCTTAGCCTATACTGTGCTAATTTGCATAATCTTTTTCGCTTGTAGTAATTGCATATTAAGTTTTTGGTATTTCTGGATACAAGTACACAACATGGGAAATGCTCTTTGATACAACTTATCATAAATAAATAATTAATAGAGTACTTCATATATATATGATTTAGTTCTCTTTATTCTGTCATTGATCTCACTATGGTGGCATATCTTTGTCTACAATACTGATTAATGGAAGTGGTGGCATTGGTACATAAGCATAAATCAAATTAGCTCAATATTGCACATTGGATGTGAGCTAATTCACCTTCTCTTTTATTTTTCCTTCAGCCTCCTTGTTTGTATACATTATTTTGAATGTTGATTCTTTAAAATACTTCTCTTTCTCATATTGCCTCTTCTTTTTCCAAGTCTCACGTGAGAAGCATGGTAGTGAAATACTTCTATTTCTCCTCCTTTACCATATAAAGGACTATTAATTTTCTACATAGCTTCTATTTCTCCTCCTTTACCATATAAAGGACTATCAATTTCTACATTTCTACATATCTATTTCTTCCGCACTGCAAGTGGTGGCATTGGTACATAAGAACAAATCAAATTAGCTCAATATTACACATTGGAAATGCCAATTGCAAAGAAAATGAACAAAATTACAACAGGGTAGTTTGTGTATTAAATTCTTTATCATTAACAAAAAAATGCATCATTCTTCTACAAGCCTTGGTACAATTGATTAATTACTTTGAATATTGCATATGTACAAGGAAGGGCATATTTTGAATGCAAAACATCTTATATAGGTATGCCAAATAGGAAATATCTTAAGGCTTTAGCAATTGATTGCTTACCTTGAATATTGCACATGTACAAGCTCAAAGAATGTCTGATACAACAAGTAGCCTACAAATAAAAAGTTAGAATACAATGTCAATGTATATTTTTTCTAGGAAATGAACTAACATATCTTGAATGCTATAAAAAAGTTAAAACAATTATGGAGTCTCCAAAAAAGGCCGATGCAAACTAAGACACTACCAAGGCTAGGGAAACAAGTAAATGTTACTTTCCAAGGAATTAAATAGAGATGGACTAAATATAATTTTAAGTTTCATTTAATGGCAATTGGAATACTATATCCTGAGCCTTGGCACATCCTTTTGCATCTAGTCTTTTTTAGATGTTGTGACAATACAATCAGTAGATACTTATGAGTGTGCTAGGTGATATTGATTATAGAAATAATCCTCCAGATCTACATTAGTCCATGGAAGAGAAATGAAAATATTAGTCTTTATGTAGAAGGCTGGGAAAATAGCTTAAGTGCATAGCATATTGTACTCAATCTAGTAACTATTCATATCAGCCTAGTCTGTTTATACGAAACTGTAGAATTTGCCATATAATTGACAAGTTTAAGCAACTCAGCAGCTGTTCAGGTCAGAAGAGGTTGTATATAAAAGGTCTCTAGATTAAGTATCAAAGATGAACAAACTTCTATAGCTTAGCCTATACTATGCTAATCTGCATAAACTTATTTGCTAGTAGCAATTGCATATTAAGTTTTTGGTATTTCTGGATACAAGTGCACAACATGGGAAATGCTCTTTGATACAGCTTATCATAAATAAATATTTAATAGAGTACTTCTTAAAGTAAATATATATATATCCATGTGAAAATTTAGTTCTCTTTACTATGTCATTGATTTCACTATGGTGGTATACCTTTGTCTACAACACTGATTAATGGAAGTGGTGGCATTGGTACATAAGCATAAATCAAATTAGCCCAATATTGCACATTGGATGTGAGCTAATTCACCTTCTCTTTTATTTTTCCTTCAGCCTCCTTGTTTGTATACATTATTTTGAATGTTGATTCCTTAAAATAATTCTCTTTCTCATATTCCCTCCTTTTTTCCTCCAAGTCTCACGTGAGAAGCATGGCAGTGCAATACTCCTATTTCTCCTCCTTTACCATATAAAGGACTATCAATTTCTACATATCTTTCATGATGGAGGATATCACCTTGCATATTTGGGTGGATATGGATGTGTAAAGAGAGATGCTTAGAACTTTAAGATATCCTTAACAACCATTGCAACGACTTTGTTTTCTTTGTGAGATTTTTATTGAGTCATAATGTAGAGTCAAGAGTGGAAGAGTCTACCTATACATTGGAACTTTAGATTCAATTTTCTCCTTTAGAGGGTTTAAAGATGACTTTTGAGATTATTGGGAAGGAAAACTCTAAGTGGGACAAGAGATAGAATTTATCTTTTGATAATACTTTGGGAGGATGGATCAATTTTGTGGGAGAAGGAGAAGCCTTGGTACAATAGAAGGATATATTTACACTAATGAGGGATTCTAAAGAGGAGATTAAGGTTTCTCACAAGGAGATTGTGGAGGAAAATATTAAACATTTAAATAACTTCACTCTCTTGATGTTTAGAAGAAAAATTGAACTTGATCTTAGGCTTATTCTATCTTACCAACTTCTCAACATCATGGTAAGGACATTGCTCTAAAGGTTTAACATTTTGTCGCTTTACAATCCAAAGTTTCCTCCATAGTATTCGAGGTGGAAGAGGATTTATTAAACTTAATATATCCTTTCATATTTTACTTCTTCTTGCATGAATACACACCTTTCTTTCTTTTTGTTCATTAATGTATATCTCTAACTTTTTTTGATACATGTTGAATCCTTTCTTCAACTTTTTTGGATTTTGGTACCAACCAACTATTTTTTGAGATTGGAAAGCATCAAGGATTTATTGGTCTCGATATGGTTAATAACCTTATTATCATTCAATACTTCCTTGGGTATCTCTTTTATTCCTAAAGTATAAATTTGGAAGGCCTCAATTTTAGAAAAATCTATTTTATGAACACCATTTTTATTATTGTAATCTATAAATAAATTTTGGCTAGCTTTTAGATGATCTTGGAAGTTATAACAACGTTACATTCATATTTTTCTTTAGTACTTGAATGACATAAAGTGAGCTAAAAAAAATTATGATCTTAAAAGGTATAACAACCCCTTTATGTTTGTATTTTCTTTTGTAGAGATGGCATGGATTGATGTAAAGAACCTTTATTTCTAGAGGTACAAGGAAATATAGATAATAAATTGGGAACTAGGAACTTTTTTCTAGGTCTAGATCTAAGTGATTAGTTGTTTGGAAATTCTAAACACACTAGTTTCTATCTTGTTATAGGGATTTAAACACATGGAGTTATATGTCATTATACAAAAGTATTTTTAGAGTTTTAAACTCCAAAAGGTATAGGAAGAAACATTTTCCGTCTGAATATTCTTCAGTAGGAGGTTCAAATCTGATTTTTAATTATGAAAACCATAGAAAACAATGATGTGGAGTTTTTGGGTTTGGATTCACTCACGTAATTAATTTGTAAATGTGCAAGTAAATTTCCAACAATCTAGGACTATATACTTATGAAGGATTTCAAGGTAGAGAACTACGTTTCTAGTAGAGGGGTGCAATACAAGTTTAAATAGAGCTAAAAGGAAGGACTATTATAATTTTTGAATGAATCTTAGAAAGCCCTACGTTAGTAGTAATTATTGCAAAGGAGATTCTAATAGTAAAAATTAATGAAAATAATGCTTTGATGAGATGAATAATACCTAGTGAATCAAAGGGAACTACCCAAAATGTTGAACTCCCCTTAATTTTGCTACAAATCAAAGTGTGATCTCTATAGAATTTAGAATCAAAGAAATTTTATTGTAAATTGGAACCTCATCCCATACAATATTCTTTGTAATAGCATGCACATGTATTTTCTATGAAATCAATATACTAGGAGCGAGAGTGGTGCTAAAATGTTTATAATAAATTGAAGATAGAAAATGATCATTTGTTTGCAAAAATATATCAATTTTCATGTTGTAAATGACATAGAAAATCAAAGGTTCTATAGGTTTTTATATGCACAAGAACTAAATAGCAATTTTTGGTTTTCGATGTTTAGTTTTTTGGATTAAGGTTCTCTTGAGCATGATTGAAAAGAGGATGGAAGACACAAAACATATAAGTGCATGTGGTTTTTCATTGTCCAACAGTAGTTGCATACTAGTTGAGTACGTGGTAGTCCCATATCACTATCACCATATGTAGACCCAAAAATATATGACTGGTGTCGTAGACTATAAAATAAAGTTTAAAATTTAAAGTAAAATAAGAAATTCTCCAAAAGTTTATTTTTCTAATTTTCTTATTTCTAGTTGATGGCAGATGATTTATTATTCAGCTGCACACATTTTCTTGTCCTTCTTCGGGTCAGCATTAGCATTAGCTATCTGCTGAGATGGTTCTGCGGTTTCCCCCTTTGTAGGTTTCTTCCTCCTACGGACATATATTGAACATTCCTTTTGCATCGAGAGGAGGTTGTAGGTTTTGTTCTTGTGTGGGTTGCTTCCTCCTATACACATATACTGCACCTTTCATTTCTGGAACACATTGTAAAGGACAAATCAAGACTTTATTTTGATCTTCTTTTAAAGGTGAGAGACAATTCATAAATTATTGGTCAGTCTAAACATTGATATGGATGCTTAGTCTCCATGTAAATAGCTACACATCTGATTACTATTATATGATTGTTCTCTACTCTATAGGATATTTTCTCTCTTTTGTCTATAACATCACAGCTCTTCTTTGCTAAAAGGTGACAGGAAGATTATGAGGAATGATCGAATAGCAAGTGGAGTTTGATTTGGGCAAAAGGAGAGGGGCATCAATTCTTGGCAAGGAAAATTTAGAAAATGAATAAATCGCAGAAGCTTGGACATAATGGATTTGAGAATAAAGACTGGTGAAGGCAATTTCAAGGTGGGAAATTAGAAGTTTAAAATGACAAGTGAAAGTGCTACAAGAAGTGCAACATTCAATCTGAATTTACTTCAGATGTAAAAGCTAAGAGTCGAGAAGCCTGCACATTCATGAAGTCTCAGACTTAAGTCTGAATATTTTTCCAGAAAGATGTGATTTGCAAGGGGGAAAATCAGAAAATACAAGGGGAATAATTTTCTGGAAAGAAATTTGATTGACTCAAGGGGAAGTCATCTATATAAATGGATGCTGCTATGCTCCTGATAGAATGTACTATTGATCAAATTTGAAAAATTCGAAAACATAACAGATTTTTGTGAAATTTTCAACATTTGTTTTTCATGATCAGCATGTTTTGAATCGAAAACAACAAAAAAATTTCCAAATAAAATCTCTGCATTTTCACAGATCTGAGAATCTTTTTTTTTGTCTGTAATGCATTTTTATCGGGAGCTTAGCTGCTGCCTATATAAATAAGGTTCTTTGATAATTTGTATTAATAAAATTAGGTTAATAATTAGGACAAAAGTTTACTGCTCACCAATTAAAAGTGAAACATGAAAGCCCATTCTTAGAGGTGAAAATAGAGAAAGGCTATTATTAGAGGTGAAAATAGAGAGACAACGTAGAAGACAAAGGAGAGTTAGAATTTTCAAGAATGTATTTATTAAAATTTAAGAATTGCAAAAGCCTTGGAAAGAATAGATTGAGATAAGATAAGATAAGATAAAATATTAATGTCTAACAAGAGACCACAAGTAGGCCTAAGGGACTAAGAGTACAATAGAGAACCCAGAAGACAGCAGGACAACTAAATGGTGTCTGAGAAAAGAGGAACCAATAGAAAAAGAAGCAACAACAAGAGCCAGAAAGGATAAGAAGCCGCGAAACCACCAAACACCTAGTGGTTTTCGGACACCGAAAAGTAGCTCAAGATCGACGGATAATTATCCGTGAGGGGAGGAGTCTAAGTCAGAGTTCATCTTTGGGAGGAGGGAGTCCGCTATCCCTGATGGGGTTTTAAGAGCAAGTGGTCTCTGTGATGTCAGACTGATATGGGGTGAGGGATAGAGGAAGGACTCTCAAGCCTCTTGCTTCATCTAGGGGAGGAAGCCAGAGCAAAGAAGGAGGTGATCCTCTAGTAAAGGGACATAGAGCTTGGTGGAGAGAGCACCTGTAAAGTTGAATCACGGAGATGGAAGGCCTCCTAGAGATAAAGAGTCAAGTAGTGTTGATCCTCGTACCTGAAGAAGGAAGACATAGACCTGCAGTCTCTGAAAAGATAGTGGAACCTCCCACGAATCTCATAGTAAATCAGATAGTAGAATAAGAAATGGAACTCAGTCTCAGCCACCCTCATATCACAACACTGGCAAAGCCTCTCCTCCCTCCTGGTCTGGTGGTCGGTCTGGATCCGAAGTCAGTGGGAGCCAATTCTAAAGGACCCGAGCTGGATATGCAGGGTGTGGGACTAGCGTCTGAAAGTATACTAGGGCCGAGTGATCAAGCCATCATGTATGTCAATATAGTGCTCAGAATAGAAGGCCATATGAGGCCGAAGGCCATCAGGAGGATCAACCCATGTCCCCTGAACAGACATCCTGTAAATATCTAACCTGGTGATCTCGTTCAATCATTAAACCAAGTGCCATCAGGAGAGTGTTGAGTGAACATTAAATCAAGCGCAAAAATGAGCAATAGAAAAGACACCTAGCCGCACAAGAAAACATATGTTTATTCAATTTGTAGATGATAAGTATTAAGGCAACGTGAGTGAAGGCATTCCTCTATTCTTTATGTCAATCATGATTCATTTGAGATTAAAAACAAAGTGAGCAATGATGTCAAAAGAATGTGTTTTCTCTAAAAATAGGAAACTCAAAATGCAATTACCAATGACAAGGAAATTGTAGAAGATAATGCACCTGTCAAGGAATTTGAAAATTCCTGGAAGCTAGAAAATTAAAATTTCCCCTTTGTCAATAATATGTAGATTGAAGAGATTGCAAATTTCTCAGGGCAAAGAGAGAAGATGAGGATGTCTAGGATTTCATTGAGAGTATCACAGATGTCAGTATATGAGAGATGTCATGGACCTAAGGGGCCATCAATATTACACAAGAGAAAGACATGCTCATTGGGTATTAGAGAGACTAAGATTGACTCTTTCTGATAGTACATATCTCGTTGATATCATTGCATGAAATTTTTTGACCAAGGGAAGAAAGATGTTCATCCAATATTGAAGAGAGGAAAAATGCCTTTCTGTGATAACAAAATGAATGTGTGCCCTAAAATCATACACATGGGGTGTATACTATGAGTAAGTGTAGGGAAAATGTTATGACAGAATAGAGGATTGCTTGCAGCTAAGATAACCACATTTGGGGGACAATCTTTGGCATTGTGTTATGTATTTTGGGAATGATCAACTTTGGAATTTTGAAGGCTGCATTTAGAGCAATAGTTTATAGAAAAGTTTCTAATTTCCTTTTCGTGCAGTTCTAGTTTCCATTTTGTGCAGTGGTTAACCGATTTTAGTAAGGTTTACCACCCCCTTGAAGTTGACCTTGGGAATATTGGCATCGATGGGAAGAGATAGAAACAAAAACCTTAATGTTTACAGTGAGGGAAAAATAATTTTGCACGAAGTCAAAACTCGGGCATGATTTAATCGCAAAAATTTTCAAAATGTGAATTTCATGAAGATATCAGGTGGAATTTCTAAGAATAAAATTTCATCGACCATACTTTTAAAAAATAACCTTAGGATGACATCTATGGTGTGATATTTTCTCCCTTCCAAAAAAAGAGCATCACGGTGACAACTCTAGTGTGATCTTTTGTCTGAATTAAAATAGAAAACATTAGGCCAATCAATCTATTTTGTTACACATAGATAACAATAACTCTATATAAATTTATTTTATTTCTATATATTGAACTAGTACATTATGTTTTATTTCTATATTTAAAAAAAGTATTTGTATACATTAAAGTAGTATATTATATTCCCATTAAACAACTTCATTTTGGGGTAGATTCTATCTTTTTCATCTGAATTAACACATTGAAATTATCATCAATATTACATTTTTAGTAGATCATTTGAAGAATTTAAATCCTTGTGGATTTTATGGTGAAGAAAAGACATTGAACGCAAAAATTAATGTGATCAAAGTAGTTATTTGTTCTTATGATTTAGTTGTCTTTACAATATCATTGATCTTACTAGTAGGTGGTATATCTTTATATACAACATCGATTAATGGAATTGGTCGCATTGGCATAGAAGACTAAATCAAACAACCTCAATATTGCACATTGGATATGAGCTAGTTCACTTTCTCATCTATTTTTTCTTTAGCCTCCTTCTCTATATGTATTATCTGGAATGTTGATTACGCAAATTTTTGTTCTTTCTTGCATTCCATTTTTTCCATAGCGTCATGTGGGGAGCTTGGTAGTCAAATACATCTATTTATCCTTCTTCTTTACCACATAAGAAACTATCAATTTCTACACATCTTATGCTTTGATCATCTATGGTGATGGAGGATATCACCTTTCTATATTTGGGGCATGGGTGAAGAGAGAACCTAACTTTGAGAAATTCTCAACTACCATTGTAGGGATCTTATTTCTTTTTATGAGATTTTGATTGAGCCATAATGTAAAATCTAGAGTGGAAGAGTCTAACTATACATTGCAACTATAGATTCAATATTCTCCTTTAGAGGATTTTTTTAAAGAGGACCTTTGAGATCATTGTGAAACAAACCTCTAAGTAGGATGAGATGCAAAATTCCTTTTTTGAGGATATTTTGGGAGGATGGATTAATTTTATGGGAAAATGAGGACCCTTGGTAAGAGAAGGATATATTTACACCAATGAGGGATTCTTAAGAGTAGATTAAGGTTTCTCATAAGGATATTGTGGAGGACAATATTATAACTAAATATATTCACTCTTTTGATGTCTAGAAGAAAACTTGAATGTGGTCACTAATGAAAACATGAAATGGCTGTATGTAAAAAGGTAATAATTATGGCTATTTCTATTGAAAAGAAGATCACCACTTAAAAAGAAATTCTAGGAATTCTTCACATCAACTAAGAGTGGTATTTTTCTTTCCTTGATTTTATTTGTCAATTTCTTTTTTAATTTCTCGTGCTATCATTTTGTAGTTTCTCTCAATATTTAATGGATTATCTATGTTGGTGTTTATCTACCAAAACCATCATTAAGATAATTCAAAGCTACAAACAAGAAAGTAACTTTTTTTAGGCATTATTGAAAAATTTCTAGAGGAAAACCATTGTATAAAAACTAATTAGAGAAAAACTATAATTTTTTTGGAGATTAAAGCCAACTTTTGATCAATCAAACTCACAAACTTATCTAGACAAAAAAAAAATTCACGTGATTGGAGACGTAATCCTTGAGAAACCATGAACCCAAAAAATAATATGGAAGCATATGCACAACCATTTCAATGTACTATAAGAATGGAGATATTTCAAAATGGCAATTAAATAGAATCATCCTGGTAAACATTAACCATAATCACAAAATTATATTTAATTTCAAAATTTGTGAGCAATCCTTCAAATTGGTGTTCATCCACTTTGTTGCAGATGTTGTGGATTTTGTGTAACAGTGCAACAATATAGATAGATAATTAAAACTACATATAATATCTATGAAAGATTGATACAAATGAAATATACATTGAAAAATTGATATGCATTTACCAAATTGATGTAGAGAAGATTTATTTCCATTTATTCACACCAATTAGTAGCTAAAGATGTGATTTGTACATAGTAATTTTACCCCAAGACAACATTTCAATTGATGACACAAAATACTATATACTAGTTACTGGTGGTTAAAGTTTTTTTACCATCAAGGGAAAAATTGTATACAAGCATTTGATAGGCTTGAGATGATAACCCCACACAATATTAGCCTATTGACTAATAACTAAGAAATTATAAATTCTTAACACTAAAACCTTCAAAGTAGTTACTCCTCACACCACCTTACCCACAAAAAATAAGCTACTAACTACTCATATGAATCATAAATTATTAAACTTAACAACAATGTAGAAAATTTGCAAATGCACTTTAGATCATAAATCAGTTATAGTAATCATTATACCTAACGTCATGAATCCATAAATCCTAAATGGTACATCAGATTTCAATGATTTTTCTTGTCTCTTTATGTGACTTAACTCCTTCTAAGGAAGAGCACGAGTTATAGTCTATATTCCAATTGCTATTTTTAAAGAATCCAAAAGAATAAAATTTAAAAGATCTGGCTAAGCTCCCTACAAAATGTACCATTGACAGAATTTCAAAAATCAGAAAACACAACAGATTTTGGTGATATTTTCAACATCTGTTTGTTGTGATCTACATATTTTGTGGTCGAAAACCACATAAAAATTATAAAAAATCACTTTATTTTCGCAAATCTGAAAAAATCACCGCACCATTAGAATATGTGGAAAATAGAAAATATTTACAAGTAGAGGTTTCGCGATCGAATCCTGGGGCGCGACATTATGTCATATTCACCGAAGTCATCGGTGGAGGCGGAGACAATCTTAATGTATTTCAAACTCACATACGCGAAGCCCAACCAGAAAAGTGCGACGCCCGCATAGAGGCCAGAAGTGGCAATAACCAGCCTCAGCGGATTATTGAAACCCTTTTTGGGGAAGAAAGTCCTGTTACTCACTTTAAACGATTTCTTCACCCCCTCCTCTTCTTCCGCACTGTAATGAATCGCAGACAGAATCAGAACAAGAACCAGAGTTACTTTGACGGACTTTATTTCTGCCATTTCTTTGATTCTTCTTTCCCTTGGCCAAAATCTCAAAGAGGCATCGATGTATTATTGTATTGCTACCGTGGATTAATTTATAACCAAAAACTTCAGATGGATATAAAACGTGGGCTAATTATAACCGTACAATTTCGCACGAAATCGAATCGTGGGCCTCACTTCATCACAATTTTTTTAGCAAATGCGAATTTGCTGGAGATATCAGGGGACTTTTTGACGATAAAATTACGTCGACTGTAAACCAGTTTAGTACTCGTTTGTCAACCCAAAGTTAGGCACATTCAGAAAATAGTACGACGACGACGTCTGTGGTGTCATCTTCGCTCCCTTCCAAAAAAATGGTATCACGACGACGTCTCCTTATCTGGATTGAGGGAAAAAAAAAAAAAACATTAAAAATGTGGATGGATGTAGTACTACTATGAAGTAGATTCTTTTTTTTCTCATTTCAATTTGAGCTATTATGAATTGGATTTTTTTTTTTCTCATTTCAATTTGAACTACTATGAACTAATTTTTTTTTTCTCATTTCAATTTGAGGTAGATTCTGTTTTGGCATATTGAGAAAAACATCATCAATATTTTATTGTTAGTAGATCCCTTGAAGAATTTAATTAATTGTGGATTTTATGTATTGAAGTAGTAAATATATTCACGTAAAAAAAATGGATGGATGAAATAATACCGCTTTGAAATGGGTTCTACTTTTTTTTCATTTCAATTTGAGGTAGATTTTAATTCGACACATTGAAAACATCACCAATATTTCACTTTTAGCAGACCCGTTGACAATTTTACTCATTGTGGATTTTATAGTGTGAAAAAAATGGTTTATGATAATTTAACCCGATGAAAGTAATATATATCCATGTGATTTAGTTCTCTTTACTATGCCATCTATCTCACTAGTAGGTGGTATATCTTTGTCTATCAACACTCATTACTGGAAGTGGTGGCATTAGTACACAAGATTAAATCAAATTAGCTCAATATTGCACATTCGATGTGAGCTAATTCACTTTCTCTTTTATTTTTCCTTTAGCCTCTTTGTTTGTATACATTATTCTAAATGTCGATTCCATAAAATACTTCTATTTCTCATATTCCCTCCTTTTTTTTCCAAGTCTCACATGACAGCTTGGTAGTTCGATACTTCCATTTCTCCTCCTTTACCATATAAAGGACTATCACTTTCTAAATTAATATGATAATGGAGGATATCATCTTACATATATTTGGGTGGAGATGCATGGGTAAAGAGAGATGCATAGAACTTTAAGAAATCCTCAACAACCATTGCAAAGACTTCATTTCTTTTTGTGAGATTTTTATTGAGCCATAATGTAGATTCAAGAGTGAAAGAGTCTACCTATACATTGTAATTTTAGATTCAATTTTCTCCTTTAGAGGGTTTAAAGATGATTTTTTAGATTATTGGGAAGGAAACCTCTAAGTAGGACAAGAGATAGAATTCATCTTTTGAGGATACTTTGGGAGGATGGATCAGTTTAGTGGGAGAAGGAGAACCCTTGGCCCAATAGAAGGATATATTTACACTAATGTGGGATTCTAAAGAGGAGATTAAGGTTTCTCACAAGGAGATTGTGGAGGAAAATATAATTAACTAAATAACTTCACTCTCTTGATGTCTAGAAGAAAAAATGAATTTGATCTTAGGCTTACTCTATCTTACCAACTTCTCAACATCATGGTAAGGACCTTGCTCTAAAGGTTTAACATTTTGTTTCTTTACAATCCAAAGTTTCCTCCATAGTATTCGAGGTGGAAGGGGATTTGTTATACTTAGGACGTCCTTTCATATTTTACTTCTTCTTGCATGAATATGCCTTTCTTTCTTTTTGTTCATTAATTTGTATATCTAACTAGGTTAAAGTTTTTTCAATACATGTTGAATCCTTTCTTTATCTTTTTTGGATTTTGGCACCAACCAACTATTTTTTGAGATTGGCAAGCATCACGAATTTATTGGTCTTGATATGGTTAATAACCTTATTATCATTCAACACTTCTTTGGGTATCTCTTTTACTCCTAAAATATAAATTTGGAAGGCCTCAAGTTTAGAAAAATCTATTTTATGAACATCATTTTTATTATTGTAATCTACAAATAAATTTTGGCTAGCTTTTAGATGATCTTGGAAGTTGTCACAATGTTACATTCATATAAATTTCTTTAGTATAAATGACATAAAGTGATCTAAAAAATTATGAGCTTAAAAGGTATAACAACCCCTTTATGTTTATATGTTCTTTTGTAAAGATGACATGGACTGATCTAAACAACCTTTATTTCTAGAGGTACAAGGGAATATCTAATAAATATGGAACTATGATTTTTTTTTAGGTCTAGATCTAAGTGAGTAGTTGTTTGGAAATTCTAAAATTAAAGTAAGTAGTTGTTTGGAAATATGCTGGCTAAGTGAGTAGTTGTTTAGATATTGAAACATAGCCAGCATATTTCCAAACAACTACTCACTACTCACTTAGCCAGCATATTTCCAAACAACTACTCACTACTGACTTAGCCAGCATATTTTTTTGAAGTCTAGATCTAAGTGAGTAGTTGTTTGGAAATTCTTCTGGGCTATTATGGATGGAAGAGTGCAGGTGATTAGACAGTTGCATGGATGAAAGGATGGCATGGTGGATGCCCATGTGAATGTTGTTTGAAAATATGTTGCACTGTAGTCAGTGCCGAAAAGTACGACGCTAGCATAGAGCCCAGAAGTGGCAATAACCTGCCTCAGCGGATTATTGAAACCCTTTTTGGGGAAATCTGTTCTGTTGCTGCAGTTGCCCATTTCAAACGATTTCTTCATCTTATAACAGGCCTCCTCTTCTTCCGCACTGTAATGAACGCAGACAGAATCAGAACAAGAACCAGAGTTACTTTGATGGATCTTCTTTCTGCCATTGCTCTTCTTTGATTCTCCTTTCCCTTGGCCAAAAACTCAAAGAGGCATCGATGTATTATTGTATTGCTAGGGTGGATTAATTTATAACCAAAAACTTCAGATTGATATAAAACGCGGGCTTACTATAACCATACGATTTCGCACGAAATCGAATCGTGGGCTTGACTTCATCAGTGAAATTTACCAAATGCGAATTTGTCGATTTGCCGGAGATATCAGGGGACTTTCTGACGATAAAATTACGTCGACTGTAGACCAGTTTAGTACACGTTTGTCATCCCCAAGTTTTTCGCGCATTCAGAAAATAGTATCATCTTCGCTCCCTCTCAAAAAAAGTATCACCACGACGTCTCCCTATAATATTTTATCTGGATTGAGAGAAAAAAACATTTAAGCGAACCGATTTGTTTTGTTCTATGTGGAAAAAAACATTCAATAGAAATTTATTAATTTTTATTTTTCTTTTATATATTGAAGTAATAAATATATTCTGGTATTAAAAAATCCGATGGATGGAGTAGTACTATTTTGAAATAGATTCTTTTTTCATTTCAACTTTAGGTAGTTTCTAATTCGGTATATTGAAAAAGCATCATCAATATTCTATTGTTAGTAAATCTCTTGAAGAATTTAACTCATTGTGAATTTTATGTATTGAAGTTGTAAATATATTCACATTAAAAATATGGATAGATGGATGGAATAATACCATTTTGAAATTGATTCTACTTTTTTGTCATTTTAATTTGAGGTAGATTTTCATTTGGCACATCGAAAACATCATCAATATCCTATTGTTAGTGGATCCCTTGAAGAATTTAATTCATTGTAGGTTTTATGGTGTGAAAATTCCGCTTCATGAAAATTGCACCTAATGAAACTAATCATATGTCCATGTGATTTAGTTGTCTTTACAATGCCATTAATCTCACTATTATGTGGTATATCTTTGTCTACAATACTAATTAATGGAAGTGATTGCATTGGTACATAAGATTAAATCAAATTAACTCAAAAAATTCTCTTTCTCTTTGTCTACAACGCTGATTAACGGAAGTGGTGGCATTGAACATTAGATTTGAGCTAATTCACTTTATCTTTTATTTTTCTTTTATCTTCCTTGTCCGCATACATTATTTGGGATGATGATTCCATTAAATAATTCTCTTTCTCATATTTCCTCTTTGTTTTGCCAAGTCTCGTGTAAGAGGCTTGGTAGTCAAACACTTCTATTTCTCCTCATCCTTTACCACCTAAGGGACTATCAATTTCTACACATATATGTTGATGGACATTGTTAGGCCATTTTTCCATGCATTGCAAAATCTCGTGAAGATGGCCTCCTCCCTGCAAGTGTTTCATGCTGTGCGTGTCTTGCCCTGTATGTTTCATGTGTCACCTTGCTTCAGCCCAAGTTGCGTCTGCTAATGTGCAAAACCCAGAAAGATTTTCAATTTCTAAGGTCCGCAGGAAGCAATTTTTAAAATTCTGCCACAGTGTCGAAAACTCACAGTGTTTTTGAAAATCCATGATGTTTTCGACCTTTTTGGCTTGCATATAAACCCTCTTTGTTTTCGGCTTCCTGGTTTACCTTTGTGTCATGTTAAAAATTTTGTGTTTTTTCGATCTTTCACTGAAAACACTGTGTATTTTCGACCTTGCATGTCCTCTTTTCTGCAGGCACTCCTTGTTCTTTTCTCTTAACCGCGTAAGTGCGACGATGTGGGGCCAGAGGGAGGAGATCAACGGTCAGCGTGTGATCGCATGGAATATTCTTTGCCCATGCGATCATGCACCTACCGTCGATTTTATCTTTTCCAGCATTGATTCTGTTTGGTGGGCCCGATGTCAAAGGGGGACAGATGGCATGTTCTTATTGGCTATCGCATGGCCACATGTCAGACTTTTCTGACATGTGATCATGCGACAGCCAATAAGAACATGCCATCTGTCCACGTGGGTCCCAGTTCTTGGTAGTTGGTGGCTTCTTGGGCAGTGGTCCCAAAGGTGGACATGTGGCAGCCTGCGACAAGTTGTTGCATGGTCGCATAGCCCAATTTTTGGCTATGCAATTATGCGACTGCTTGTCACGTGTCCGTGGTGGTGTGTTGGCGTCTTGTCAGATGGGCCCATTGGCTTTTGTTGCGGAGGTATGCATTTTGTGCGGTGGGTCCAGATGCCACGTAGTGCTGAGATGGTAGTTTTCTTTAGGCTGGCAGATGGACGTGTGGCGGTCTCATGGCCTTGTCGCATGATCGCAAGGGCCATTTCCATGGCTTGCGATCATGCGATGGAACCCCCTGGTGTTGACTTCGTGAGGTTGCAGTTACTATCTGCGGGTTGTCGCATGATCGCGTAGCCCGTCTCCATGCTATGCGATCATGCGACAACGGTCTAGTGACGTGGTTGTGGAGTTGTGCAGTGGCGGTTATGTGCAGCAAGGTAACGGCCTGCAGATGGTCGCATGTTCGCATAGCCCATTTTCGAGCTATGCGATCATGCGACAGGGTGCCATGTGTCCCTGGGGCCCATCTATATTTGCTTGGTGGGCTCGCTAGTAGGTGGGGTTGTGGCGGTCTTTGATTTGACGGCTGGTGGGATGGTGGATTTGGAACGCGGGCCTAGGTGGGGGATTTTTGGTGGTGTCGTGATGGCCGGCAGAGTGCATGGTAATGGCTTGTCGCATGTTCACGTGAGCCAATTTTTTGGCTTGCGAACATGCGACAAACTATCTTGTGGCAAGCGGTCTGGCATTGACGGTAAAGGGAGAAGGTTGTCGCATGTTCGCATAGCCCATTTCTAGGTTATGCGATCATGCGACCAAGCATAAATTTGAACCAGTTTCCTATGGCGGTGAGAGATGTGACTGCGCAGTTGTGTGGCTGAGGGCGAATGGTTAAGAAACTTAATGCCTGTGTAATGCATGTGACCGTTTGAGCTTGCTGAGTGTTTTTTATGGCAGGAGGTACCGAAAATCAATTTTTGAGTGGCTGGAGTGGGCAGAATGGATTGTCAATTGCTGTGGCTTGACCCTTGTCATGTCTATGTTTATTTCTTGGTGGGGTTAGGTGATTTTGAAATTTTGATTCTCAAGTGATCATTGTGTTTGCTTTGTAACCCTAGTATAAAGGGATTTTTATGATCATTTTGAGAGCATTGGGAGTTAGTTTCTCAAACTTTTTAAGTTGTGAGTCTTCTGCCCAGTCTGAATTGTAATGTCCTCTCTTGATTCTTTGGCAATTTGAAAGAAAGTTACAGGTCTAAGCTGAGTTTGCAAGCAGGGTTTCTTTGGATGGATTGTATGCACTTGAGGATTCTTCACACTTAATGCAGACACTTGATTCTCATTTCTCCCTTGTGTCAACGTAGATGAATTTTAAACTTTCCAGTTCATTGCATAACAATTTGTGTATAGGTTTTCAATCTTGAGTTCTAGTCCAGGATTAGATTAAATGATGCTCCAGATGGGACTTAAATTTATCTCTTGTCTATGTAGGGATATTCTGTAAGCAGTAGAGGAGATTGTAAATGTGTTTATGGCTTTGAATCTTAGGTATATTTCTGGTGTGTGCGTGTAGTCTGTCCAAGAAACCTTGCCCAATGGATGAGGCACTGGCCTAGATAAGTACTTCTTTGTTGACATGTCCTGACTGGTTGTTATATTTCAAACACATAAAATTAAGAACCATTCCCTAGATTTTCAATATTTGGTTGTATGAGGTCCTATCCCATAGTGAAGAGGTGTCAATGAATGTGTGGTTATCATTTATACCCTTTTACTATCCAGTCATTTGTTATATGAACCTAGTTTTTGGTGTATGAAGTCTATTTTATAGTAGGTTAGGTGCACCTGCCTTGGTTTTGCAGAGCCAGAAGCAAAAGAGGGCAGTCTTGTCCCTACAGTTGGTCCAGTTACCCTAAGACTTCATAGCAATTTTGGAGTTAACCATTCCTAAAATCCATTTGAGGGTATATTGGTAGCCTGTTAGAGCATAAGCATCATTTTGGACACCAACAAGATGGCGACTCTACTGGGGATCTGTTATGCATGTTCATCTTAACCAGTAGGTCATCATTGGAAGAAACAGGGTTATCCTTGTCCCTTGTCTCTCTAACTTATTGGAGCATTTCCTGAAGTCAAGAAATTTCATTGTAATATTCCCAATACACTTGGGTGGCGACTCAAAAATCTTGGTAGCAGTACTGGTCAATGATTTATTTTGCAAGATGAGTTATAGAGGTTCCAGATCTCGGAGAAAGAAGCCTCTTGAAGATATAATGGAAGAAGGCATTCCAGGGACTTCTGGGCCTAGTCAGACAAGGGGAGGAAAGAAAAGAAGAGGTGTTTTTCAGACTTGGAGAAACAAGAAAGATACCAGACAAGAAATCCAAGCTAGGCCTAGTCAGGAAGAAAATAATTCAGAGTATGAAGAGGCTGTTGACTTGGGATTGAACTAGTATGAGGAAGAGTTTCAAGTGGGAGATGATGAGTCAGACACCACACTCCCTAAATCAGAAGAGATCTTTGAAGAGGTTTATGAACTAGAGAGAAGAGTTCAGGAACAACTTGCCATTAGGTAGCAGAGAGAAAAGGATAAAGAGGATAAAGTAAGACAAGCCATGATGAGGGCTGATTAGCTAAAGAGGCAATTACTAGATTTGGAGGCAATTAATTCTGTCCCAGAGCCTGAGAGGGTAGAGGAATAGCCTATTGTGCAAAGGACATGTGAGGAAACTAGGCCAAAGGATAAAGGAAAGCATAAGGCCATTAGAGTTCAGATCAATGAACAGGTTGTTGTTGATAGAACATCAGATCCAAGACTGAGATTAGATTCAGACCTTGAGATAGCAAGAAGGAAGAAAGAGATATTGGACAAAGAACTAGAGAAAGTTGAGTTGGAGGCTTCTGCTGCAGAAATCAGGAAAAAGATTGATTTTCTCAAGCATACTTCAGGACCTTCACATGTTGCTGCTTCCTTCTTAGGGCAAGGTGGAAATCAGGGTAACAATGCAACTCAAGAAAATGGTGTACCGGGTGCTGCTAGGGTTCGTGATGGTTCAAACAGAAGAACATCTACATCTCAAGGAATGGATCCATTGTAGGGAGCTCCTATTCATGAAAGGTACAAACAACTTACCTTCTTTGGTATTTTTGGCTATCCTAATGTAATCCCTGATGAGATTAGAAAGAAGCTTCCTAAATTTACTGGAAATAATGTCATCACATGTGAATAACATCTAAAAAATTTCATAGATGTAATAGATGATTATAATGTAGATCCTGATGATGTTATCATGAAGCTATTTGTGCAATCCCTGATTGAGG
The DNA here is from genome assembly GCA_027943335.1 of Chamaecyparis obtusa. NCBI lineage: Eukaryota > Viridiplantae > Streptophyta > Pinopsida > Cupressales > Cupressaceae > Chamaecyparis > Chamaecyparis obtusa. The sequence continues at coordinate 169,516 of BSBK01000341.1, read as the reverse complement.
ATGCTAGGGATTGGTTTAGAGGGTTACCCCATGCTAGTATAGGGTCATGGAATGAATTCAAAAATTGTTTTAGGGAACATTATGGAGATAAGACAAATGAGGGTTTTATCCTAAATGAATTCAATAACATAAAGAAAAATTAGAATGAAGAGGTCCTTGAATTCAACATAAGGTTCCTAAAGGCTATGCATAGGCTCTTGCAGGTTATCAGACTAGATGACAGGGTATGTCTTGTGACATACTTGAATGCCTTTGATGCAAAGATGGGATATCTCTTGAGGGATAAGAACCCTAGAAGTCTTGGGGAGGCTTACAAATTGGCTATCAACATAAAGAGCAATAGAAGAATATCAGGAAAGATAGGAAGAAGAGATGATTGCAAGCCTCAAATGCAGAGTAAGAAAGAAATGGGAAGGTCTGTTGACTCTAAACCCAAAGAGGATAACAGTCTAAAACAAATTTTAAAGGCTTTGGAAGGTTTAAAGCCTGGAGAAAAGGGAAACAATAGAGCTGTGACTATGGAGAGGTCAGCTCCAAACAACTTTAGCAGACAACCAAGAATGCAAAATTACCCCTACAACACCTAGTGGAAAGATGGCAGGCCCATTCTCCCAACCAAGCAAGAAAGACCTGATGGAAGGATCCCTGATCCTTTGCAGAGAAATTCGGTGAATTTAGCTGATGAGGTTCCATGGTGTGCTTCTTGTCAGTCTCCTCATAGTCCAGAGCATTGTGTCATTGCTCTAAATTTACCCGATAATCAAGAAGGTGAGGAGTAGTATGATAAGGAAGGATGTGGTATGACTTCTTCACATGCGTGGGATGAAGCTGACTTTACTGATGATGAAGAAGAAGAGTTTGATAATGTTGGATGTGGTGCAGTAAGGGGTGAGGAGCAAGTTTCTTTAAGAAGACCATCAGATGAAGAAATTGCTCAAATCACTGTAGACATGGTCACTCAAGCTATAAGCAATTACAATTTGAGAAATAGGACATTTGGAAATGCAGCAGGTAAACCAGGCAGTATGTTCATTAAGAGGACAAAAAATAGTGTACAACAACATGAAGAAAAGGGCAAGGATGCTTGTGTTGCTGACCAAGTGAAGGTAAAAAAGAAAATTATGCCTGTTACAGCACCTAGGAACAAAGCAAAGACATCAGATGTGGTTGTTCCTGCCTTTCAGAAGGAAGAAGAATCCTCTCTCAAGGACAAATCTGAGTCCACAAAAGATAAAGTTGTCACTATTTTTTAAGAAGACATGAATAGCTAGAAGTATGTTCCAATAGATATGTCTAAGTTTCTTTCATAGATCACTGTCAAGGTTCCACTTTTGGAAATGATGAGAATAGAAGAACACAAGGTCAAGGCCTTGAATTGGGTAAATGGTGTTTCTTCTACAGGAATCCAAGAAGTGAGTAGAAATGACAAACATGTGGCTTCCTTGGAAGACACACCTGACAGTAAGAGTGAAGAAATTGTTTCTAAGATCCCTCAAATCTTCTTGGATACAAATATTGTAAACAATGCAGTAGGGACAGTTGATCCTTTCTTCTTATCCCTTGTGATTGATGGTAAAATATTGAAGAATTGCATGATCGATTCTGGAGCATCAAACACTGTCATGCCTGCAGAGATCATGAAATCATTAGGATTGAAGGTTGATACACCTCATACGAGATGCCAAGCTATGGAATCAAGAGAAGTGCCGGTTATTGGTACCATTAGGGCTTTGCCTTATAAGTTAGCTGCATTTCCTGATAAACAGTTGACTATGAGTGTTCTTGTAGTTGACATTCCTCCTCAATATGGAATGTTGTTATCTAGAAAGTGGAGTGCCTCTATGGGCGGAAGTATTCAATGTGATCTGTCTTTTGCCACTTTTGACATTGAAGGAGAGAATGTGAAGGTGTCAAGGGAAGCTAGGATAGCATGAATTTTTTTGTTGACACTGACATTGGTTCATTCCAAGTTCAGAGGAATGAGATGCAAGAAAAGGTCAGGCCTATCATTTTGGCTGATGATGAGAATAACATGGCAGAGGGTAATGTCTTATGGACATTATATTTTGATGGAACAAGTTCTAGAGAAGGTGTTGGAGCAGGAGTATTGTTGGTATCCCCAAGTGGTAAGACTTTTAAGTTTTCTTTCACTCTCTTGTTTCCTTTCACAAACAATGTTGCAGAGTATGAGGCCCTATTGATTGGTTTGAGACAAGCATCAAAACATGGGATCAAACATCTTAGGGTGATTGGTGATTCTGAGTTAATAGTATCTCAGATTAGATCAAAGTATGCATAAAAAAACCAAAGGCTGAAACAATATAGGAATGTTGTATGGGATGAAATTGAATGTTTCAGTGCCTTTGGGATTGATTGGGTGGATAGAAGCCAGAACAGGATGGCAGATTTACTAGCAAACATAGCCTTAAGGCCAGAGGATGTTACCTTTGCAGGGATATCTAGAATTGAGTGTAAGTCCAGGCCTTCTATCCCAGATAATGTTGAGAATTGGCAAGTATTTTTTGATGATCAGGATATTTTGAGATTCTTGCAGTGTGAATCTCACTTTGATGGTCAGGAGATGGATTTCAGTACATATGTTGACATCAAAAATGGAAAGGATAATGTCCTAGGAAAGGAGGTACTGCAATTGAAATCAAATAGGATCCCAAGGGGATTGGTTGCTCTTGAGAGAGCATTTGATGATAAAGAGAGGGCTTGTGTAGCTAGACTTGCTGATAGGGTAAGTGATTTGGAGGAAGTAAATCTAGGGACAAGCCAAGAACCAAAGAATGTTTACATAGGTAAATGTTTATCTCAAAGAACTAGAAGAAATCTGATTGATCTTCTCAAAAAATTTAGACATGTCTTTGCATGGTCTTATGAAGATTTGAAGGCATATAGAGAAGATCTCTTCAAGCATGAGATACCATTAAAGGAAGGAACTAAACCTTTTAGGCAGAAATTAAGGCCTGTGAACCCTACTTTGGCACTGAAAATGCAAGATGAACTCAAAAAGATGATGGATGTTGGTATTATAAAGCCTGTCAGACATTCTACTTGGGTGTCAAATTTGGTTCCAGTCAGAAAAAAGAATGGTGACATTAGGCTATGTGTTGATTTTAGAAATCTGAATGTCAATTCTTTGAAAGACAACTATGGTCTCCCTAATATGGAAAATATGTTGCAGAGAGTCACAGGGTCAGAGTTAATGTCCATGATGGATGGTTTCTCTGGTTATAATCAGGTCATGGTCAAGGAGTCATAACAATTCAAGACTGCATTCACCACTCCTTGGGGAACATATGTTTATGTTAGGATGCCTTTTGGCCTGACAAATGCAAGAGCTACCTTTCAAAGAGCTATGGATGTGGCCTTTGCATATTTCATAAACAAGTTCCTAGTAGTGTATCAGGATGATCTCACGGCATATTCAAAGAAGGAGGATCACCACTGTGAGCATCTTGAAAAGATTTTCATCAGAGCTCTAGAGTATGGGATTTCTTTGAATCCAAAGAAGTGTTCTTTTGGTGTTATAGAGGGCAAGCTCTTAGTGTATGGTGAAAATGTGACCACACTTCTATGAATCCTTACATGCAAGAAAAATCAAGAATGAGCCCTCACAAATCGATCCATAGCTCTCTATGCATGGAGTTGCAAGATTTGTAAAATTGCTCTCAACTAGAGCTATAAACTCATGACCTTGCTAGTCAGCCATACAATGAGAGATTCACAATGAAAATAAGGGCAACAATGTCAATATCTCCAATGAAATCAATATGGATGCAATGCAATGCAAATCTATATGACAATGCAAGTTAATCTATTGCATAAAAGGAAATCTAAGCTAATATGCCATGATAATGCAACTAAGAAAAGAAATATGCAACTACAATGAAATGCAATAACAAGTCTTCAAAGCTTGGATGTAGAATGTCTTCAAAGAGCTCCAAATGACCTAGAAAACCTGTAGCATAACATTAGCATGAAAACTTAAGATGTGAAAATGAAGAAGAGAGCTTTTCTTTTATAGGAAGTGAAAAGGAATGGACCATTGTGATTAAGAGGCAAAAGACTTAATCAATGGTGGAGAAAAAAAAGAAGCTTGATCCTTGTGCATAAATATCCTCCAATGAGAAAATAAGAGTTGACTTTATGTCCATATGAGAAAAAAAGTGTTTTTTCCTTTTTATAAAATAAGAATAAATGCTTTATTTGTGCAACTTAGGATAAGAAGAAAAAGGTGGGGCTTTTTATTTATTAAAAGGGGAGGAAATTCCTTTTAATTAAATAAAGGCTTAGGATAAAGTGATTTTATTATTTAATTAAAAGAGATTTTTATTTAATTAAAAGAGAGCATGTTCTCTTAATCAAATAAGATTTTTATTTTTATTTCTTTTAAATTAAATAAGACTCAAACCTTAGAAAATATCGAATTGATTATGATTTGATCAAGGAAATTGATATAATTGATATTGTTGATTTTTAAAAATATTGATTCAGGGATTTGATAAATTGCAGAAATGGGGCCCAAAGTCTAGGCGACCATTTTAGGGTGCATACACTTAGGACATATTGTGTCTAAGGATGGAGTGAGAATTGATCCAGAAAGGGTCATAGCAATAGACAAGCTCTCACCACCAAGAAATGTTAAAGGAGTACAGTCTTTTTTTGGGCAGGTAAATTTTCTAAGAAGATTTGTTACAAATTTTGCAGAAATTTGTATTCCCATCTCTAGGATATTGAAAAAAGATGCAAAGGTAGAATGGAATGAAGAAGCAGATGAATCTTTCAGAAGTATCAAACAGGCCATCAAGGATGCCCCTATTTTAAGAACCCCTGATTATGGTAAGCCCATGCAGATTTTCTCTTTTGCTTCTTATCATACGGTTGCAGTAGTCTTATTACAAAGGAATTTAGATGGATATGAGAAACCTATATCATTTTTTAGCAAGTCTTTACATGTAGCAGAACTAAAGTATGATATAGTTGAGAAGCAGGCTTATGCCTTAGTCAAAGCAGTCAAGGCTTTTAGGTGTTATCTTGTGTGAGCCAGGGTGGTTGCTTATGTCCCTAGTGCTGCTGTTAAAGATATATTAGTGCAACAAGAGGTATCAGGAAAAAGATGTAGATGGATCAACAGGATCCAAGAATTCAATATAGATATCCAGATTACAAAATTGGTGAGAGGCCTAGGCCTTGCAAAGTTGATGGCACAAAGTAATCTGATTTCTAATCATGTGAATATGCTAGAAGAGGAAGAGAGGCCATATATTTCTGATATGGATTATTGTGATTGGTATAAAGATGTCATCAATTACTTGCACAAATTGTTTCTTCCCCCTGACATGAATGAAAATAAGAGGAGGACTGTCAAGTTACAGTCAACAAGGTATGCCATTATACATGGTGAGTTATGGTGGAAAAGCAATGAAGTTGTATTGCTAAAATGTGTGGACCATGAAGGATCTAGGACTCTAATGGAAGAAATGCATCAAGGTGTGTGTGGAGGACACTACATGGAAAAGACCATAGCCCACAAAATTCTCAGGTCTGGATTTTGGTGGCCTACAGTTTTTAGAGACACACATCATTTTGTGAGGAAATGTGATGCATGCCAGAAGTTTGTAGGAAAGTTGAAATTTAGTGGGAATTTGCCACTCAGACCAGTCTCAGTTGAGGCCCCTTTTCAAAAGTGGGGTATTGATTTCATTGGTGAAATTCCAAACAAGTCTAGTGGTGGGCATTCCTATATATTAGTGGCAATAGACTATTTCACTAAATGGGTTGAAGCTATTCCCACTAGAAGGGCCACTAGTAAAGTAGTAATTGATTTTGTAATGCAGAATATTCTCACTAGATTTGGTTGCCCAGAGACAATTGTGGTTGATAATGCAATGTGTTTTAGATCACAGGAATTTGGTGATTTTTGTCAGCAGTATGGGATACACATTTCATTTTCTTCCCCATACCATCCACAAGGGAATGGCCAGGCAGAATCCAGTAATAAAAGTCTTATCAAGATTCTCAAAAGGGTGTTGGACAGAAATAAGAAAGCATGGGACTCAAAGTTATGGTGGGCATTGTGGGCTGACAGAGTGACTATAAAAAAAGCCATAGGTTGTGCCCCATTTGACCTGGTATATGGGATAAGTGCTAGATTACCTCAGAATAATTTGTTGCAAATGTATAGGTTCATCCAGGCATATGATGAAGATTTAAATGATGAGATGAGAATGAGAATGGATGAGCTAATCCAGTTAGAGGAAATAAGGAGGGATGGACATGAGAAAAATGAAAATTTGCAGCGACAGTGTAAAAATTTGTTTGATAAGAGAGCAACTCAGAGGAGTTTTGAAATTGATGATCTTGTTCTAATGTGGAATGCAAGGCTGGAGGATAAGGGAAAGCATGGAAAATTTGATCCTATTTGGTTGGGCCCTTATCTGATTGAGAGCAAGTGGGGAACAAATTCATATATTCTGAAAGATCTAACTGGTGGCACTTTGGAATTGCCTGTTCATGGACAATTCCTAAAGTTTTACTTCTCTTGAAGTATCCTTTCCATGAGCAGTAGTTAGGATTCTTCCCTAGGTCTCTTAGGGTTGTTTTTGGTTTGAAATTTTGTGGTCTGCTCTTCCAGTAGATTCTGTTTCCTCATTGTATCTGCGAGAGATACATGTCCCCAGAAAGAGCCACTGTTAGGCCATTTTTCCATGCATTACAAAATTTCGTGAAGATGGCCTCCTCCCTGCAAGTGTTTCATACTGTGCATGTCTTGCCCTGTATGTTTCATGTGTCACCTTGCTTCAGCCCAAGTCGCGTTTGCTAATGTGCAAAACCAAGAAAGATTTTCAATTTCTAAGGTCCGCGGGAAGCAATTTTTAAAATTCTTCCACAGTGTTGAAAACCCATAGTGTTTTTGAAAATCCATGATGTTTTCAACCTTTTTGGCCTGCATATAAACCCTCATTGTTTTCGGCTTCCTGGTTTACCTTTGTGTCATATTGAAAATTCTGTGTGTTTTCGATCTTTCACCGAAAACACTGTGTGTTTTCGACCTTGCATGTCCTCTTTTCTGCCGGCACTCCTTGTTCTTTTCTCTTAACCGCGCAAGTGCGATGATGTGGGGCTAGAGGGAGGAGATCAATGATCAGCGTGTGATCGCATGGAATATTCTTTCCCCATGCGATCATGTGCCTACCGTCAATTTTGTCTTTTCCAACGTTGCTTCTATTTGGTGGGCCCAATGTCAGAGGGGGGACAGATGGCACGTTCTTATTGGCTATTGCATGGCCGCATGTCAGACTTTTTTGACATGCGATCATGCGACCGCTTGCCATCTGTTCGCGTGGGTCCTGGTTCTTGGCAGTTGGTGGCTTCTTGGGTAGTGGTCCCAGAGGCGGACATGTGGCAGCCTGCGACAGGCTGTTGTATGATCGCATAGCCCAATTTTTGGCTATGTGATCATGCGACCACTTGCCATGTGTCTGTGGTGGTGTGTTGGTGTCTTGTCAGATGGGCCCATTGGCTTTTGTTGCAGAGGTATGCATTTTGTGCGGTGGGTCCAGATGTCATGCAGTGCTGAGATGGCAGTTTTCTTTTGGCTAGCAGATGGACATGTGGTGGTCTCATGGCCTTGTCGCATGATCACAAGGGCCATTTCCACGGCTTGCGATCATGCGACAGAACCCCCTGGTGTTGACTTCGTGCATTTGCGGTTACTATTTGCGGGTTGTCGCATGATCGCGTAGCCCATCTCCGTGCTATGCGATCATGCGACAACGGTCTAGTGACGCAGTTGTGGAGTTGTGCGGTGGTGATTATGCGTGGCAAGGTAATGGCCTATGGGTGGTCGCATGTTTGCATAGCCCATTTTCAAGCTATGCGATCATGTGACAGGGTGCCATGTGTCCCTGGGGCCCGTCTGTATTTGCTTGGTGGGCTTGCTGGCAGGTGGGGTCGTGGTGGTCTTTGATTTGATGGCTGGCAGGATGGTGGATTTGGAACATGGGCCCAGGTGGGGGATTTTCGGTGGTGTCGTGACGGCCAGCGGAGTGCATGGTAATGGCTTGTCGCATGTTCGCGTGAGCCAATTTTTTGGCTTGCGAACATGTGACAAACTATCTTGTGGCAAGCAGTCTGGCGTCGACGGTAAAGGGAGAAGGTTGTCGCATGTTCGCATAGCCCATTTCCGGGTTATGCGATCATGCGACCAAGCATAAATTGGAACTGATTTCCTATGGTGGTGAGAGATGTGACTACGCAGTTACGTGGTTGAGGGCGAATGGTTAAGAAACTTAATGCCCGCATAATGCATGTGACCGTTTGAGCTTGCTGAGTGTTTTTTATGGCATGAGGTACCGAAAATCAATTTTTGAGCGGCTGGAGTGGGCAGAATGGATTGTTAATTGCTGTGGCTTGACCCCTGTCATGTCTATGTTTATTTCTTGATGGGGTTAGGTGATTTTGAAATTTTGATTCTCAAGTGATCATTGCACTTGCTTTGTAACCTTGGTATAAAGGGATTTTTATGATCATTTTGAGAGCATTGGGAGTTAGTTTCTCAAACTTTTCGGGTTGTGAGTCTTCTGCCTAGTCTGAATTGTAATGTCGTCTCTTGATTCTTTGGCAATTTGAAAGAAAGTTATAGGTCTAAGCTGAGTTTGCAAGCAGGGTTCCTTTGGATGGATTGTATGCACTTGAGGATTATTCACACTTAATGCAGGCACTTGATTCTCATCTCTCCCTTGTGTCAACGTAGATGAATTTTGAACTTTCCAGTTCATTGCATAACAATTTGTGTATAGGTTTTCAATCTTGAGTTCTAGTCCAAGATTAGATTAAATGATGCTCCAGATGGGACCTAAATTTATCTCTTGTCTATGTAGGGATATTATGTAAGCAGTAGAGGAGATTGTAAATGTGTTTATGGCTTTGAATCTCAGGTATATTTCTGGTGTGTGTGTGTAGTCTGTCCAAGAAACCTTGCCCAATGGATGAGGCACTAGCCTAGATAAGTACTTCTTTGTTGACATGTCCTGACTGGTTGTTATATTTCAAACACATAAAATTAAGAACCATTCCCTAGATTTTCAGTATTTGGTTGTATGAGGTCCTATCCCATAGTGAAGAGGTGTCAATGAATGTGTGGTTATCATTTATACCCTCTTACTATCCAGTCATCTATTATATGAACCTAGTTTTTGGTGTATGAAGTCTATTTTATACTAGGTTAGGTGCACCCACCTTGGTTTTGCAGAGCCAGAAGCAGAAGAGGGCAGTCTTGTCCCTACAGTTGGTCTAGTTACCCTAAGACTTCATAGCAATTTTTGAGTTAACCATTCCTAAAATCCATCTGAGGGTATACTGGCAGCCTGTTAGAGCATAAGCGTCATTTTGGACACCAACATACATTATCAGCTTTGCACATTTGGGTGGAGATGAATGGGTGAAGAGAGATGTTTACAACTTTAAGAAATCCTCAACAACCATTGTAGAGACTTTGTTTCTTTTTATGAGACTTTTATTGAGCTATAAAGTAGAATCAAGAGTGGAAGAGTGTACCTATACATTGCAACTTTAGATTCAATTTTTTCCTTTAGAGGGTTTAAAGACGACCTTTGAGATTATTGTGAAGAAAACCTCTAAGTAGGACAATAGATAGAATTCCTTTAAGGAGGATACTTTGGGAGGATGGATCAGTTTTGTGGGAGAAGGAGAACCCTTGTCCCAATAAAAGGATATATTTACACCAATTCAGGATTCTAAAGAGGAGATTAAGGTTTCTCATGAGAAAATTATGGAAGAAATATTATAACTAAAAACAAATTAAATTTGATCTTAGGCTTATTCTTTCTTACCAACTTCTCAACATCATGAGAAGGACCTTGCTCTAAAGGTTTAACATTTTATTTCTTTACAATCCAAAGTTTCCTCCATAGTATTAGAGGTGGAAGGGGATTTATTATACTTATGACGCTCTTTCATATTTTACTGCTTCTTACATGAATATACCTTTCTTTCTTTTTGTTCATTAATTTGTATCTCTAACTAGATTAAAAAAAATTGATACATGTTGAATACTTCCTTTAGCTTTTTTGGATTTTGGTACTAACCAACTAGTTTTGGAGACTGTTGCACATGTTATGCATTGGAAAGTGTTGGTGGCAGAGACAATCTTAATGTATTTCAAACTCTCATACGCGAAGCCCACCCAGAAAAGTGCGACACCCACATAGAGACTAGAAGTGGCAATAACCAGCCTTGGCAGAGATAATCATCGGAGAACTTTTCAAAATGTGAATTTCTCAGAGATATCAAGTAGACTTGTTGACGATAAAACTATGTTGACTGTAGACCAGTTTAGCACACATTTCTCATCTCCAAATTTTTCGGATATTCAAACATAAAAAATATAACGATGATGTCTCTGGTGTCATTTTTTTACTTTATTAATACCCTAGCTTTATATATATAACTATATTTTTATATACTTTAAAAGTCTTTATATTGACAAAGATGGAGGAAATATTGATAGGTTATATTTTTTCTATCTCTATCTATATATTCATGTTATACTTATTGTGAAATCTACAAGTATTATATAACTATTTTCTATTATAATAATAACTAGCAATCGCACTTTAGTGTGCAATGGGTACGCCGCATTAATAAATAAAATAATATTACATATTGTAAACATAAAAATAAATCTAATGAAAAATAAGTTTATAGATACATTAAATATATAAAGATCACAAATACTATAAGTTTCATAGATAATATTAATTGCATATAAATATAATGTACAATTATTTTTTATTTATGTTATTAAAAAGTATATATTATAAAGTATATCATATTAAATATAATATCATCTTAAAAATACATTTTATAATTTGTAAATATTAAATATTATATATGATAATCAATATAGTTCAATTATTTTTATGTTTAATAAACTTCATTTATAATATAATATATAAATATAACTAGAATGTTAATTTAATGAATTTCATAGCATAATTTCTATTCTATGGAATATTATTTTAAATATCTATAATCTCAAAAATCTTTTGCACTATTGTTTATTAATATTGCTATTGCTATTGTTTTTCTGGATTTGATTGTGTAAAATATATCTCCATCAATACTTGAAATCACACTACATGATCTATCATCCAGATAATTTAGTGTGATTCAAAATGTTGATGGAAACTATTTTTACACAATCAAACTTAGAAAAACAATAGTATTCTAATGGATTGTGGAAATCTTATAGCTCTAATATTATTAATGTTTATTAATATTCTATGTAGAAGAAAATGATCAAATTTTGTAATAAAACTTGCCAAAGTAAATATATCCTTACTTTCCCGTGGGAATTACACTACTCAGGTTGAAGAGTTAAACTTATATGTTAATTTATCTGTAGACAGTGGCTGAACTCCATCATATTTCACTGGTGGCTTTCAATACATCGCTTGTTTCCACCTTCACCATCCAATACTCCTATCCCAAGCTTGTCTCCCTCGGGATTCTTCCTTATGATGGTAGAATAATTTGCATGGTTTCTTTTATATATAGCTTGATGAGTATACCTTTGATCTAAGTCGATTTCTAACTATTAATGTTGAAGGTATTCCAAAGGAGGATACAATACAAAATTATCTTCCTTCTATGCTGTCGTTGAAATCTGCTCATCGAGTGCCTTTGAATCTGGAGGAGAATAATTGTTTATGCACGAGATTCACATGGGAAAAGAAGCGACAAAGGTTGAGGATGTTGTTCAACACGTTCTACGAGCTAGAACCTAACATAGTTGATGATTTGTCCAAAGAAGTGGGTGCCTATCCCATTAGTAAAATTAGAATATTTTGATATTTCTGAATCAAATTACTCTAATACTCATTTCCTAATTTGTTCTAATGTTAAGTTTCTTTTATGAAAACATCTATCCAAACCTAACAAAAGACCCCAACATGTAATGGTAATTAGACCCCAACTTGTTTTGTTAAGAAATAACTCAACAACTTTTGAAACATTAAAATATGATACAATTGAGTGATTATTTTGGGCTAATCACGTGAATTTTTATTAGGCTGTTCTTGAAACATTAAAATATGATACAACTGAGTGAGTATTTAGGGCTAATCATGTGAATTTTTATTAGGTTGTTTTTGATGATTTGTCCATAGTTAGCAAGCCCAACCAATGTTTATTGATTATAAAAACAGATCGCCGATTGACAATATATTTAATATGAATCTTTCCTTTTAATGATGCAATAATATAGTAGAAGCATTTTAGATAATATATTTTATGAGCTATGGCCATAATAATGTCACATTTATTTTAATCGGGTTTATAGTGAAAAATAACTAAATTAAATCGTAACGTGATAATGATACTTAAGGGAAGTATTTTTCAATTAAAAGCATATGCAAAATCTTGTGCCTTAACCTTGTTCTTAAATAAATTTTAATTAAATAAAAAAGTCTAAATACAAATGATAAATAAAATATCAAAGGAACCACCCTTCTCTCTTACTAAATTTGTGTCTTGCAATGGCCCAACAACTACTGTTTCACTGCCACGCATCAGTTTAAAGGTTTCATTGTGCAGACCCACAACACACATCACACATGAGCTCTATTTTTGACACTTCAGTGGATGAGCTGGACGGCACACAAAATGTGATGACTCCCTAGACCCCTCATCAATAGGTGAGGAAACGTAAAAAAAACCAAAAATAGATATTCTAAAAAGAGGATCATCTTCTGCGCATGGATGAATGCCATATTCCGCATTGAAATATTGAAGATTTACGTGGTTTAATCATAATCATGCCCAAAACCTAGTCTAGTTCTGAATGCCTCTGGTTTTTAACTATGAGAAGTGAATGGGAAAGGGGCAACCCAGGGAAAATTTGGATTTATACATTTGATGGGTTGAATTGCATTTGAATAAGAAAAGAGGAGGTGATATATTTCTGCTAGTTAACAGGAAGGTTCTGGGTTCTGTCGATGTGGCAAAGAATGAACTTGTTTGACACGTAGGAGTGGCCTCTTGTAAACATTGCCACATATGTGCAGTGTCAAACCTAATCTGTAATGACAAAGTAGTAACCCACAATATGAATTTTTAGGAGACAGTTCTTCCTAGGCAATAGCTTCTTTGTGCTCAAAAGGACAAAACAATCCCACAAATCCAATCGGTTTCTTCTCCAATTCAAGATGTTCAAACTCCCCTTCTCTTTATTTCATTTTCTTGTATTCCTATGCTGCTTCAGTTTAGCAGCCCTTATTAAAAATGGTAAGCAATCTTATACACCCAATTCTTCTTCTCTTGAAAATCTACTATAATTTTCTGATTTGCATTGATAGACATTATAATGTCACTGATAAATGTTGTAATTTGGACAGGGTTGCTGATGTATGGAATAGAGATCATCGGTTCAAAATCATTTTCCTTTTGGAAGATCAGAGGTTCTGTGGAATACATCCCATCTGGGTATAAGCAAGGATACATGCTGCTTGTTGTCCCTCAGGGAGCACGTGCTGCAAGGCTAGGGAAAGAGGCACAACTGAGCTAAAGAGTGGAAGTCCAGAAGGGTTCTCTTTATTCATTCACATTTAGTGTGGCTCGAACTTGCACCCAAGTGGAGATGGGAACCTTGAATGTCTCTGTTCCATCAGAGGTAGGGTAACTGAAACTTCTAGGCCGGCTGTACTATTACAATCCAGCATCAGGCAAACTAAGATCATTGCCTTCCATTGTGCCTCAGTAATATCAGAGACACCAATCTACCCATTAAATCATTGTAGAAAAGCACAATGGACACTAGTCAACAAGCTTTGCTAAATGAAACTATGACCCATTGGAGCACAATCACTCCATACAACAATATTCCTAGCAGCGTGATCTTTGTGGACTATTCTACAACTAGCTTTTTCACCTTCATTTGGAGAAATTGTTGTTGCAGAATCTGGGTCTCCTGCGCCTGCTGCAAATCTCTCAAATGTCTTGTCCAAAAATCTTCTATCCTAAAACAACGCCAAATCAAAACCTAGAAAACTAAACTACTACCCCTTCCGAAACATGGGGCCTGGCCTCTATATTTAGCGAGCACAAAACCAGGCTTATATTATCTCAACCGTCTTTTATTTCCTGAACAACACCTTGAACTACAAGAGACCGAACAAATATGCTTCGACATTACAAGAGAGGCAAAATTTCCAACTCTGGATTCAAAATGCAATACACAAAAATAATTGTACAGACTAGTAAATGCGAATAATATCGGCTACCAAAGTTGATGATGATAAATGGAAAATGCCCAGTGGGTAGAGGAAGGAAGGTGTACACCAATGTGATGCGACACATGCGAGGCCTACATATACAATGACATTAATACCACCTATTGCATCATCTGGCTTCTTGATCCATGTCTTTGACATCGGTACCAGGGGCCAATCACAGTGCGTCATCTTGTGTGTCTCGTTGCCCAAGATGAGGAGGATTGTAGCATTGAGGTTTATGATGAGATCTGTGACAAGGCGCAGGCATTGAAGAATTATACTGGCATCCCTTCAATATCTGCGTTCACTTAAAATATTCCACTAAAACAACGAATGGCAAGGATCGTTTCAATGGTAGTCATTTTTGTCTGTAGTCATTTCAACTGTCAGATGCGAAAATCAGCTCAAGCCTTTTCAAAAAAAAAATGCCTATGGTGTAATTATACTAGAAATATTATTATTATCATACCAAACAAGGATATTTTCCTAATATTTATGTTGTTTGTATATCTTTTACAGTCGTTTATTAGAATATTTAAATAAAATTAAACTTTTTACAGACGTAATTTTTTTTAGAGGGGTAAATGCTTTGATCTAGAGCTATGAACCAGTGAGGTAAAAAATGGGGGACCTCATCCCCAATTTGATTTGAACCTTGATGGAAAGAACAACACAACAACTTAACCATCACAACATGTCACTGTTGGCTTTAAAGATATAATTAACTACTTATGTGTTTCACCTATCTCAATATCCAAGAGCAGCTAATTTTAATACTCAATATTACATTATAGTTTTCCAAATTGCGTAGAATTTTCAAAATGAAAAATAAGAAATTACTTTGAAAATTGGTAGCCTTTTAAAAAAAAAAAATTGGTCATTTTTCTAAATAGTAAATATATTTCCACTACTATAATTAATAAATGATTGGTCATTCACCATAGTAAATATAATAATTATTTAATTTTAACATATTAAAAAAAAAAAAATGATAATTATTTTTTAAATTAGGTAGTTAATAATTATAATTTATATATAGTATAATTAAATGAATTAAAATATAATTTTTTAAAGCTCAAAATACAAAATGTATAGCTTTTTTATTAAAGATATCTAACGAGGACTTAATGGGCATTGTGGCTGTAATGTGTAAAACAAAGCTCAAAATACAAAATGTATAGCTTTTTTATTAAAGATATCTAATGAAGACTTAATGGGCACTGTGGCAGTAATGTGTAAAACACACACACACACACAAAATATTGATTAGGGAAATGAAAAATGTGTAGGGAGCAGGCTTGGAATTTGATAGTCACCCCTATCTGTCATATGATTTTTTATGAGGGTTTGGTCATTTTAGTGCCCTTCATTTTATATTTTAATCAAAATATTGATTGCCAGTTTTTTTTAATTTGTAAATAATTTATATTAAATTCTTTTAATTTTAAAATATTCTAAATTAGTAATAATATATAATAATCCATTGTAGAAATTTTTATCTATGATAAAAAGAATATAAAATTAAAAATAATTATAAACTAGCAATATATGCAAAAATCTTAAATTTACTAAATAATTTTTTAAACTTCATATACTTTATTTTAAAAAAAATCTAAATTTATATGATATATAATAACCAATATAGACATATATATTACATACTAATATTACATGATGATCGCCTGATAATTTTTCTTTTTATAAGTTAATAACTAGTTGGGCCAGCTCCCTTTTAACTATATCAAAGATGGATTACATAGTTTATACTAGTACTGGAGGACTTAGATTACATTCATACAAAATTACTACTCACTATATCCATAACTAACACCATATTCAGTATATTAATTGAACACAAACCACACCCAACTCTATGAATATAATATTTTTCATAAAAACTTTCAATATATAATCCCATTCAATAGATAATGTAAGATCAAATTCACCATATATTTCCTCTATTACCAAGGCATCAAATTCTCTCTGTCATTTCAATTTGATGTAGATTCTAATACAACACCTTGAAGTCATCACTAAAATTCCACTTTTAGTACATCTCTTGAATAATTAACCTCTTATGGATTTTTATGTTGTACAATAAGTGCTTTAGGAAATGTTAATCTAATGAAAGTAAGTTATGCATCCATGGCTTAGTTGTCTTTACAATTTGGAATTGATCTTACTAGTAGGTTGTGTAGCATTATCTATAATATTAATTAGTGGAATTGGTGGCATTGACATAGAATACTAAATCAAACTAGCTTGATATTGCAAATTGTATGTGAGATAATCTACTCTCTTTAGCTTCCTTGTCCATGCTCTCTCTCTCTCTCTCTCTCTCCACCTTTTTGGTTTAAAAAAGATGCAAACTTTCAGAAGTCCTTAACAACCATTGTGGGGATTTTTTTTTCTTTTTGTGATATTTTGATTGAGTTATAATAGTGAATCAAGAGTGGAAGGATCTACCTATGTTGCAAATTTAGATTTAATTTTGTCCTTTAGAGAGCTTTGTTTTGAAGGGGAACTTTGAGATTATCACATGAAGAAAACCTCTAAGAAGGAGAGATAGATTCCTTATGTTGGGTATACTTTGGAAGGATGGATATTTTGTGGGAGGAGGAGGATTCTTGAAAAGAGAAGGATATCTTTATACCTAAGAGATGGGTTCTCATGAGAAGAGTGTGAAGAAAATTTTTATAACTAAACATTTTCACTCTCTTAATGGCTAGGAGAAAAAAATATTTTGATCTTAAGCTTCTTACTAATTTCTCAACACCATGAGAAGGCTCTTACTTCAAATGTTCAATATTTTTCTGTTTCAAGAGTGTTCTACATAATATTAGAGGTGGAAGGGTATTTTTTCTACTTAAGAAGACCCTTTCACCTTTTACTTCATCTTTGATGAATCTAGTTTTGTTTCTTTCTGTTTATTAATTTTATTTCTAATTAGGTTAAACTCTATTTTTGTTCTTTGGATTCTTCCAATGTCTCATTATTTTTATTTCATTGATATTACTTTTTTTATTAATTAAATTTGTTTATTTAAATCTACATATTACATTATAGGTAGTCAAATTATAGATAGTTTATTCATATAGCCCAAACATGAATAGATTGGAAGGTAAAAGGGAAACCATTAAGGAGTCTCAAATAACTAGGGATTGTGGATTCATTCCAAAATACATTAAATGCATGCATTATGTTCCTTGCAACAAATTATTTGAGCCTGTTTTAAGGAATTCTATGGTAAACTATCTTTTGGTTTTTCTCCTAGTTAATAAAACATTTCGACACACATTAATAAAATGTAAGCGTCATACTTGGATCTTAACAAGATTAGATTGACCGTTAAGCTTCACGCTTGAAAATCTCTTGATAAAATGATACAAAAGCTATGTAATAGTAAAGAATGGAAGCTATACAAAATCAATTTATAATATCAATGAGCAATAGAAATATCACACAACTTTTTGTTTCACCCACGGTTGGAATGTGGGGAAAATTAACAATATTTGAAATAAAGGAGGGGTGAAAATTTATTCAAACTGGAAGAGAAACAAGAACAAATAAAGAAGGGCATCAAACATCCCTATCAAGATCAACCAAGTGATCAAGTTGATGGGACAAGCCCATCAGAAGTTGAGTCTTATCAACAATATTCCAATTACACATATGGTCAGAAGCCCACTTCGCTAGACAATCAGCAACACTATTCCATTCCCTGGGAATATGACTGAAAGTAATAGACGCTAGAGAAGTACACAAATTATGAATCTGGTCTGCAATCAAAGCTAACTTCCAACTAACAACTTCAGAATGTTGCTGATTCAAAAGACGTATCACCACTTGTGAGTCAGATTCACAAATAAGCCTTCTCCAACCAAGGTCACAAGCATTCTTCACAGCATACAAAATAGCTATGGCCTCCATCAAGTTGTTAGTGTGATGACCTTTATAAATTGAAAACACAAACTAAACATCCCCCATACTATCTCTACCAACACCACCAATGCCAGCAGGACCTGGATTGCCCTTGGAAGACTCATCCATGTTGATTTTAAGAATACCCTGCAAAGGGGCACTCCACTTCCCCACCCTATTTATCTTTCGCAAGGGATGTATACACATCTTTCTTAGCAGCTTTCCATGTGAGGGGGGGATATTCAAGCGATTATTAAAAATATTCTCCCTTGGTTCCATGGCCTCAAAAGTGTCACATTTTGCAGAAACAATTTCCCCCAAAGAATGGAGAATTTTCCACCATAAGTAAGGAACCTCCAAAAACTCATCCTTAAAGATACGACAGTTCCTCTCCAACCAGATATGCCAAATAATAAAGGAGGGTCCAAGAGTCCAAGAAACTTGAAGAAAAGAAGTTTCTATAGGAGCCTTACCCCAGTGAGCAAAGAAATCTGCCAGTGAGGAAACATGCCAATAGGATTGGTTCCACACATTCCACCAAGAGTGCCAAATATGTCTAGTGAAAGAGCTTTGGAAAAAGAGATGAGAGACATTTTCTTCACTAGTCCGGCATAGAACACACATTGAGGGTCCTTGGAAGCCACACTTGCATAAATTGTCCCACATAAGGCACTGGCTATGGACAACCAACCACATAAAAAAATTGCATTTGGGCCAAGAAAACTTGTGCCAGACTTGCTTCCACCAAGGCACGTGAATGTCCTCCAATGTCTATCGGAGAAGCTTGACATATCCTGCAAACACTAAAAATTTCCCAGATAAATCCTTGTTGTCCCAAGAAGGAACATCATTACCAACCAAAGTAGTACACTCACGAGACTGCAAAAAACAACTCCTTCCTATCCTCCTCAGAGCCTCCTAGAGGCCATTCAGAAGGGTGTTTCCAACGAAATGAAGGAGCCAAACCTGTAACATACCCTATCTTATAAAAATCAACCGTGTCCCAACTAGTAGCACTAAAATTTTGATAGAGGGCATGAAGTTGAGGATGAGTGGAAAGGATAGGAGGGTGCCCATCCCAAGAGGCAAGCCAAAATAGAGCTTGTGATCCCGAATGACAAATCCAAAAGAGACCATCTTTAACCAACTGAGCTCCAAACTTTAGTGTATTCCAGATCATGGATCCTCTCCCTTCTAGAGGAAAGCAGTGAAATTCAACCACATCAATATTTGGAAAATACTTATGGGTAAGAATACGAGCCCAAAGTTGATGCTAGTTAGTACACCAATGCCAATAAAGCTTTGCAGCGAGAACCTATCCATTTAAAATAGTTGATCGTAAGCCAAGGCCACCCTCCTTCTGAGGTCTACACACTGTTTCCCATTTAACTAGAATCCATTTACAAGTTGAAAGGTTCCCACTCCAAAGGAATTGACAGGACAGAGCATCAAATTCTGGAAGAAAATATATAGGAGCATCTTGAACAAAACACTTGTAAATAGGAAGGGCTTGAATAATCGACTTTAATAGAGCCAGGTGAGCAACAATTGATAGCCATTGATGAGTCCAATGATTAACCTTTTTTCATAGTTTATCAAGAAAAACTTGCCAGGAAGATCTAGGATGTCTACAATAGTAAGAGGAATACCCAAATAAACAAAGTGAAGAGACCCAATCCAAAACCTCAAAATAGCAACAATATGCCTTTGAATAGCCTGGGGAGTATTGAAGAAAAAATGGAGGATTTGTTCTCATTAACTTTATGACCTGAAGCTGCAAGATACACATCCAAAGCATGCCTAAAAGAAGTAGCTTCCTGAAGACGAGCATGTCCCATAAACGAAGTATCATCCACAAATTAAAGATGTGAAAGAGGAGGCAAGCTAGCACCCCATTTCCACCCATGAATCAAACCCTGGTGAACACGAAGCTTAAGAAAGCGGCTCAAACCCTTAGCCAGAATGATAAATAGGTAAGGCAAAATAGGGTCCCCTTGGTGAAGTCCTCTACAGGAACCAAAGGGCTCTGAAGGAACACCATTTACAAGAACAGAAAAAGAAGCCGAAGTAACACAACTCATAATCTAGTTCACCCACTATTGGCAGAAACCAAAGGCCAAGAGAATCTTTTGGAGAAAACTCCATTTGACTCTGTCATAAGCCTTAGCCATATCCAATTTAATGAACATAGATCTCTCTTTTGATATATGCATAGAATGAATAACTTCAGAAGCAATAACAATCCCATCCAGAATTTTCTTACCAGCCACAAAACCGCCTTGTTCCTCTCAAATCACAACTGGAAGGCATGTCTTGAGTTTGTCAGTAATCAATTTGGTGATAATTTTGTACACAACATTACAAAGAGCAATGGGACAAAGGGAGTCAAGATTGTCAGCATCTTCTTTCTTGGGGATAAGAGTCAGTAAACTAGAGTTCAATGCACGAAGCATTTGCTTATTCTGAAGGGATTCCTTAACCACCTCCAAGAGATCCATATTAATAATTTCCCAAAATTCCAGAAAGAATTCCATAGGGAAGCCATCTGGGCTTGGAGCTTTACCTTTATTCATCCCAAACACAACCTCTTCAAGTTTTGACATCAAAATTGGATGAATAAGAGAATCATTCATTGCATTGGTGATAAGAGAGGGAATACAAGAAAGTATCGAGTTCTCCTCCTCAGCTGTAGGTCGAGAATCCTCAGCAAAAAGGGTAGAATAAAATTGAAGGGCTTCTGATGCAGGAGCATCTTGGGTGTAAGAGCAATCTTGCATCACCCAAAAAAAAATATTTATGTTTTTTATATTCAATAAGGGCTATTTTGTGCAGAGCTGCTATTTATGGAAAGTTACTATTTTTGGTAATTTTTGTATGTGCTCAGAATGATGTGATTTCTTTCTTGGAGGTTCATTTTGGTCATATAAGTCTCCCAGTAAAGTTTCATTGCCAGATCAAGTGTATATTGGAAGATATTGAAGATTTTCGGTATTGGCAGCAGGGTACAAAAACTTTGAACTCAGTTTTGAAGGCTTTAGAGGCCCCGGATGAGGTCGAAAATTTGGGTGACGAGCGCTTGCGCCGGTCAAGCCTGTAGAGCGCTTCGTGGTGTTTCCGAAATGAGGTTATAATAGCCGATCGGGTCAACTGGTGATGACTTATGGTCTTCAGAAGTTGGGCCACCTAAATTGGCAAAAAATGATTTTCTTCAAAATTTATGTTCAGGTTTCAAAGGTTATCTTGAGCTGACTATGATGTAATAAAATGTAAAATAAAATAATTCTAAGTTTGGTCGGCCTTATTGGCTAAAATTCTGGAACCTTCCCGGGCGGTGGAAAATTGCCTATATAAGGAAGGCTGTATTATTGTCTTAGGCAGTTCAGAATAGTTCTGGGTAGTAGATCTGGGTATTGATTCGAGGCTTTGTCCTATAGAATATTGTAAGGGATTGCCCATGTGGCTTTGCATATTGTAATTCTGAAAGTTTGTAATTCCACATTTGTGGAGATAATAAGAAGCCAATTTTCTGTTCTTGCATATTATTGTTGTTGTTTCTCTAATTCTGTTATGTGTTTGTGGTATTAAGGGGAGCACCCTTCATCAAGTGGTATCAGAGCAGGAGTTCCTGAGTGTGTAAATAGATCACCGACTGTGAGGCAGTTTGCACCAGGACCGTGGTTAGGGTTTCAGCGTGCATCACAAAAATGCCTCCACGAAGGGAATGTGGTGGAAGAGTTGGTGTTGTAACACCTGAGGTTAGAGAGCTGCAGAGAAAAGTGCGAGCATTGCAAGAAGAGATTCACAGAGGAATGAATCTTAATGTCAGAGATGAAAGCGAGGATGAAGCCGAAGAAGAATATCAAGAAGGAGAAGAAATTGTGAACCAAGAGGAAGAAAGAATTTTTCGGGCCATTTCTAAGATTGGAAAAAGACCTAAGATTGAGGTTCCTAAATTTTTTTGAAATCTTAACCCAAAAGAATTGATCGACTAGATCAATGAATGTGAGGAATATTTTGAGTATGAAGATGTTAAGGATCTTGATAGGGTCAAATTTGTGAAGGCTAGACTGAAAGGTCATGCGAAGATATGGTGGCAAGAGATTCAGTTGGAGTGAAATAGAAGGGGAAAAGAGAAAATCACAAGATAGAATCGGATGGTGGATAAATTGAAGCGACAGTTAATTCCTGTTGATTATGAGCTTGACCTACTGAAGAAAATGCAGAGTTTGAAGCAAGCAGGAAGATCTGTTCAGGAGTATACAGAGGAGTTCTATCGACTTCTCATCAGAACAGACCATGCAGAAGCTGATAAGAAGAAAGTTGCCCGATACCTTAATGGGATAAGGCCAAGCATTTAGGAGGAGCTGAATCTGGTTCAAATGAATAGTATTGAAGAGGCATACCAGTTTTCCCTAAAAGTAGAGGAAAAGATGAACAAAAAGTTTGAGAGTAGACAAAACGGAAGAGGTCGCGGTGGATGATCTGGTCGACGGTCATATGGTGGCCAAAATGAAGATCCGAAAAAAGAAGGATGAGGCCAGTAGCAGTCAGAATCAGCGAGGAAATAATTTCAATCGCTTTCAGGATCAGAATAATAGAGATCAGAGAGGAAGAGGAAGAGGACAAGGATCTGGAAGAGGTGGCTTCTGTGGAACATGTTTTCACTATGGAGAAGAAGGTCATAGGGCATTTGAATGTCCTCATCGCCAAGGCAGAACAGACAGGAGAAATGAAGGGCAGGCCAGAGTTGCACATGTAGATGAAGATGCCAGATCATCAAATTTTAAAGATGTTGAAAGAGGAGAAACATTGATTAACAGAAGAGTCCTGTTGAGTGGTGAGAATGAACCTAAGCAAAGGAGGAGCCTGTTTCGCACTAGGTGCAAGTGTGAAGGTAAATGTTGTGATGTGATTATTGATAGTGGAAGCACTGACAATTTGGTGTCAGAAGAGATGGTGACAAAGTTGAAGCTCAAGAGATAGAAACACCCACATCCATATCAGATTGCCTGGGTACAGGATGACCACAAGGTCATGGTCAATGAACAATGACTGGTGAAGTTCAAGATTGGCGGATACCAAGATGAGGTATTGTGTGATATCATATCTATGGATGCATGTCATATATTGTTGGGTAGACCATGATAGTTTGACAGATGTGCTGTACATGATGGTCGTGCGAATACCTATTCCCTGACAAAGGATGGAGTGCGACATAAGTTAAAACCATTGAAGGAGACTGAAGAAAAGGTATGTGGTAATGCAAGGATAACTTTTGTTGATGGAAAAAATTTCCTAGATGGTATGAGGCATGAGCATGTATGTTTTGCTTTAATTCCAAAAGCTGGTAAAGAGGAAGTAGAAGATGTTCCTGTAGAAGTTGCAGATTTGTTGAATGAGTTTTAGGATATTGTATCTGATAATGTTCCTGATGGATTACCACCAGTCAGGAAGATCAGTCATCAGATGGACTTGATCCCAGGACTGAGTTTTCCGAATAAGGCAGCACACAGAATGACACCTGCAGAAAGTGAGGAGTTGAACAGACAAGTACATGAACTGTTACAGAAAAGATTGATCCGTGAGTGTCTAAGTCCCTATGCTGTACCAATGGTATTAGCACCAAAGAAGAATGGAGAATGGAGGATGTGTACAGATTCTAGGGCAATAAACAAGATCACAATCAAGTACATGTTTCCATTGCCATGAATGGATGATATTATAGACTGTTTGAGTGGAGCTATGTATTTTTTCAAAGATAGATCTGAAGAGTGGATATCATCAGATTCAGATCAGAGAAGGAGATGAATCGAAGACTGCCTTCAAGAAAAAGGAAGGACTATATGAGTGGTTAGTCATGCCTTTTGGGCTAACCAATGCACCAAGCACTTTCATGCGGCTCATGAATGAGGTTCTGAAAGAATTTTTGGGTAAGTTTGTCATTGTTTATCTAGATGATATTTTGATTTTTAGCAAGACATTGGAGGAACATATGATGCATATTCGTATGGTGTTTGAGAAGTTGAGAGATGAGAAATTGTTGATTAATTTGAAGAGGTGCAGTTTTGTGAAGAAAAAGTTAGTGTATTTGGGATTTGTAGTTTTAGCAGAAGGTCTAAAAATGGACCCAGAGAAGGTACATGCTATCCTTGAATGGCCTACTCCAAAAAGTGCTACTGAGGTAAGATCTTTTCATAGTCTAGCTAGCTTTTACAGAAAGTTTATCAAAAATTTTAGTAGTATTTGTGGACCCATGACTGAAACAATGAGAGGGGATAGAAAAGAGTTTAAGTGGACTAATGGGGTAGAAAAGAGTTTTCAATTGTTGAAACAAAAAGTTACAAAACAACCTGTTTTAGCACTTCCAGATTTTAATAAGGTGTTTCAAGTAGATTATGATGCTAGTGGTACTGCAATAGGAGCTCTTATGAGCCAAGAAGGTAAACCTATTGCTTATTTCAGTAAGAAGTTAAATGATGCCAAGAGAAAATATTCTGTTTATGATCAGGAATTTTATGCTATAGTTCAGGCATTGAAAAAGTGGAGGCACTATCTGCTTCCTAAGGAGTTTGTTTTGTATACTGATCATCAAGCTTTGCAATATTTGAATAGTCAAGGAAAATTGAATCAAAGGCATTTGAAATGGGTTGAGTTTTTGCAGAGTTATACATTTGTTTTGAAACACACGAGTGGAAAGTCTAATAGGGTTGCAGATGCTCTTAGCAGAAGGCAACTATTGCTGACAGAAATGCAGATTGAAGTGGTTGGGTTCAAGGAACTCAAAAATTTGTATCCAGAGGATCCTGATTTTGGTGAAGCTTGGAAAGCTTGTACAGAACCTGTTACTCTAGACAGGATGAAATGGTTCGATTTCATCATCCAGGATGATATGCTATTCAGAGGGAGTCAGTTGTGCATTCCATGAAGTTCTATGAGGGAGAATCTCATCAAGGAGAAGCATAGCGGAGGATTGGCTGGACATTTTGGTCGTGATAAAACCCTTGGTTTGGTTAGTGAGAATTATTATTGGCCACAGTTGCAGCAAGATGTGAAGAAGTTTGTACAGAGTTGCAGAGCATGTCAGATGGCGAAAGGAGTGAAGCAGAATACAGGGTTGTATCAGCCATTACCTGTACCACAGAAGCCTTGGGAGGATATCAGCATGGACTTTGTTCTTGGTTTACCGAGGACTCAGTGGGGACATGATTCAATTTTTGTGGTGGTTGGCAGATTTTCAAAGATGACACATTTCATTCCCTGCAAGAAGACTAATGATGCTATTCATGTAGCAGAATTGTTTTTCAGAGAAGTAGTGAGACTTCATGGTTTGCCAAAGACCATAGTTTCAGATTGGGACACTAAGTTTGTTGGATATTTCTAGCGTACATTGTGGAAGAAGTTGAAGACAAATTTGAAGTTCAGTTCATCACATCATCCACAGACTGATGGACAAACAGAGGTGGTGAATAGGTGTTTAGGAAATTTGCTGAGTTGTTTGGTTAGAGATAAGCCAACAGGATGGGATTTGATTTTACCATAGGCGGAATTTGCATATAATAATTCTGTCAACAAGAGCACTGGTAAATCACCATTCCAGATTATATATGGAAGTAGTCCAAGAAATGCATCTGAATTGAGGAAGATAGATAAAGGAGAAACAAGTAGTGCTGAAGCTGAAGATTTTGCAAAACACTTGAAGAACATCCATGGGGAGGTGAGGAATCATATTACCAAGATGAACGCACAGTATAAGGCTAAGGCAGATGAGAAAATGAGGTATAAGGAATTTTAGGTTGGTGATGAAGTCATGGTTCATTTGCGGAAGGAGCGGTTTCCAGTTGGTACATATAACAAGCTGAAAATGAAGAAGTTTGGACCATGTAGGATACTGAAGAAACATGATTCAGGAAATGCATATGAGGTAGAATTGCCTACTGAGCTAAATATTTCACTAGTGTTTAACATTTCAGATCTGACAGAGTATCATGAAGGAGGTGTTGAAGATGAGATCACAGCAGCACAGTGGAGTATTCCAACAACTAGTTCAGACACTAAGGAGATCGAAGATATACTAGACAGTCGTGTTAGCAGAAGCACAAGGAACATGACATATGAAGAATATCTGGTCAAGTGGAAAGGATGACCTATTGAAGATTCATCATGGCTGACAAAGGAGGAGGTTAGCCATCTTGGTTTTCCTCTGCACACCTAAGTCGTGATAGGGTCACTTCTCAAATTACCCTGGGTGTCTGATGCAGGAGCATCCTAGGTGTAAGAGCAATCTTGCATCACCCAAAAAAAAATATTTATGTTTTTTATATTCAATAAGGGCTATTTTGTGCAGAGCTGCTATTTATGGAAAGTTACTATTTTTGGTAATTTTCGTATGTGCTCAGAATGATCTGATTTCTTTTTTGGAGGTTCATTTTGGTCATATAAGTCTGCTAGTAAAGTTTCATTGCCAGATCAAGTGTATATTGGAAGATATTGAAGATTTTCGGTATTGGCAGCAGGGTACAGAAACTTTGAACTCAATTTTGAAGACTTTAGAGGCCCCGAATGAGGTCAAACATTTGGGTGACAAGTGCTTGCGCTGATCAGGCCTGTAGAGCGCTTCGTGGCATTTTCGAAATGGGGTTATAATAGTCGATCGGGTCAACTGGTGATGACTTATGGTCTTTGGAAGTTGGGCCACCTGAATTGGCGAAAAATAATTTTCTTCAAAATTTCTGTTTGGGTTTCAAAGGTTATCTTGAGCCGACTATGATGTAATAAAATGTGAAATAAAATAATTCTAAGTTTGGTCAGCCTTATTGGCTAAAATTCTGGAACCTTCGCGGGCGGTGGAAAATTGTTTATATAAGGAAGACTGTATTATTGTCTTAGGTAGTTCAGAATAGTTCTGGGTAGTAGATCTAGGTATTGATTCGAGACTTTGTCCTACAGAATATTGTAAGGGAATGCCCATGTGGCTTTGCATATTGTAATTCTGAAAGTTTGTAATTCCACATTTGTGGAGATAATAAGAAGCCAATTTTTTGTTTTTGCATATTATTGTTGTTGTTTCTCTAATTCTATTATGTGTTTGTGGTATTAAGGGGAGCACCCTTCATCAATTGGTATCAAAGTAGGAGTTCCTGAGTGTGTAAATAGATCACCGACTGTGAGGCAGTTTGCACCAGGACCATGGTTAGGGTTTCAGCGCACATCACAAAAATGCCTCCACGAAGGGAACGTGACGAAAGAGCTGGTGTTGTAACACCTAAGGTTAGAGAGATGCAGAGACAAGTGCGAGCATTGCAAGAAGAGATTTGTAGAGAAATGAATCTCAATGTCAGAGATAAAAGTGAGGATGAAGCCGAAGAAGAATATCAAGAAGGAGAAGTCGAAATTGTGAATCAAGAGGAATAAAGACTTTTTCGGGCCATTTCTAAGATTGAGAAAAGACTTAAGATTGAGGTTCCTACATTTTTTTAAAATCTTAACCCAAAAGAATTGATCGACTGGATCAATGAATGTGAGGAATATTTTGAGTATGAAGATGTTGAGGATCTTGATAGGGTCAAATTTGGGAAGGCTAGACTGAAAGGTCATGCGAAGATATGGTGGCAAGAGATTCATTTGGAGCCAAATAGAAGGGGAAAAGAGAAAATCATGAGATGGGATCGGATGGTGGATAAATTGAAGCGACAGTTCATTCCTGTTGATTATGAGCTTGACCTACTGAAGAAAATGCAGAGTTTGAAGCAAGCAGGAAGATCTGTTCAGGAGTATACAGAAGAGTTCTATCGACTTCTCATCAGAACAGGCCATGCAGAAGCTGATAAGGAGAAAGTTGCCCGATACCTTAAAAGGTTAAGGCCAAGCATTCAGGAGGAGCTGAATCTAGTTCGAATGAATAGTATTGAAGAAGCATACCAGTTTGCCCTAAAAGTAGAGGAAAAGCTGAACAAGAAGTTTGAGAGTAGACAAAATGGAAGAGGTCGCGGTGGACGATCTGGTGGACGGTCATATGGTGGCTAAAATGAAGATCCGAAAAAGAAGGATGAGGCCAGTAACAGTCAGAATCAGTGAGAAAATAATTTTAATCACTTTCAGGATCAGAATAATAGAGATCAGAGAGGAAGAGGAGGAGGACAAGGATCTGGAAGAGGTGGCTTCCGTGGAACATGTTTTCACTATGGAGAAGAAGGTCATAGGACATTTGAATGTCCTCATCACCAAGGTAGAACAGATAGGAGAAATGAAGGGCAGGCCAGAGTTGCACATGTAGATGAAGATGCCAGATCATCAAATTCTGAAGATGCTGAAAGAGGAGAAACGTTGATTAACAGAAGAGTCCTGTTGAGTGGTGAGAATGAACCTGAGCAAAGGAGGAGCCTGTTTCGCACTAGGTGCAAGTGTGGAGGTAAATGTTGTGATGTGATTATTGATAGTAGAAGCACTGACAATTTGGTGTCAGAAGAAATGGTGACAAAGTTGAAGCTCAAGAGACAGAAACACCCACATCCATATCGGATTGCCTGGGTACAGGATGACCACAAGGTCATGGTCAATGAACAATGCCTAGTGAAGTTCAAGATTGGCGGATACCAGGATAAGGTATTGTGTGATATCATATCTATGGATGCATGTCATATGTTGTTGGGTAGACCATGGCAGTTTGATAGATGTGTTGTACATGATGGTCGTGCGAATACCTATTCCCTGACAAAGGATGGAGTGTGACATAAGCTAAAACCATTGAAGGAGACTGAAGAAAAAGTATGTGGTAATGCAAGGATAACTTTTGTTGATGGAAGAAATTTTTTAGATGGTATGAGGCATGAGCATGTACGTTTTTCTTTAATTCCAAAAGCTGGTAAAGAGGAATTAGAAGATGTTCCTATAGAAGTTGCAGATTTGTTGAATGAGTTTCAAGATATTGTATCCGATAACATGCCTGATGGATTACCACCAGTCAGGAAGATCAGTCATCAGATGGACTTGATCCCAGGAGCGAGTTTTCCGAATAAGGCAGCACACAGAATGACACCTGTAGAAAGTGAGGAGTTGAATAGACAAGTACATGAACTGTTACAGAAAGGATTGATCCATGAGAGTCTGAGTCCCTATGCTGTACCAGCAGTATTAGCACCAAAGAAGAATGGAGAATGGAGGATGTGTACAGATTCTAGGGTAATAAACAAGATCACAATCAAGTACAGGTTTCTATTGCCACGAATGGATGATATTATGAACTGTTTGAGTGGAGCTGTGTACTTTTTTAAAGATAGATCTGAAGAGTGGATATCATTAGATTCGGATCAGAGAAGGAGATGAATGGAAGACTGCCTTCAAGACAAAGGAAGGACTATATGAGTGGTTAGTCATGCCTTTTGGGCTAACCAATGCACCGAGCACTTTCATGCGGCTCATGAACGAGGTTCTGAAAGAATTTTTGGGTAAGTTTGTCATTGTTTACCTAGATGATATTTTAATTTTTAGTAAGACATTGGAGGAACATATGATGCATATTCATATGGTGTTTGAGAAGTTGAGAGATGAGAAGTTGTTGATTAATTTGAAGAAGTGTAGTTTTGTGAAGAAAGAGTTAGTGTATTTGGGATTTGTAGTTTCAGTAGAAGGTCTAAAAATAGACCCAGAAAACATACAGGCTATCCTTGAATGGCCTACTCCAAGGAGTGCTACTGAGGTAAGATCTTTTCATGGTCTAGCTAGCTTTTACAGAAAGTTTATCAAAAATTTTAGTAGTATTTGTGGACCCTTGACTGAAACAATGAGAGGGGATAGAAAAGAGTTTAAGTGGACTAATGGGGCAGAAAAGAGTTTTCAATTGTTGAAACAAAAAGTTACAGAACAACCTGTTTTAGCACTTCCAGATTTTAATAAGGTGTTTCAAGTAGATTGTGATGCTAGTGGTACTGCAATAGGAGCTCTTATGAGCCAAGAAGGTAAACCTGTTGCTTATTTCAGTGAGAAGTTAAATGATGCCAAGAGAAAATATTCTGTTTATGATCAGGAATTTTATGCTATAGTTCAGGCATTGAAAAAGTGGAGGCACTATCTGCTTCCTAAGGAGTTTGTTTTGTATACTGATCATCAAGCTTTGCAATATTTGAATAGTCAAGGAAAATTGAATCAAAGGCATTTGAAATGGGTTGAGTTTTTGCAGAGTTATACATTTGTTTTGAAACACAGGAGTGGAAAGTCTAATAGGGTTGCAGATGCTCTTAGCAGAAGGCAACTATTGCTGACAAAAATGCAGATTGAAGTGGTTGGGTTCAAGGAACTCAAGAATTTGTATCCAGAGGATCCTGATTTTGGTGAAGCTTGGAAAGCTTGTACAGAACCTGTTACTCTAGACAGGATGAAATGGTTGGATTTCATCATCCAGGATGATATGCTATTCAGAGGGAGTCAGTTGTGCATTCCACGAAGTTCTATGAGGGAGAATCTCATTAAGGAGAAGCATAGCGGAGGATTGGCTGGACATTTTGGTCGTGATAAAACCCTTGGTTTGGTTAGTGAGAATTATTATTGGCCACAATTGCAGCAAGATGTGAAAAAGTTTGTACAGAGTTGCAGAGTATGTCAGATGGCGAAAGGAGTGAAGCAAAATACAGGGTTGTATCAGCCATTACCCGTACCACAGAAGCCTTGGGAGGATATCAGCATGGACTTTGTTCTTGGTTTACTGAGGACTCAGCGGGGACATGATTCAATTTTTGTGGTGGTTGACAGATTTTCAAAGATGACACATTTCATTCCCTACAAGAAGACTAATGATGTTGTTCATGTAACAGAATTGTTTTTCAGAAAAGTAGTGAGACTTCATGGTTTGCCAAAGACCATAGTTTCAGATCAGGACACTAAGTTTGTTGGATATTTTTGGCGTACATTGTGGAAGAAGTTGAAGACAGATTTGAAGTTCAGCTCATCATATCATCCACAGACTGATGGACAAACAGAGGTGGTGAATAGGAGTTTGAGAAATTTGCTGAGATGTTTGGTTGGAGATAAGCCAACAGGATGGGATTTGATTTTACCACAGGCGGAATTTGCATACAATAATTCTGTCAACAAGAGCACTGGTAAATCACCATTCCAGATTGTATATGGAAGTAGTCCAAGAAATGCATTTGAATTGAGGAAGATAGATAAAGGAGAAATAAGTAGTGCTGAAGCTGAGGATTTTGCAGAACACTTGAAGAACATCCATAGGGAGGTGAGGAATCATATTACCAAGATGAACACACAGTATAAGGCTAAGGCAAATGAGAATAGGAGGTATAAGGAATTTCATGTTGGTGATGAAGTCATGGTTCATTTGCAGAAGGAGCGGTTTCCAGTTGGTACATATAACAAGCTGAAAATGAAGAAGTTTGGACCATGTAGGATACTGAAGAAACATGATTCAGGAAATGCATATGAGGTAGAATTGCCTACTGAGCTAAATATTTCACTAGTGTTTAACATTTCAGATCTGACAGAGTATCATGAAGGAGGTGTTGAAGATGAGATCACAGCAGCACAGTGGAGTAATCCAGCAACTAGTTTAGACACTAAGGAGATTGAAGATATACTAGACAGTCGTGTTGGCAGAAGCACAAGGAACAGGACATATGAAGAATATCTGGTCAAGTGGAAAGGATGACCTGTTGAAGATTCATCATGGCTGACAAAGGAGGAGGTTAGCCGTCTTGGTTTTCCTCTGCACACCTGAGTCGTGACAGGGTCACTTCTCAAATTACCCTGGGTGTCTGATGCAGGAGCATCCTAGGTGTAAGAGCAATCTTGCATCACCCAAAAAAAAATATTTATGTTTTTTATATTCAATAAGGGCTATTTTGTGCAGAGCTGCTATTTATGGAAAGTTACTATTTTTGGTAATTTTCGTATGTGCTCAGAATGATCTGATTTCTTTCTTGGAGGTTCATTTTGGTCATATAAGTCTGCCAGTAAAGTTTCATTGCCAGATCAAGTGTATATTGGAAGATATTGAAGATTTTCGGTATTGGCAGCAGGGTACAAAATCTTTGAACTCAGTTTTGAAGGATTTAGAGGCCCCGGATGAAGTCAAAAATTTGGGTGACGAGTGCTTGCGCTGATCAAGCCTGTAGAGTGCCTCCTGGCATTTCCGAAATGGGGTTATAATAGCCGATCGGGTCAACTGGTGATGACTTATGGTCTTCAGAATTTGGGCCACCTGAATTGGCGAAAAATAATTTTCTTCAAAATTTCTATTCAGGTTTCAAAGGTTATCTTGAGCCGACTATGATGTAATAAAATGTAAAATAAAATAATTTTAAGTTTGGTCAGCCTTATTGGCTAAAATTCTGGAACCTTCCCGGGCGGTGGAAAATTGCCTATATAAGGAAGGCTATATTATTGTCTTAGGCAATTCAGAATAGTTCTGGGTAGTAGATCTGGGTATTGATTCGAGGCTTTGTCCTACAGAATATTGTAAGGGAATGCCCATGTGGCTTTGCATATTGTAATTCTGAAAGTTTGTAATTCCACATTTGTGGAGATAATAAGAAGCCAATTTTCTGTTCTTGCATATTATTGTTGTTGTTTCTCTATTTCTGTTATGTGTTTGTGGTATTAAGGGGAGCACCCTTCATCAGCTTCCTTGGTCATAGCAGACTGAGAGGAAATCTAAAGTCCTTCTATAACAAGAGAAGAAATATACCCTTTATTACAATGAGCCTAAACAAAATGATGAAAAAAAGTAGTATTTCTATCCCCTT
The DNA here is from genome assembly GCA_027943335.1 of Chamaecyparis obtusa. Classification (NCBI taxonomy): domain Eukaryota; kingdom Viridiplantae; phylum Streptophyta; class Pinopsida; order Cupressales; family Cupressaceae; genus Chamaecyparis; species Chamaecyparis obtusa. The sequence continues at coordinate 136,539 of BSBK01000341.1, read as the reverse complement.
CCTGCAGCCAATTGATGCGAGCCTTTTGTTTCTAGTAAATCTCTTCCCGAAGTTCCCATTCTTCCACATCCCGCATAGCCTGGGATTCTGCCTTTCCAAGAGCATCTATAAGCCCAGAGTCCCTGATTAGGTGAGTAATCACATTAAGATGATCTAGAGAATTCCTCTTTCTAGACTGAAGGTTCCCAAAGCAAGAAGTATTCCATCTCTTAAGATGATATTTGACATATTTAAGTTTCTTCTCAAAGACAAATATAGTTGTGCCATAAGTTGGGCCACCCTCTCTCCACCACTTAGCCACCAAATCATAAAGGGATGAGTCTCAGAGCCACATAAGCTAGAATCTAAAAGAAGGGTTCTTAGGGAGTGCAACAGGAGAAGAAGAGAACTTAATCGACCAATGATTAGAACCTCTCCAATCAAGAATTTCAGAACTCATAATCAGGCCACCTCCAACCCAATAACATGAAACAAGAAACCTATCCAAACATTTAGAAATAGCTTCCTGACCACTTCGTCTATTGTTCCAAGTGAAAACCCCATTTGAAGGCTTAACATCAATAATAGAAAGAACATCCACCTAGGCTTGAAAAAGATTAGAAGCAGGGCCAAGCCTAGGCCAACCTCCTCTTTTCTCCTCAAGACTTAAAATAGAATTAAAATCGCCTCCTAAAATTTAAGGAAAATAAGGAGCACAATAACGTACATACCTAATGTGATCCTAGAGATGAATCTTCCCACGGATGTGAATAGGGGCATAAAAATTTGTCACAAGAATAGTCTCACCAGAGTCCAAGGCAGTAGCCACCATAGAGATTGAGTAATGACTAGAAATCCACCAAAGGGGAGAAATATTTTGAGGGTCCCAGAACAGAGCCAAACCTCTAGAATTCCCTTGCGAACCAATACTTTGACAATGACCGGCGTACCAAATGCGTGGAGCATGCTGATGCATAACCTCAACAGAAACCTTAGTCTCGTGAACACAAAAGACATCCATAGAATGAATTGCAATCAAATCATGAATAGCTTTTTGATGACAGGTGCTATTCAAACCCCTCACATTCCAAGAGAGAATGATCATGGAGGGGTTTGAGAAAAGTGAGCATCAATAGGTTTAACAAACCCAAATTCTACCAACAGGTCTGCAGTCATTTTTATCTTCTCAAGGTCCGTCTTCCACCCTTTTGAGGAGCTATTAGCAGGACCTTTCTTAAGGGGTCATTTTTGCACTCCCAATCTATGAGATGAACCCTTATTTTGAGATGAAACTAAAACTTCTCTAGCTAAATGTGCCAAAACAATGTCATCCTCTATGGAATTATTTAAAGTCACTTGAGCCACTTGTTGTCCCTGAATAGCCTGAACTGGTACAACCTCCATACTGATCCCAACACTATTAGAAGTGACCACATGTGGGACTCCTTCCAAAGCTAAATTCTCCAGCACCTCAAACCTGTTAAAGCTTCCATCTATCTATCTATCCTTGAATGTCCTCTTCTGACCTTGTCCTTTAGCCTTAGTTTTAACTGGTACAAATCCTTCCTTGTCCTTTCCCTGAGGTTCAACCATCATGGGAGCTTTCCCTTTGTCCTCTTTACCCAGAGGAGGAGCTGTCAAAGAGCGGGAATGAGCTTCCTTATGAACTTTAGGGCATTGTCATAGGAGATGGCCATACTCATGACAAAATTGACATCGAAAAAGTAGAGATTCATTATCTAACTACTGAATCCATGATGAAGATCCCAAACAAATTTCCATCAAATCCAACAGGGGATTATTCAGATCTATCTCAACACAAATCTAGGCAAAAGAAATCACCTTTTTATCAAGGGTTTGTGTAGCAACCGCCGCAGGCTTTCCCAAGAGACTAGCAATTTTATGTAAAATGTCTTCTCGCCAAAACTCCAAAGGGAGGTGAGGTAGACGGACCCAAATAGGAACTCGAGAAGGCATCTCTTCAGCTGAATTAAAACCTGCATGTCATGGTTTAATAAATAATCCAACTTGATTATAAAAATATGAGCCACCTTCAAAAACCCTATTGTGATCTGCCATATTCGAGAAAATAACCATAAAATAACTATTTGCTACAAGCATAATTTCCATATCTCCTTCAATCTACTAGGAATGTCGGATCCAAGCTTCCAGAGTGGACAAAGGAATGTGAATGCTGAGAAACTTACAGATCAGAGCATGTCTGGTCCAATATGAGACATCTTCTTCCACCAAATCAGGAGAAATGACCAAAATAGGGCGATCCTGGGTTCTAGGAAGACACCCATTAACCTTCTTCATTTTAGGGTCAGCACTCATATAAAACGTATTTGCTTGATGTGCATGCATGCTTGAAGAGGACCCATTATGAACTTTGTCCATGTGGAAAAGCTCCACAACTGAAAGATTACGATTTGAATTAAAAATCTCTGAAAATCTATAAACTCTGCTGGAAAAAGCACAAACCCTACTCGGCAATACTGGAAAATGGGAAAAGAACAGTGATTCGAACCAATTCTATGAAAAAAAGGTGAGTATGCCTGGCACAAATCACCTTACACACGCCCCCATGTTAACGATTTTGCACTCAACCTTCTTTCCAATGCTCCTCTGTAGCAATCGCCATCGTTCACCTTACCTCGTATGTGAGTTTCTGAAAATTAACAATATTTATGGGTAAATACGTTAAGAAATGTTTGAGTAGAACCCAAAAAGTCTCAACTGCACATTTTGGAAGCATACTGAATCCCGTTATTCAACAGGATTTGGGTTTGTGGTTCTGCGATTGAATCCTAGGGCACGACATTATCTCATATTCGCCAATGTCATCGATGGAGGAGAAGAAGATGTTAATGTATTTCAAAATTTGATACGCGAAGGCCACTCAAAATAATACGACTCCCGCATAGAGGCCAAAAGTGGCATTAAACAGCCTGAGTGGATTGGAGACCGTCCTGGGGAAAACTGTTATGTCGCTACAGTTGCCCATTTCAAATGATTTCTTCATCTTATAATAATAACTGCATCTGTTCTGGGAGTCCTCTTCTTCCACACTGTAATGGAGGGCAGATAGAAGTACAATGAGAACTAGAGTTTGCCTGATGGAACTTCTTTCTACCATTGCTCTGCCGATCACTAATCCTTTAATTCTCCTTTCCTTTTAGCTAAAAACTCAAAGAGGCATTGATGTAATGTATTTGCTACGGTGGGTTCAATTTATGCTTTTGCTCTTGCCGCTATATCAGCCAATTATAACAAAAACAATTCGGACGGATATAAAACGTGGGCTTGACTTAATCACTTTTTTTTAAAACATGATTTACACGGTGATAATGTCAGTTGGATTTCTCACGATAAAATTGTGAGAAGGCTCTTCCAAAGGTTCAGCATCTTGTATTATTTTGACAATGGATGCTTATTCTTAAGGTGTATTTGAAATAAAATTTCTAATATCATTAATGAATAAATTAGTAAATTCTATTATCTTTCAAACATCAAATACTATTGTTACCTTATGATTCATAAAGCATACATGTCATATTTCTTGTGATCATGAACAATATATTTCTAATTTTTAGTTTAATCAATCAAATTCTTAAATATTAAAACACTGTAAATTCTTATGTATCTTATCAATTCCAATATAACAAAAAATTAAAACAAAATTCCCCTATGATTTAAAGGTGGAGCTCTATTTTAGTCCTTATAATGTAGAATAATACAACCTATTAACCCTAAATATCTCCATATTCTTCTAAACACGTAAAACCTCATGAATATGGAAAGCTACCATAGTAATTCTTATCACATTCTTTCCCAAAAGTAAGCCTCCAAATTTTGCATAACAACAAAAGTAGCCTCTCCGACATCTTCACCCAAAACAAAAACACATCATCTAGCATTGTCACATAGTGCTCATATAACAAAGATCATGTAGTAATTCTCGTCCCATTCTTCCCAAAAAGTAATACCTCCAAATTTTAAATAAAAAATAAAAATATCCCCTCCAACATGTCCACCAAAAATAACTACACATCATCTAGCATTGTCACATGGTGCTCATATTACTAATATTACATCTACTTCTTAATAATCCACTCTCACAAATAAACTAAATTTTATAGAAATAAATTTCAAGTTCTTGTTTGTAATGGATATTATTTCCAAATCCTTAGATGTTATGGATGGTGCACTAAGAAATCGGTCAAACTTCACTATCAAAACAATAAATTGGCTTTAGGTATCATCCTCAAAATGACACTTGAGATGCCATCAAATTTTATTGTTATAAGATAATTTCTCATAATATTTTAGTGATTCACCTTCAACTTATTAACTACCATTCCAATGAATTGCTTTCCCATATTGAATTTCTCTATATTGGTAAATATATCAATATATTCATAGACATCTACACTTTCCATCTCCTCATTATAAAGGTAGAACTACTACTCACTCTATCCTCATCTAATATTTAGAGAAAGTATTATGGAAAAATTAACCACTATCTTAGCAAATAACTTTAAACTAGACCTGCCTACTAGTCAAATCATGAAAATTTATAATACTTTGCAATGGAGGAAATTACTAATGTTTGTATGAATCATAAATCAATAAGTTTAAAAATAAGTTTTATACTGAGGATAATAAATTTTTATCTTTAAGTTGAATGCCTTCTAAGAAAGGATATGAGGACTCAAATAAATTTTATCAATTTTTTGTGGTATAATGAAAAAAATATATAAAAAATTAGCAAGAATGTTTTGAAGCCAAATAGCCTTAGTGGTGGCATTCATGAGCCCTAATAATCACTATTTATCAGTAAATTACCTATTAAATATACATGGATTATGGAATTAGATGATGAGCCTATTAAATATACATGAATTATAGAATGGGATGATTACAGACCTCCCTAATATTGATTGGGTTATAGAATAAAATTTTAATATGATATCTAAACACTCTAAGGATCATAGTTAGTATAGTCTTGTTAAGTTGAGTAATTTTGTGGGATTATAGATTTTATTTTCATAACAAATATTTTAGTCATGACTAGAAATGGCTTACTTGGTCAAGTTGCAAAGTTAGGAGTGATAAACAACTTATAAATTTTTTGATAGATAAAGCAGCAAGAGGGTGCTGGCCTGAAGAATAAAGGACTAGTAGCACATTAATAGCACATTAATGTAACCAGTCAAAGAAGATATAACAGTTTAACAGTATAGTCACTAGTCTAAATCTGCCCCTATAAAAAATATAAATCACAATACTAATCAACTGAATTAAAACAAAGTATCTAGACCGAGCAGTAACATGTAAAGTATCAGTTAAAAGCCACACAGGGCTGAACAAAAAGCTATAAAAACTAACATTAACCCCAACAACAAAACAAGGGATCCTAGGGCCAGACCCAATCAAAATTAACCAGCACATGGGAACCAAAATTAATTTTTCCCACCCAACTGCTTAGACAGTAGGGTCCTCGCCCACTCTTCCTGCAGAAACAGGAAAAGATCCTTGTTGTCCTCGTTCGCTTCCAAAGTACCACCCGCCAACTTTTTCTGCACATGACAGAGAGTTGTAGCCGAAGCGTGCATAACCTTCAAGCCAAATTTGTTGGTCAACATGCATTGGTTCATCAGCTCCTACATATTTTTCTTGATCTCCGCAATATCTTTGTCCAAGTTCGCGAACCTTCTTTTAAGAGTACCTTTGAGATTATCCTCTGGGGCCTCGGTATTGTAAACAGAGGTAGGGGGCTTATCTTGGGGATCATGAGCAAGACTTAGGGATAGGGTAGGAATATTGGGGGTTCCCATGGCATGCTTGGGGTCGAGAACAGGGTTGTTACTAGTCCTAGAGGGACTCATATGATCATTCGAGGAATCATTCATGGACTCAGTGGTTTGGGAGTCTTTTTCACTCATGGAATGTTCTTTAGATGTCATTTCCAGTAGCCTGATTTTACATTGCTCCTTGGCAAGTCTGTTTGACCTCCTGTGACCCAAGCCACTCAAATCCACCAACAACTTATAAAGTTAGATAGCTACTATATATGTAGATTAATAGGTATAGTTAATTCACGATTCTTCTAATATTTGTGTAAAATTATTGGATCATTTTCACATGTTTTTCTTCTATATTAGTAGTTGAAACAAGTAGAGTGAATTCTTAGTTTCTTGTTTATCTTAAAATATCACATCTAAAAATAATTTTCTATGTTATTGCATTGGTTAGGTATTTCAAAGTCTTTCTCTAAGCCTAATGACGGGGATTTACATAAGAAATGGTATTGTTCTATGATATTTCACAATGTTCTAAATTCTTACTCTTTTGATAAAAAAGATTAGCCTAGCAATTTGAAAATATAAATAAAAATTCACTTCAAGAGAATCTAGAACATGCTATAAAATTTATCAATTCAAACCCAAATATTACTAGTACTACAAATGCATGGACTCATAAAAATGACATGTATAGGGGTCAAGGAGCTAAAATCAAATCTAAATTACATTAGATTAAGGAGGCTGATAGAGGGTCCAAATAATTTTTTAGTTATTCAAACTATAAACATAAAAAGAAATATATTGGAGAAATTCAAGATGAAACTATGTATATTCATATTAATTTAGAGGGAAAAAATTATATTTAAAAATTTAATAAGAAGCATTTCAGAAAGGATTTTCATTTGGAAGACTATCAGTTAACCTTAAAAAATTATTAATTCATTAAGGACCACAAACCCAAGAAGGTGGACATTGAGTATAATTAATTTTTAGACTATGATCTACCTATTAAAGACTTCGAACATATTTTTTCAATGGACTCTCATTAAAATCCTAAGATAGATTGTTTCTCAATAGAAATCTACCAATAAATTTGGCAACATATTAAGAATGGTTTTTATTTGTTATATTTGGATGGTTTGAAGAAAGGTTCGTTAAGACCTACTATTAATAAAGGCTTAATCAAACTTTTTTGAAAGGAAAAAATGAAGACACACTATCTCTAGATTGTACCAGGTATTATCTTGTTTACCACCTTTTAAAACAACATTTCAAAACGTTTAGCTACAAGAAATGAATTACTGCTGGAAAAGATAGTTAAACCCATAAACAAAGGATTACCTGGTAAAAGATTTATTCTTGATAACTTAATCTTTTCTTGAGAAACTAGTTAATGGATTCAGCAATCAGAAAAAAATGTATTAATGACTACTTATTAGATATTAATTTTATTTAATGATTGATTACTTAACTTGCAAAAACCTTCAATAAACTCATTATTTTTTAAAATAAATAATCCAATAAAAAATAAATCTTTTAAGTTCGAAACCTTTTGAATAACAAGAAAGATCATTCTAACATATAATCCATACAATCAATGCCTAGTAAAACTAGTTTATAGCTGAAGTGCTCCTAAACTTGAAGGATCTTTAATCTATGATTCTTGACCTCATTAGCATCTATACCCTCTTTAATCTGGTGCAAAGGACAAAATCTTAATGTGACATATATGTCCAACATTGCTCTAGTGATCTTTAATTCTCCTTTTCTTTAAGCAAGAACTTCGAAGTATTAATGCATTGCATTACTACGATGGCCTATCCTTTTTCTCTTGCCTTGGTCGAGAAGGCGCTTACAAAAAAAAATTACAATCAAACAATTTCCGGCGGAATCAAAACGAGGGCTTGACTTTATCACCAAATTTTTATAAATGTGATTTCTCATGACGATAATGTCAGGTGGACTTCTCACGATAAAGTTATGTTGACAATTGATCAGTTCAGCACACGTTTTTCATCTTCAAGTTTCTCGCACATTTTTAAGGATTCTTCAATCCCTTCACAAAAACAATAGTATCACGACGATCCCTGAGTCTATTCAGAGCAGTCTCCAACACTCCAAAACATGATATAAAATAATAGCGATTGTACTCATTATACAAACACAATTTATATTGTATTGTCTACGTAGTCATTATACTGCATTTTTAATATATTTATTAATTAATTGAAAATGCAAAATGTATTGTATTCTATTTTCTTAAGAGATTGGAGTCAAACCTATGTAGCTGGATTAATAACCAATGTCTGTCAGCATCATTTGTATTATTAAATAAGGTCAAATGTGCAGTCTGATAATTGGATAGATGTTTCTAAAATATGTATGATAAATTTTTACTAGCTTGTAACCAAATCTTTGGAAGAATATATGAGAAAATCAATATCCACAAAGAACTTTGAATCAGTAGAAGTTCTGAAAATAATACCAAGTTTCTAATTTTGAAATACTAAACAAGTTCTTCATTTGAAAGAATTTAAAAATTGTGTGAATTTGGTTCTCATTCATGGCCAATTACTAAGAAGAATCACGTGCCAAGAAAATAGTTTACGTTGGTCTAAAATCTTCATTTATCCAAGGTCAAGTTGTCTAGTTTGATGGACAAAAACATAAGAGCTACTTGAGTGTTTTTATATAACTTCAAAAGGAGTGATTGCAATTACAAACACCCAAGTGGATCTTGAATGAGATCTAATGCAAAGACCTTATCAAACAAAATATTAAAAAAAGATTAATTTCATAAGTTAATGTCATTCAATATATATTATAAGATCAAATTCACCATAGATTTCCTATGCTACCAAGGCATCAAATTCTATCTGTCATTTCAATTTGATGTAGATTTTAATACAACGCCTTGAAGTCATCATTACAATTCCATTTTTAGTAGTTCACTTGAATAATTTAACTTATTGTGGTTTGTTATGGTGTAGAATAAGTGTTTCATGAAATTTTACTCTAATGAAAATAAATTACGTGTTCATGGCTTAATTGTCTTTACAATAGCATTGATCTTAGCATGGAATACTAAATCAAACTAGCTTGATATTGCAAATTGTATGCAAGCTAAATTACTTTCCCTTTGGCTTCCTTGTCCATACTCTCTCTCTCTCTCTCTCTCTCTCTCTCTCGGAAAACCTAGCAATTATATAGTTCTATTTCTTTCTCTTCTTTAACACATGTGGGACTATCAATTTCTATACATCTCATATTTTGAGCATCTATGGTGATGGATGATATATCCTTTCGATTTTTGGGTGGAGGTACATGGCTAAAATGAAAAGATGTTTCCTTTGAGAAATCCTTAACAATCATTGTAGAGATTTTTTTTTTTTTTTTCAAGTTTTTGATTGAGCCATAATGGTGAATCAAGATTTGAAGAATCTACTTATGTTGCAACTTTAGATTCAATTATCTCCTCTAGAGAGCTTTGTTTGAAAGGGGGACTTTGAGATTATCATGAAAAATACCTCTAAGGAGAAGGAGAGATAGATTTCTTATATTGAGTATATGTTGAGAGGATGGATTGTTTAGGGAGAAGGATGGCTAGAATAATTTTTTTTTTTGATCTTAGGCCTTTTACCAACTTCTCAACAGTATAAGAACACTCTTGTTCCAAAAGTTCAATATTTTTTTTCTTTTTCGAGAGAGCTCTACATAGTATTAGAACTAGAAGGTTATTTTTTTCTACTTAAGAAGATCCTTTCACCTTTTACTTTGTCTTGAATGAATCTACTTTTGTTTCTTTCTTTTAATTAATTTTTATTTCTAACTAGATTAAACTCTATTTTTTTTCTTTGGATTCTTCCCCTGTCTACTTTTTTTTATTAATTAGATTTGTTTATTGAAATCTACATATTTATAGGGGATAATTATAGACAGTTTATTCATATAAACAAAACAACCCAAACATGAATAGATTGCAAGGTAAAGAGCAACTATCGAGGAGTCTCAAATATCTAGGCATTGCAGGGTGTAGATTCATTCCAAAGTACATGGAATGCATGCGTACTGTTCCCTGCAACAAATTATTTGAGCATCTTTTAATTTTATGGTAAGCTATCTTCTGGTTTTTCTCCCATTTAATAAAACATTTAGACACACATTATTAAAATGTAAATGATATACTTGAAACTTAGCAAGACTAGATTGACCGTCAAGCTAAATTATTAGTAACTAAAACTTTAGAAACCAGTTCTATTTTATTATTATTTTTAAATCACGATGACGACTCTTATGTGGTCTTTTATAAGGGTAATTTCCTGAACTCATTCTCACCAAGCTTGCTTCTCCACCACTCAATAGGTCATAGTTGTAGATCTAGTAGGAGGTTGAGTAGTAGTTCTTAATGGAAAAATACTCACTCCTAGGAAAATTACCTTGGCACGAATAGAGCAATAAGATGCACCATGTCATGACACTAAGAAGTTATATTATGTGTCTGCCAAGGCAGCCATTCACATCCTCATTACTTGCCATATGAATCATTTGAATTGTATTTGATATGATCATTGTGGTTGTGACCACATTTGTGGTTGGTGAGTGAGTGGAAGGACCTATGTAGAAGTAGAAAAATGTCATGAATGAAATACTATAATACATAATTTCTCAATTTTTAATAAGGGTTTATAACTATTCAACTTCTAAGATAAGTTTACTAACTTGCATTTGAAACAATAGAAGAATATTTAAGAAAATCATCAATATAGTATATATGAATAAATTTGAATTAATAGAAGCTTTGAAAAATAATACTATGTTTGTATTTTTGAAATACTAAATAATCTGTTCATTTGAAAGCATTCCAAGATTGTGTGAATTAGATATCTTCAATGGTTAATCACCTTGAAAGATCATGTGCCAAGAAAATAGTTCATTTCTAAAAGGTCTCAAAATTTTGTGTATCTTATAAAAGAACTACTTTAGTATTTTTAATATTTTATATAACTTTAAAAAGAATGATTTTAATTAGAAAATAGCTCATTTCTATAAGGTCTAAAGATTTAATGTATCTAAGGTCAAGTTGTCCAAGTCAATGACAAAAATAAAAAAGCTACTTTAATGTTTTTATCTAACTTCATAAATAATGATTGTAGTTAGAAATAACCAAGTGGAATGAAATGACATCTAGTAAAGAGACTAATTAAGAATATATTAAGCAAAAATGATTTGTATTTGATATGTAACCCAAGATCAAATCCAACAAAGATTCTAAATCAAATCTAACTTTGCGCTTCTCAAAATCTTACCTAAAAATTTCAAATCACTCCTATTTTTTTACAATAGCTTACTTGGCAAGTCCCCTACTTATAACTAAGGTTTCAGGGCCACATCATCAAATATGATGCCACATCACCATGCTTATTGCCAAGGTGTCCTAAACAGTCCCAAAACAAAGTGACACCAATCGTAGTGCATTAGGGACCCCCATACTTGTGCAACTGATGTGGCATCACACTATTGGTTGCTTTTTAGAATACGGGACACATTTCATTCAATTATGGGTAGTCATCATTAGCAAAAAGAACTATAAAGTCACAACTATTAGTACAATATTGTAAAAAATATTATATATTAAATCATTAGATATATGAATGCAGTTTGATGGTTGTATAAAGCGTAGTATTAAAAGGTAAGACTCGACAGAGCTGTATGGGCTTAGATTTTTTTTTAAAAGGCAAAAAAATCTATATTAATTGTGGAAGCACAATCAGAATTCCCTAACATTGACCAAAACCACCAAAAATGAGTCCTCCATTATGCAAATCTTATTTTCGGCGTTGCAAAGCAGAAATTTAAATGTCAAAATGAAAGACAAAATGGCAGTTTATCACCTCAAGGGCTTTTTTATTGGGCATTCAAGTTTCCCGTGTCGATTCTGGTGGACTTGCCAGGTCTCACTGAGCTTGACTGACAGTCTCTAAAACAATGGGATGGGATTATAAACCATTTGGCAATTTCAAACATATAGACTAACATTTTTAGTTGGGTTTGAACCAAAGCTTATTATAATCTGAATAGAGAATTCTGCATTGTGGTAGTATACTTTATGAACTCTTTTGTACAAAGACTTAACTCATCACTTGTTATTGTGCATTGTGAAAAAAACCTAGCAATGTGATCCTAAATACGAACATCACACGATTCCTTGCTTCTCCCACGGTCGGAATGTGGGGAAAGTTAGCAATATTTATGAGTACATACGTAATGAAATGATTTAGCAGGACATAAAAAGTCTAAATTGTACATTTGGAAGCACACTGAATCCCATTATTCAGCAGGATTTGGGTTTGTGGTTCTGTGATCGAATCCTGGGGCGCGACATTATCTCATATTCGCCAAAGTCATCGATGGAGGTGAAGAAAATGTTAATGTATTTCAAAATCAGATACGCTTAGGCCACCCAAAATAATACGACTCCCGCATAGAGACCAGAAGTGGCAGTAAACAGCCTGAGCGGATTGAAGGCCTTTGTGGGGAAAACTGTTCTGTCGCTGCAGTTGCCCATTTCAAATGATTTCTTCATCTTATAATAATAACTGCATATGTAGTGGGAGTCCTCTTCTTCTTCTTCTTCTTCCGCACTGTAATGAAGCGCAGACAGAAGCAGAACGAGAATTAGAGTTTCCCTGACTGAGAGTCCTCTTCTTTCTGCCATTGCTCTGCCGATCACTAATCCTTTAATTCTCCTTTATAAAACTCAGAGAGGTATTGACTATGTACTGCATTGCTACGGTGGGTTCAATTTATGCATTTGCTCTTGCTGCTATATCAGCCAATTATAACAAAAACAATTCGGACGGATATAAAACGTGGGCTTGACCTAATCACATATTTTTTAAACACGATTTACACGGAGATAATGTCGGTTGGATTTATTACGATAAAATTGCGAGAAGGCTCTTGCTCTAAAGGTTCAAGATCTTCTATTTTTTTTTAAAGAATAGATGCTTATTCTTAAGGTGTATTTTTTTTAATAATAGATGCTTATTCACAAGACTCATATAATAGGAGACCTTCCTCTCATATTTTAATATTTGATGTTGCATTCTCCGCTCAAGCATTGTCAAATTCTTATGTCTCCCATTAATTGCAACATAACAAAAAATTAAGACAAAATTCTCTACTCATAGTATTTGGTCATAGTATTTGGTGATGATTTAAAGGTGGTCTTCTATTTTAGTCCTTATAATGTGGAAGAATACAACCTATTAATCCTTATAATGCTGGACTTGCTAGGTCTCACTGAGCTTGACTGACAGTCTCTAAAACAATGGGATGGGATTATAAACCATTTGGCAATTTCAAACATATAGACGAACATTTTTAGCTGGGTCTGAACCAAAGCTTATTGTAATCTGAATAGAGAATTCTGCAGTGAGGTAGTATACTTTATGAACTCTTTTGTACAAAGACTTAACTCATCACTTGTTATTGTGCATTGTGAAAAAAACCTAGCAATGTGATCCTAAATACGAACATCACACGATTCCTTGCTTCTCCCACGGTCGGAATGTGGGGAAAGTTAGCAATATTTATGAGTACATACGTAATGAAATGATTTAGCAGGACGTAAAAAGTCTAAATTGTACATTTGGAAGCACACTGAATCCCATTATTCAGCAGGATTTGGGTTTGTGGTTCTGTGATCGAATCCTGGGGCGCGACATTATCTCATATTCGCCAAAGTCATCGATGGAGGTGAAGAAAATGTTAATGTATTTCAAAATCAGATACGCGAAGGCCACCCAAAATAATACGACTCCCGCATAGAGACCAGAAGTGGCAGTAAACAGCCTGAGCGGATTGAAGGCCTTTGTGGGGAAAACTGTTCTGTCGCTGCAGTTGCCCATTTCAAATGATTTCTTCATCTTATAATAATAACTGCGTATGTTGTGGGAGTCCTCTTCTTCTTCTTCCGCACTGTAATGAATCGCAGACAGAAGCAGAACGAGAATTAGAGTTTCCCTGACTGAGAGTCCTCTTCTTTCTGCCATTGCTCTGCCGATCACTAATCCTTTAATTCTCCTTTATAAAACTCAGCGACGTATTGACTGTGTACTGCATTGCTACGGTGGGTTCAATTTATGCATTTGCTCTTGCTGCTATATCAGCCAATTATAACAAAAACAATTCGGACGGATATAAAACGTGGGCTTGACCTAATCACATATTTTTTAAACACGATTTACACGGAGATAATGTCGGTTGGATTTATCACGATAAAATTGCGAGAAGGCTCTTGCTCTAAAGGTTCAACATCTTCTATTTTTTTTTAAGAATAGATGCTTATTCTTAAGGTGTATTTTTTTAATAATAGATGCTTATTCACAAGACTCATATAATAGGAGACCTTCCTCTCATATTTTAATATTTGATGTTGCATTCTCCACTAAAGCATTGTAAAATTCTTATGTCTCCCATTAATTCCAACATAACAAAAAATTAAGATAAAATTCTATACTCATAGTATTTGGTGATGATTTAAAGGCGGTCCTCTATTTTAATCCTCATAATGTGGAAGAATACAATCTATTAACCCTAAATATTTCTATTTTCTTCTAAACAGGTAAAGCCTCATGAATACGGAAAGCTACCATAATAATTCTCATCACATTCTTCCCCAAAAGTAAGCCTCCAAATTTTACATAACAACAAAAGTAGCCCCTCCAACATCTTCACCCAAAACAAGTCCACATCATTATTGTCACATGGTGCTCATATAACTAAGGTCATAGTAATTCTCATCACATTCTGCCCCAAAAATAATGCCTCCAAATTTTGCATAAAATAACTACACATCATCTAACATTTTCACATGGTGCTCATATTACTTATATTACATCTACTTCTTAATAATCCACTATCACAAATAAACTAAATTTTATATAAATAAATTTCAAGTTCTCATTTTTAATGGATATTATTGCCACATCCTCGGATGTTATGGATGGTGCACCAAGGAATCAATCAAAATTTATTATCAAAACAATAAATTGGCTTTAGGTATCATCCTCAAAATGACAATTGGAAATGTCATCAAATTTTGTTATTATAAGATCATTTCTCATAATGTTTTAGTGATTCACCAATAACTTCTTAACTACCATTCCAATGAATTGTTTTCCCATATTGAATTTCTCTATGTTGTTAAATATGTCAATATATTCATAGACATCTACACTTTCAATCTCCTCATTATAAAGATAAAACTACTAGACTCACTCTATCCTTATCCACAATTGCGAGAAAGTATTATGAAAAAATTAACCACTATCTTATTATATAAGATTAAACTAGACCTACCTACTAGTCCAATCATGAAAAATTATAATACTTTGCAATAGAGAAAATGATTAATGTCTAGTCCAATCATGAAAAATTATAATACTTTGCAATATAGGAAATGATTAATGTTTGTATGAATTCATGAATTGGTTCATCAATAAGTTTAAAAATAAGCTTTGCACTAAGGAAAATAAATTTTGATCAATAGAAAATAAGATTTCAGTTGTGATCCAAATATTATCATCTCTCTATATATTTTTTTATCTTTAAGTTGAATGCCTTCTAAGAAAGGATATGGGGACTCAAATGAATTTTATCAATTTTTGTGGTATAATGAAAAAATAAAGAAATAAAAAAAGCAAGAATATGTTGAAACCAAATAGCCTTAGTGGTGGCAATCATAAGCCCTCATAATTACTATTTATCAATAAATTGCCTATTAAATATACATGAATTATGGAATTAGATAATGACAGACCTCTCTAATACTAATTGGGTTATAGAATGAAATTTTAATATTGTGGGATTATAGAATTAATTCATAAAAAATATTTCAATCATGACTAGAAATGGTTTGCTTGGTCAAGTTGCAAAGTTAGTAGTGATAAACAACTTAGAAAGTTAGATAGCTACTATATATGTAGATTAATAGGTATAGTTAATTCATGATTCCTCTAATATTTGTATAAAATTATTTTATTTTTCTATTCTATTGATCATTTTCACATTCTTTCTTCTATATTAGTAGTTGAAACAAGTAGAGTGAATTCTTAGTGTCTTGTTTATCTTAAAATATCACATCTAAAAATAATTTCTTGCATTATTGCATTAGTAGGTATTTCAAACTCTTCTCTAAGCCTAATGAAGGGGATTTACATAAAAAATGATATCGTGCTATGATATTTCACAATGTGCTAAATTCTTATTCTTTTGGTAAAAAGATTGAACTAGCAATTTGAAAATTTATAAAATTCCCTTCAAGAGAATCTAGAACATGCTATAAGATTTATCAATTCAAACCCAAATATTACTACTACAAATCCATGGATTCATAAAATTGACATGTATAGGGGTCAAGGAGCTGAAATCAAATCCAAATTACATTGGATTAAGGAGGCTAGTAGAAGGTCCAAATAATTTTTCAATTATTCAAACTATAAACATAAAAATAAATATATTGGAGAAATTCAAGACGAAACTATATATATTCGTGTATAAATTTAGAAGAAGAAAATTATATTTAAAAATTTAATAAGAAGCATTTTAGAGATATTGTTAGGATCTCTCTCACACGTCTTTTTGTTCTATTTGAAAAACCTGGCAATCAAATATTTCTATTTCTTTCTTTTCTTTAATACATTAGGGACTATCAATTTCTACATATATCATATTTTGAGCATCTATCCAATGATGGATGATATACCTTTTGGATTTTGGGGTGGAGGTGCATGGCTGGAAAAAAAATGGATGCCAACTTTGAGAAATCCTTAACAATCATTATAGAGTTTTTTTTTTTTTTTTTGGGGGGGGGGGGAGGGGGTGATATTTTGATTGAGCCATAATGGTGAATCAAGAGTTGAAGAATATACCTATGTTGGAACTTTAGATTCAATTTTCTACTTTAGAGAGCTTTGGTTTCAAGGGGAAATTTAAGATTATCATGAAAAATAACTCTAAGGAGAGGGAGAGATAGATTTCTTATGTTGAGTATATGTTGAGAGGATTGATATTTTGTGGGAGGAAGAGGACTCTTGAAAAGAGAAAGATATCTTTATACCTAAAGGATGGGTTCTCACAAGGAGTATATGAAGAATAATTTTATAACTAAACATTTTTACTTTCTTGATGACTAGAAGAAAAATATAACTAGAAGAAAAAATGATTTTGATCTTAACCTTCTTAACAATTTCTCAACATCATGAGAATGCTCATGATCCAAAGATTCAATATTTTTTCCTTTTCTAAGAATGTTTTACATAATATTAAAGGTGGAAGAGTAATTTTTCACTTAAAAAAATCCTTTCACCTTTTACTCCGCCTTGGATGAATCTATTTTTGTTTCTTTCCATTTATTAATTTTTTATTTCCAATAAAATACAGGTATACAGAATCTATTCTTTAACATCAATTGACAATACAATTATCACAGAATACCGTGTTTCTCCCACGGTCGGAACGTGTGGAAAGCAGACAATATTTACTAGTAGAGGTTCCGCGATCGAATCCTGGGGCGCGACATTATGTCATATTCACCAAAGTCATCGAATCTTAATGTATTTCTAAATCACATACGCGAAGCCCACCCAGAAAAGTGCGACGCCCGCATAGAGGCCAGAAGTGGCAATAACCAGCCTCAGCGGATTATTGAAACCCCTTTTGGGGAAAACTGTTCTGTTGCCCATTTCAAACGATTTCTTCATCCCCTCCTCTTCTTCCGCACTGTAATGAACCGCAGACAGAACCAGAACCAGAACCAGAGTTGCCCTAATGGACCTTCTTTCTGCCATTGCTTTACGCTACCTTCAATTCTTTGATTCTCCTTTCCCTTGGCCAAAAACTCAAAGAGGCATCGATGTATTATTGTATTGCAAGGGTGGATTAATTTATAACCAAAAACTTCAGATTGATATAAAACGTGGGCAAATTATAACCATACAATTTCGCACGAAATCGAATCGTGGGGATGACTTCATCACAAAAAAATTTCCAAATGCGAATTTGTAGGAGATAACAGGGGACTTTGTGACGGTAAAATTACGTCGACTGTAGACCAGTTTAGTACGCGTTTGTCATCCCCAAGTTTTTCGCACATCCAGAAAATAGTCAGTGGTGTCATATTTGCTCCCTTCCAAAAAAATAGTATCACCGATTTGTTTTGTTATATGTTGAAAAAAATTCAACAGAAATTTATTTATTTTTCTATATTGAAGTAGTAAATATATTCAAATTAAAAAAATTCAATAGAAATTTATTTATTTTTATATATTTTTAAATAAATCAAGTCTTTGTCATGAATTACCAAAACCACTCAATGCTTAAAAAAGTAACAATGCATATTTATTTTCAAGGTGATTTTAAAGTCAAATTTCTATTACCAAATTACTAATTGGTTCACATCAATGAACAAATTAGTAGATTTTTTCTTTTATCCACACATTAACTACCATTTGTCATGTAATGATCTATAAAACATAGATGTTAAATCTCTCGTGATCATAAAAAATATGTTCTTAAATTTCAATTTAATCAATCAAACATTTAAACATTAATTATTACATCTAAAAAATAATTTAAACTAGAAGACAAATATATTCATCAAATCACAATATAGAAACATTAGAAATAGAGAACATGAAAGCATAAATAAATAAACACGCCAATTTTTCTTAAATTAAACCTTAATTTGATGGAAAACAACAAGAAGAGAAGTCCATAAGAATCTAGTTCACTATATTTGGCATCTTTTACAAGTATGACAATGCCATATATGAATTAGAACTTTGATAGTATTTACAATCTCCATTGCAACTACTCAACTCCATAGCTAAGAAACTATATATTTTTCCACATGCTTTTGTAATTTAACATTAACTTATAATTATTCCAGTACCTCACAAATTATTTTTTCTACATTTATAGTCTTCTTTCATCTCTCCATGACACTAGAATATGGAGAAAATATGTGAATTGAAACTATTTTTTAATTGGTTTCTCAGTAAGATTTGGTTCAAATCTTTTACAATACATGGAACTTCTTGAACAACTCTAAAGTGTAATTTGTAGGTAAAGGAATGTCTTTCAATTATCTGATCCTTTAATCCACTTAGAAATCTTCAACCTTTAAATTTATCATCTTATCTTTCTAGATATAATCTCACCCTCTTCTAATCCCACTTAGATATCTCCTACTTTTTTTTTTCCTTTGTCCTATCTTTTTTCATATAATCTCACCATAATATTACATATCACTTTTATTTAGTGATTGAATACGTTTTTTTCTAGCTATAGCTATGACCAATCCTTACCTTTATGTAGCCTCAAAGAATACTAACCTTGGTTGAAGAGATCTTATATGCCAACCAATTTATTATCATATTGTTCCCTGCGTTCTTTATAAAGTAGAACATATTGTTTCCGTGCCATTACTCTACCAATTCTTCAGTCTTCTGTCAACAAAAACTCAAAAGCATTGATGTTTTTTTTAATTGAATAAAATGTAAATTATAAACTTAAATTACAGCTTTTGAAGAGTTGATGTTTTGTATTGTACTGCTACGATGTCTTCTACTTATACTTCTGCTCTCACGTTGATCGAGAAAGTGCTTACAATTATAACCAAATAATTTCGAACTGAGTAATCTCAATTCTTTTAAAATGTGATTTCTTAGGGGAATAATGTCAGGTGGACTATCTCACGATAAAGGTCGACAATGGAATTTCTCACGATTTGGTACACGTTTGTCATCTTCAAGTTTCCTCCACATTTTTAAGGATGCTTCATTCCTTTCCAAAAATATAGTGTCACGATGACGTCTCTTGGGTGATCTATTATTATATGTGTAATCCTTTTAAATCATAAAGGCAACTAATCAATAGTACATGGAAAAAAATCTTTCATTTATTTGTTTTTATCAAATTAGTGTTCTATATGTTATTTTGTGTAAAGATGTTTGTTAAATTATATTTAAAAGAAGAATAGGTGGAATAAATCAAATTTTCAAATTTAGTTAAGATAAAGATTTATATAAAATATTGACAAAATAATATATTTAAGTCGATAGGCTTCCTCTGCGAGGAAGCTCGTGTATGACCATTCCTTAATTTTCTCACGTTGTCTCACGTCGGAAAAATGGTTTCTCGAGTAGTTTTGGTGAAAGCACATTTGAAAACGGATTGCAGGCTACATGCCAGTTTCTAGAAAATAGTTTGCAGAAAATGGTTTGTCGATAAATGACTAGGGCTTTCAAACAATGCTTTTACAAAGCTCATTGTTTTGAGTGAGCAAAGACATGGTCTAAATCTATTACTAAATAGATTGCCTTTATTTTATTTCACGTACAGGTTAATGCGATGGTAAAACCTTAGGACCCTTACTCTGTACACTTCCCTCACACTTAGAGATTATTAGAATCATAGAGTGGGAGAGGTGACTGAAAGGGAGTTGCGGGTCTTGCCCAAACCAAAATGCCTATTTAAGCGGTCAATCCTCTTTAGTCTTGGGGCTGCATGTCTAACAAGGTTTAGATGATTGAATTATATAGATTGAGTAGTATATATGTTTTAAAAATTTTAGATGTTTGTTTTTTATTAAGTAAAACAGGTTTTACAGGGTTCTTGAAACCCACAACATCTTAAAATGTAGCATTAAAGAGTTCAAGACTAAACTAAGCATAAGAAAATGAAGAAACAGTTAGCAGATCTCAGTGGTGTACATACATTGTGGTAGCTACGGAGTACTTGACGAAGTGGGTCGAAGCACGGGCCCTACCCGATAACACCGCTGTAAGTACAGCTAGGTTTATTTATGAACAAATTATCATGAGGTACGGAATCCCGCTTCAGATAACCAGTGATAGAGGAGGCCATTTTGTGAATCATGTGGTAAGGCTCCTTACGACGGAGTTTAAAATTTTTCACTCCTTGTCTAGTCCGTATTATCCGAGAGCCAACGGTCAAGCATAGGCAACCAACAAGATTCTGGTCTTGGTCATCTATAAGTCGTGTGGGATGGAAAAGGAATATTGGGAGGAGAAACTACCGTTGGTGTTGTGGGCCTATTGCACCACTTACAAGGTGATGACGGGCTAGACACCGTTCCAATTGATGTACGGATAGGAGGCAGTAGTGCTGATGGAGTTCATGGTGCCAAGCCTCTGAATTGCTATCGAGAATAAACTTGGCGATATGGAGAGCCTGAAGGAGTGCCTGTATGCCCTAAACAAGCTCGATGAACGAAGGCTAATGGCATAATGGGTGACAGATGTGGTCTAGCAATGAAGGAAACACTGGCACGACCAACACATCCGCTGGACGAAGTTCACTCTGGGGCAGTTAGTATTGAAATATAATAGCTGAAACAAGATTAAGCCTGGCAAGTTCAAGGTCAAGTGGTTAGGCTCCTACAAGGTCTGAGAGGTCACAACAAATGGATTTGTCAAACTGTGGACTCTCGACGAATGGATACATGATGCCAGCACTGTGACCAAAATGAAACCTTCCCTGGAGAGGATGGATCTGTGAGGATGGAAAAGGACTCAAGCCATCAGGCAGGTGACTTGAGCATAGCTTGTACGGGCGACCAGAGAAGCCTCCGAACAAGAAATTAAAAAATACCCGTACGGCTATGCATGACCGTACAATGAAAAATTTGAAAAAAAAAAGAAAAAAAAAAGAAAATTTGAAAAAAAAAGAACAAAGCAAACTGACACCGTACGGCGTCGTACACTGCACACCATTGTAAGCTACCATACGGTAATCACACATAACATAAGATATTACAAGTTTTGAAACCGCCATATGACATTTGAACCAAGCATCATAACTCGCCATACAGAGAGCACAGGAGATCATAGAGACAACCGTACGACACCATATGGCATGTAAATGCATAGTAATACCACTGTACGGAGGGAATAAAGTACATTCTTACTAGCATCGGCCATACGACCATTAGCGCATAACATAAGTTAGGGAGACACAGGTACGACACTGTACAAAGCGCAGAAGTGGTTCAGTATATGCCGTATAGAGCAAAGGGGACTGTTCGCATTAGCCGCTGTATGATCGAAATAGTAACATTAACGTACGAAAGGGTGAAGAGCATATAATACTGACCGTAAGGTAGCACGACAAATGTGACGTATGGTATTTGGAGAATGTACGCAGTTAGAAATCATGTATCCGTACAGTTTCACCAATTAAACCTTGAGATTTGAATAGTACAATTGGCAGACTGAGGGAAGTTGAAACATACAATTGCGTATGGGCACAGGAAGAAGAAGACAGTCATTGACGGCAAGGATTGAAAAAAAAAATGATGAGAAATCAAGACAGTTCAAAATGAATAATGTATGGTACCGAAGGGAAGGGCATAAGCAGGTAGTAAGGAAAACACAAGCAGTTTGCAGAAAAGAGTATGGGATCGGAAGAAAATCACAAAAATGGTGTGTTTCATAGAATTTGAAGGTGCTAAATTGGTCTTGGCAGTGGGGGCGCTGCTCCTCGATCCCGCCCTATACTGCGACAGGGAGCGTGCCTGGGGCTCCACCCTAGGATCCCGCGGGGGCACTGCCCCTCGACCTCGCTGGGGGCGTTGCCCCGGTAGACCCCCAGTCGGTTCAATTATCAGCCCTTGGAGAGTGTGACCAGTTGATGAGACCCGAAGTTGCTGTAGGCATAGAGTGTCTGTATGCCAGAGGCGGAGAGAGCACTTAGAGGAAGCCTTTTGAGAAGGGCACTACGCTTTGAGGCACTCAGAGGAGTAGGTGTTGGCTGGACGTGAGACTGTCTTGGTGGATGCATAGAGAGCTCGGGAGGAGCTGACCACTCGATTGGAGGCAGTAGAGCAACACTTAGCTCAGCATACCCAAGAGTGAAGGCAGTATAGGTTCCTATCAAGGTTAGATTGGCTCGGAAGACAGTGTTGTTTGAACAAGAGTTAGCAGAGGCTATAGCTAAAAAGTATGTTTTGGAGACAAGTTTGGTGCAGGTACAGGAGGAATGTGATGTAATGGAAAAAGAACTACGACGCAACATTGCTAGGGAGGGCAGCACTTTAGCTTTTCCAGGGATGCCCCTCCGCTCCTTCTCAATGATTTTCTTATGCTATGTAGTGTATTTCATCTCCCTTTTTGTTGTGAGTCATCGGAGATGACTTTGTTTTTTGGGGGGAATGATGTTGTCGGGATAATTGTATGTACAGGTTATTATGTTAGTAAAGTATTATGTTACTCTCGGTTGTTAGTGACTGAGTCTAACTACCACAGAGTTGAAAAAGTCAAAATAGAGAAAAAAAGGGATAGGACAAAAAGGCACCAGGAGGCAAGATCAGGAGAGGTTCCTGAGCATCACGGTAGCATTGGTTTCGAGAAGCTCCATCTTCTATGTTGCCTCTTTGATCTTCTAAATGTCATTGGAGTCTTCTTCGTCCATGTTTCTCTTTGACTTGGATCTTGTTCTCTTACCCAGACCTTCATTGGGCTTCTTCTTTTTTTCCTATTTGGTTATCTGCTCATCCTTGCCATCCATCTTCTCTTACATTTTGTCTATGATTAATTTGATGTGCTCGTTGGAGGCTTTAAGGAAATTGAAAGTTTTCTCTGCTGTGCCTTTAAGGGTTTCCTCAATGCTTTTCATTTTATCTTTCGGTTGGTTGATCCTTCAATCTAGATGACATGTATCCTATGTGGCTTTGTGTTCCTTATTATTTTCGATGCCCTAGATTTTTTTCCTTGAGTTCTTTAAGTTCATGGAAGAGCCATTTGAAAGACCTGAATTGGTCTAGCATGCTATTGTTTGTGTTGTTAAAAAGATTCAACTCCATTTCCATGGCCTTGTCGTTGAGGACAACTAGGGAAGGGTCAATCAGGTCCTCCTTCTAGATTCTGTCATCAATGTCCTCGAGTATTTTGGGGTTCACGGCTTCCCTGATTATCCTCATTCACACTATGTTCATGTTGAAATTTTGCCACACATTTTTCCCCTTTCCAGAGTCTTCACTATGATACTCCCCTCTTGACTAGTTCTTATCATCTGAAAGGTCTTGTGTGTTGGGGGACTGGGTCAAGAGGGGAGTATGATTCAACATCCCAAAGTGGTAGGTCCTAATTCTATCGAGCCTGGTGTCTAGTGTGACATAAGATATCAGGGCCTTTAGAACAAACTTCCAAAGCATTTTGATACCTTCGGTCTGGTAGTAAGTTTTCATTTTAAGTATAGCTTTCTTCTCTTCCTCATCTCTCATGAAATCATTGATGACATTGTCGGAGATTTTGCGGTCCTTGTAGAATTTTTTGCCAACAATGGAGATACCCGTGACTTTAAAGATGGCCTCCTCAGTGACAGTGAAAGTCTTTCCCTCAATCTCCACGCATCCTGCGTTCCAACTTTTCACGAAGATATTTGTGACCACCTACTTGCTACCATGTAACCTTTCAATGAAGGTAGTTATTTCTCCTTTTTATAGAGAATTCCAGACCTTAGTGCATCTCTTCCATTTTGCACCATCATTCGGGGGATCCCTTCTATTTCTTTCCCCAACCATTACATTAAGACGAATTTAGGTGATTCTCTAGTAAGACTAAAAGCTATTGTTTAGATTAGTTCTAGCAAAAATCATCCTAAGCTTTCTTCTTTTTTGCCTTTGGGAATGGATGCGGTTCTTGGGAATGAATACCCAGAAAGTGTGTGAAAGGGATGCATTGTTATTAGCCTTTCTGTCCCTCCAGTACTTGCCATTTATGGAATGGCACATCCAAAATTCTACATTACTATTCATTATTATCATTTATGATTCCCTCCTTTCCTTGGAGTCTATCCCTATCGACTAAATCCTTCACCTCATGAAGGAAATCTCCACCATGATACCACCTCATCATTGCTTCCTTTTTAACTACCAAGTTGGAAAACTAGTCAGTGACATGGTTGGCTTCCCTATACACATGGAATATGTGAACCACTTCAAAAGAATTTAAAAGGGCCTACGTTTCTTCTATCATGTTGGATATAATCCATGAAGGGGAATGATTGAATTTTAAGTAGTTAATGATGTTCTTAGAGTCTCCTTCGAGCCATATCTTTGTTATCCCTATGTTATGGGCAAGTTTGGTGACTTGGAGGGCTGCACTCACTTCAGCAAAGTGGTTAGTTTGTGAGTCGAGAGGTAAGATGACAGCAGCGGATCCAAAACCATAATAGTTCTTGATTACTCCTCCACTACCCACCATGCCAGGATTCCCTTTGGCCACACCATTGAAGTTTTCTCTGGACCAGCCTTCTGAGGGACAACTCCAAGTACAATTCTATCTTTTCTCCTTACTACTCTTAAGGGAAACATCCTAGACCTTTCCTACAAAATGGTTAGAGAAACCACAAAAATAAATTTTCTCTTTCACACCAAAATGGATATTTTCAAAGATAACTTTGGGAGGATTTGAGCTATCATGGAAGATGTGATTATTGCATTCTTTCCGAACTCCCTAGCAAAAGTGTGGAAGAATCCAAGAGCTAAATAATCAGAATTCAGAATTATACAAGGAGAAAGCCCATTGAGAAAAATGTTCTTTAAAAGACAGGGGAAAGCATCAGGATAATTCCAGAATAGAAAGGAGGAGATGCCAAATTTTGCTTACAAAAGAGAAGTGAATAAACAAGTGATCCACTGATTTCGCTTGGCATCTACACAACACACATGTTTTGGGGATCTAGAAACCTCTCTTGATAAGATTATCAACCATAAGAATGCGATTCTGAAGCAAAAGCCAAAAGAAGACATTGATTTTGGGGGTAAGGCTAGGGATCCAAGCTTTAGCCCAAAGCGGATTAGTTTCATGAATTTATGATAGTTGAGAGGAGTAGGAAGAGGCCACAGTTAAGGTACCATCCGAAGAACCTTCCCAAATAAGCTCATCCTAGGAAGAGGACAGGGAAACCACATTAAGGGAAATCATAAGAGGAATCAGGTCCTGAGACACCTCGGAGAGATCAGCCCAATTATTGTCCATTCTATAGTTACTGACTTGGGAGCAATAGATATGGGTGCATTCTTCCCTCCAGATATTGAATGGCTCATAATCTCTCAGGAAACCCAACTGAAGCCAATGTTCACTCTAGAAGTTAATGGATTGGTCATTCCCTATCTTCCATTTTTCCTTTGACATGGCCAAATCCTTAGCATTGAGGAAACCATTCCATATAAGAGAGTTGTTCGACAAGTCAATCTCTTCAAAGAAGAGTTTACTTGAATTGTTTGTGAGATATTTTTCTTCAAGAGTGTCATGCCATTCCCCTGTGCTATTGAAGATGCGCCATAATTGTTCAGCTTGAAGAGCTTTGTTGAACGGTTTGATTCTCCTAATCCCAAGGCCACCGACATGCTTTGGGTGACAGACTTTGTCCCAGGCTATAAGAGAGAGTCTCTTATGGTCTTTAGTTCCAAACCACAGGAATCTTCTTTGAATACTTTCCATGGCCTCCACAACTTTTGCAAGAATAGAAAAGAAGCTTAAAGCATAGGTTGGAAGGTTTTGCAAAGTAGATTTGACCAATTGGATTTTTCTACCTTGACTGAGGGATACCCCTTTCCAACTTGCCAGCTTTCTACTGAATTTGTTAATTAATTTGTTCAAGAAAGCTTCTGGAGGTTTAACACCTAAAGGCAAGCCCAGATAATTGGATGGGAGAGAATTGATACTACAACCCATGATGTCCGCTATTCTCCTTTGTCTCCCCTCAAGAGTGTTAATGAAGTAGATAGAGATTTTATTCCAATTTATGGATTGGCATGTCGCTCTGGTGTAGGAGTTGAGAAGATGCTTCACCACTTTGTCTTCTCCCACCAAGGCCTCACCTCCTAGAATGGTGTCATCAACAAACTACTAGTGAGAGAAGACATAGGTCCCAGAAGAAGGTTTTAAACCTTTCAGAGCCCCTAAACTTCTAGAGGCTGATATGAGCCTTCCAAGGAATTCTGCAAGAATGATAAAAAATAGGGGATAGGGGATCCCCTTGTCTTAGACCCTTGGTGGGTTTGAAAATGGCCAAAGGGGAGAAGTTAACCATAATCACCAGAGAGGGAGTAGAGATGATTTGCTGGAGGATCTTGCAGGAGTGAGAATTGAAGCCAAAGGTGTCAAGAAATCTAAGAAGGAACTACCAGTCAACCTGGTCATAAGCCTTGGAGAGGTCAAGTTTGAGGAGAAATCCTTCCCTTTTTCCTACTTCTAAGGAATGGATAACTTGATGCACCATCATGATGGAGTCCAATATCTATCTACCAGGCACAAAGTCATATTGCTGCGGCGCTATCAAGGTGGGGAGAGATTTAAGAATCTTGGAGGTGATAACTTTGGAGATGATCTTGAAGAAGGAATTACACAAACTAATGGCTTTGAAGAGCTCCATAAAATCCACCCTAGTTGTCTTGGGAATGAGAACCAAAAACGTAGCGTTAAGTTCTTTTAGGAGATTTTTTGAGCCAAATAATTCCTGCACCACTTTGACCACATCATCTTTCACCACATCCGAGAAAAGACAAAAAAAGAACATTGTAAAGCCATCTAGACCAAGGGTTTTATCACCTAGAAGAGAGGCCAAGGTTTTCTTCACTCCAGCCATGTTTGGGATAGAGAAAAAAGCTTTATTTCGGCCTTTAGTGAATATTTTCAAAATTTTGTTTAGAAGCATATCCCAATCCTCCTTTGACATCTCTTGATCTTTTGAGAGGAGAGATGAGAAGAAGGCTATAGCTTCTCCCGCTATGTCCTTTTCCTCATGCAATATCTGCTCTCCCTTCTTAATTCTGGTTATTCTATTTGTATCTCAGTGTCTCATAGTAGAGAGATGGAAGAATCGAGTGTTTTGTCCTCCTTCCCTTAACCAAATGGACCTAGATCTTTTCTTCTAGAAAGTATCCTCCTTCCATATAATGTTATGATACTCTGATAGGATAGATTTCTCCTTAGTCAATATATTCTCATCATAGCCCTCTTTTTCAATTTCTTCTTGAATGAGATTTAGGTCTGAGATCGTCTTGTCTTTCACAAAGAAGATATTGCCAAATTCTTCCTTGTTCCACTGTTTGACATTGAATTTAATGTTCCTGACCTTTTTTTCCACCCCGAACATGGCAGTGCCCTAAACTTCTATATTCCACCATTATTTAAACTTGTTTCTCAAGTTAGGATGAGAGACCCACATTTTTTTGAATCTGAAAGGAAATCTCCTTTCTTGGCTATCTGGTCAAGAGAAAGGGAGATGGGAGAGTGATCATAACTGATTCTGACCAAGGTAGAGAGGTTAAGATTTTAGTGATGCATCCAATCCACAGTGATCAAAACAAGATCCAATCAGACATGAATACACTCCCTACCAATTCTCTTGTTTGACCAGGTGAAATAAGCTCCTAGGAGACCTAGGTCGAGGAGGGCTTGATCATTTATGAAATCCATTGAGTCTTTCCTACTTTCTAGGTTTGAGGAGATCCCTCCCTATTTTTTCCCTTCTTTAAGGGGAGTGTTGAAACCCCGCATGATAATTCCCTTAGAGAGATTAGAAGTAGCCAGAATAGATTTGACCTTATCCCAATAGGACCTTTTACCTTTTTTGGAATTAAGAGTGTAAATATTCAAAATAAACCAACTATCATTGTCTTGTATTTTAGTAAAGTTCATAAGGAGGAGGTTACCTTCTTCATGAATTACTTTAGCCTTGAGGTGAAAAGAGTTCCACATAGTCATCAGGCCTCCAGAAGCTCCTTTTGAACTGGTGGCTTTATTTCCATAACTTTGCTAAATCTGATTCCTTCAAGCTTGTCCTTCTTCATCTTGGTTTCCTGGATTAATAAAATTTTAGGTCTGTAATCCCTTATCATATTTCTGATAATGTCCTACTTATGTGAGCTATTAATCCCATGAATGTTCAAGGATATGAATTTCATTTCTTATTAGAGGTGCAGACTTCCTGGATGTTCTTCTGGGTCCCATCTGCTATATTCTTTTTAGCTTCTTCTTGCCTAATCTAACTAGCTCTGTTTCTCCCTAGAGTTTTTGATTTGGCCCCAACATCAGCTTTATTTATGCTTCTGGTTGCTATTGGGGAGACTGGTAAGGGATATCTTCTATTGGATTTCTTCTTCTTCTAGACCCAAATCTAGTTTCCCTCCTTTGCTTCTTTATTTTTTGCAAAGACCTCTTCCATTTTTGTGAGCTTCTTTGGGGATGCTGAATTCATCAATTCTTCCATTTTTAAGACCTGCCTAGAGGCCAGTTTCTCAGGACAAGGATTGGATTCTTGTGAGGGGATGCCTCTTTGCATGTTCTTCTTCGGACTGGAGAACTCTTCTTCCAAAGGGGTTTCAAGGGAGTCTGAGATGAAGGAGATGAGGTTCATTCCTGGGCAAGAATCACCTCCTTCAGCCAAGTCATCTTCCTTGATCTCTTCCGAGATTTCTTGTTGGATGTTGACTTCCAAGATATTTCCAATGTCATCCAAGGGAAGAAACTCCCCATGTTCTCTAGAGTTTCTTTCTAATGGCTGATCATCTCCCCTTCATCTATTTTTTCCTTTTCTTCCCTATCTTCCTGGATTTCAGGGAGCACCGTTGCTTGGTCCTTTTTCTTCCACACCCTTTGGGTGTTGGCCTCAGAACCCTCATAGGGTTTTGTTTTCTTCTCCCTTGTTGGGTCTTCCTATTCTTGGCTCGTGGTTTTTCCAGAGTTATTTTTTTTGGGTCGTTTGTAGCTTTCCTTTCTTTCTCTAAGCTCTGGAACACATGACACGATTTGGCAAAGTGTTCTACTTTCTTACAATGAAAGAATGCAAAAGGGACACTTTCTTAGTCCAGTTTCTCCACACGTCTTCCTAGTTTGGAATGAATCTCTATATTTTTTGGCATGTCTTGACCTTCTTCCACCCCTATACAGATCCTAGCATAGGGGAGGTGTCTCCTTGCCATCATAATTGGTTCGATTGAGAGAAGGGTACCAAAGGATTTGGCTATTCCATCGAAAACATCTTCATACCAGAACTCCAAGGGAAGTTTTGGTAGTCTAACCCACACTGGGGCTTGGTCAAAGAAACAATCATTAAGGTCAAGCTTGGGAGACCATTTTTGCAATACCAAAGTAGCCTTCCCAATAGCCCAAGTTCAAGCACATAGGATTATATCTAGGTCCTCTTTGTAGGAGAACTCAAATGACAGAAAGCCCTTTTCCATGGCTGTGATTTGGGCTTGACCCTTTAAGTCCCACTTATTTTTTGTGAAGACCTTGACTATATCTATATTGGGTCTCGAGCCGACAAATTTTCTGACTAGGCTATGAGCCATGGTTGCTATATTGTGATCAACTAGCTCATCAGGAATCTAAATGGCGTATTTTCCTTTTTCCTTGTCTGATAAATCCTTAATAGTAGGGAAAGAGGACTTTCCTGTGGGTTTAACCCCAAAGAGATTTGACCACCAGTGATTGAGGACATTCACATCGTAATCACATGGGTGGGTCTTCGTGACTGAGGTTGGCCTTGGAGGAATGCCAGGAATCTCTTCCCCAACCCCCCACCCTTTCCAAGGTCTTTCTGCTTGTCACGTAGGGCCCCATCCTTTTTCTTTGGATCTACAGAGTCCTGTTCTACAAGGGATCCATCGATGTGGGCATCACCTGAGGAGCCCATAGCCTACGGGCCAGGACTCCCGCTCCTTTTTCTCCTACGCTCACCATGATCATTTCATGGAATAATATATTTTTTTAGATGTTTGTTAATGAGAACACTATTTTGGGTTCTTCTTTTGGTATAGTGTGATGACATGGAGGGCCATGATGTGGGGGCTTTTTTTGGAAATGAAGCTGAGAAGGAATATGAAATCCATCACCACAGTTGCTCACTTAGTTATGTGTTCAGGGAAGAAGGAATTGCAATCTTTATGGAGACTTGGAGGATGCACAAAGTCATCATAGGTAGGGTATATAGTTCTTTCTGCAATAGATTATAGATGCTTATAATTTACAAGTTTAACAATGTAGTTTATATCACTCAGCAACATGTGGGTTTAGAAGTAAACTAAAAATCATATAGATTGTGTATCTAATGAATCACAAGCTGGTGGAATCTTGTAAGTTTCAAAACTACAATAGTTAGGCAGGGCCAATGACAATCTGTTGGTCATATGCATAGTTATAGGACCTAACTCCAATGAGTATTGAACCAACCATTTTCTTCCTCATATCATTGACCTTCCCGACTTTAGCAAAGAGTACCATGTCTGATCTGTTTGAGCTTCTTGATGGCTTAAGTAGAAGAAACCTTTAATGTTTGATTGAGATTTTTCATGTTGCAACCTTGTCTCATCAAAATCTCATCTTGATTTCCATCATGGGCTTGCGAAATAGGTTAAGGATTGTAGTACATCCATGTTAATGGAGGACTTTGTTTCAATTGAAATCACTCAACCTTCAATGTTGTTATTAGCTTACCTTGGGTTTGTGATGCATTGGTATAAATCTGTATAGCCTAAACCTTTACTATAAATATAACAAAGATTGAACTCAGCAAAGTTGAGAAAGATTTGTGTTGTTTATATGGAGATTACCTCTCTTAAATGCTTTAAGGATTTGAGAAATGCCAACATCACTCCTTTTCTTGGCTTTTTGTTTTGAAAAAAATATTAGATTATTAAAAGATAAAGTTAATGGAATCACAAAGACATTTGAATTAGATAAAAATTTAGAAAATATGTTAGCAGGTGAAACAATAGAAATGGTCTGCGGAACATAAATAGATCAATAGTTGACCTTAGGATTCATGTCCCATCATGGGATAACTATATATATGTTGATTGTAAATCAATTTAAGAAGATGCCATAAATATTAAGAGAGATGATAGATATATGCATGACAGTAGAGAATGAGACATGCATTTTGATAATATGATGATATAATATATGATTATGAGGATTCTATTGAGAGAGAAAGAGAGAGAGAGAGAGAGAGAGAGAGAGAGAGAGAGAGAGAGAGAGAGAGAGAGAGAGAGAGAGAGTTGGAATTTTTTTATTGACACTTTAAATCTTATTGATATATAAAATAAAATAAATGATTGAGATCCACCCGCTCTTCCTAATGTTTTTTCTCTCATAGTATAATCACCTCTTCTACTTCTATTTTGTTTCAGATGGTTTCCCACTTCTGAACTTTTTTCTTGGTGTTCTTTCTCTCTTCACATATCCATCTATTTTATTTTAGATTGTTACCCTATTTTTGAACTTTTAGAACAAGATCTACTTTTCACCTTTTTAAAAATTTGATAATGTAAACATTTTTTCATAAAAGAACCACTGCTACTTAAATAATAAACTGAGTCAAATTGGACAAATCTTAAAAAACTAAAGCAACAAAAAAAACTATTGTCACTATAACTACACAAACCTAAAAAATCTAAAGCAACAGAAACCCATAAAGCTTCTAAAACATTCTATAACCCACAAATTGCATTGTGTTGTCTACTACCTCAATGACAGTTTTGTTTGTTAATGAATGTTTTGAAATAAACAAACCTCACAATTTTTTGGTGTCAGTATTCTATTTATAACATTTTCTATGCTTGAGGGTCGAGGTTCATATATAGGAAGATGGGCTGTATAGTAATTGTGAAAGGCAATCATAAAGAGAATCTGAGTACTCAAGCTTCTCCCTTTTGTAGAGAATGAACCAACTTATGAATTTAATGTTTCAAATCTGTCCAATAGCTGTAATTCAACTTGTTTGAGTGTAAAAATATTTCAAACAACAAAATTGAGGATTTCATTACCAAAGATATGTTAAAATCCAATTAAGTTATTAAATGACTATTATAAATTTTTTAATTGCTAAAAGTTAAAAAAACTTTTATTTAATATGAATTTACAATAGAGGTATATTATTTTGAGTATAAGTTATTCAGTAGATGTGTTTCTTTTCTAAGAGTGAGTAGGAATCTAGGGGTATTCATTCTAGATTGGTAGGAGGTAACCATCGTAGTGTTCAAATGAGAAAGATAAAAACTCCTAGGTATAACAAATCATGAACCTCTTATATTGCTCATTGCATTTGAAGCTATACTTGTAACTTGTTTTGGTAAAAGTGTTTTTTTCACTCATATGAATTATAGGATAAACAATCCAAAAAGAAGTTTGGTAGCAATTGCGGAAACTATTGTAGTGTTCCTAAATGCAACACTTAAGGTGGTGCTGGTTGGGGATCCAAAGCTCAGAGTTGCTAAGGAAAAGGATACAAATTTGGGAAATCGGCAAATGCTTCAAGTTATGTTGTGGCTGCAATTCCATCTACTAAGGGTGAAGTTTCAAAGACTCTTCCACACTACATAGGAAGTTACTAGGTTGCAGTCAGTACTATATTCTATGTTGAAATAGTTGAGTCTGCATTCTGTGCCAAAATAGTTGAGCCTATAGATGCTTACTTATTTTTAGGGCCCATTTTCAAAAGAATTTGGCCACATTGCAAGATTTTAGAGATTGTTTCTTTATAATCACTTGAAGATTTCAATTGTTGTGACATAGATAATTTTAATTATATTTAATTTATTTTCAAAGGTCACTTGAATATCTTTTGAGGTTCCTCTTTCTAATAATTATTGTGAATCTTAATTTAAAAATTCAACAATTTTATTTCATTAAATAATAAAATTTAGAATTTTTCTCATGTTGATGAATATTTTTCCCTTGTTGTAATCTGCATAAATTCCTCAAATTTGTATTACAATGGTTTGGTATGAGGATAAATGACATAATACAATTTTCAATATTTGTAAGGATCATATGCTGGAGCAAGTTCATTTGTACAAATCATATGCATGATGTAAACACTAATGCAGTTTAATAGAGTTTTAGTTTTTGATAGATTAGTTTACTAGCTATTTAGATTATATGCTTATGCAGAATGTGGGTTGAGGTTTTTATGTCTAACAAGCTTCCTTGCAAAATCTATTTCATGCACATTCTACAATTATTTTATTTCATTCTACTGAAGCTCTTTGATGGATGTTAAAGTGGCCTTTTCATTGTTTTGGTTTCTTGTACCTAGCTTTGACCCTATGCAATGCTACACATAATTTATAAATTATAAATGGCTTCAATTTGTAGCCTTAGTTTTCAATGTTCAATTTCAAAGGTATGTTTAGATGTGCTTAGATATTTTCAAACCCACCTTATTAGTATTGCAATTCAAAATTTCCTCTAAATTCATTTAAGCCAACTTTTTGTTTCTTACCAATTACACCTTTTTCACTTCTACAGGTTCATAAGTACCTGATCAATAAGAGGAAATAAAAAATATTTATAGTCACAAAAACAACATTTTTAAAATTTGTTCCAATGCATTCCAATGTTATTCTTTTATGGAGGGACCTACACAAAACTATAATACGATAATGTAACTTTATTTCATTC
The DNA here is from genome assembly GCA_027943335.1 of Chamaecyparis obtusa. NCBI lineage: Eukaryota > Viridiplantae > Streptophyta > Pinopsida > Cupressales > Cupressaceae > Chamaecyparis > Chamaecyparis obtusa. Next base: position 102,254 of record BSBK01000341.1, on the reverse strand, counting down.
AATGTGGATGTTGCTATGTACAAAACTTCCTTCAATAATGACATTTTTTTTAGAATGACACTTAAATAAAAATCCCTCTAATATGAAAACCTTTAATTATACTTTCCCATTAAAGACCTATCGGCTTATCCCTTGCACCTTCTTTTGTTGCAAGTGCTAGTACATCATTTTCACATTAAAGAAGAGGTAGAAAAGAAATACATCATAAAGTCTAGTCAAAATAAATCTTTAAACATTCCAAAAAATGATACCAAATAGATAAGTATCAAATCATTTTATAACAATAGCTATACACTTGATATGATGTGTAGGTAGTTCATGATCGTTGGAATCACTATAGCAACTTGAGAGGTCATAGCCATTGGAAATTTGTCCCCATCCCATATAATGACATCTTCACTATTTTCTTCTTTGAGTTGAAGTGTAGTTCTTAAAGGAGAATTGCTTCAAGCTTGCAAAACAACCTTGTCACAAAATTAGACTAATAAGAAGTACCATGTGATGATGTTGAGAAGTGGTAGAGTGACTATACATGTGTTTGATAAGACTATCTACATTGTCAATATTGAGGATCTTCATAGGACCATCTAAATTGTATTTTATATGGTCACTATTGTTGTTAACCACGTCTATTTAGAAAGGGAAGACATATGTTAAGAGTAAAAAATGACATCACTTAATATTATAGTGTATATTCACTCAAATTTCAATAAGTTGTGTCTACAAATATCGAATTTCTAGGAAATTTTATTTCGTATGCGCTACAGTATATAATAGAATATTTGAGTAAAGCATTGATTTAGTATACATAAAGAAATATGAATTAATAGAAGATCCTAAAAGGAATGTTTATTTCTATTTTTGAAATACTAAAAATATTCTCCATTTGAAAAAAGTACCAAGAAAAGAGTTCTAGTCTAAAAGGTATATAAAACCATTATCCAAGTCCAATTTGTCTAGGCCCATGGAAAAATAAAGGTGATTGATTTCTTTATATAGCTTTAAAAAGAACAATTGAGATTAGAAACATTCAAATGGATCAAATGATCTACCCAACTCAAAGGACCTAATGCGATCCACTGAAGACGCCATGGTAAAGAATAAATTACGAGAAAATATTTCAATTAGAAGGCTCGTGTCATTTGATATGTTACCTAGGATCAAATCAACCAAAGATTTCCTATTTTACAAAGACCTCAAAAAATATTTTTTCAATCTTAATTTGAGGAAGATTCTAGCCTTCCACATTGTACCCTTTATCAAAATTCCCCTTCTAGTAGATTTTTTAAAGAATTCATTTTAATTTTATGATATAGAAAATAAACTCCATTAGTAATATTTTATTATAATGAAAGTAAATTATTTTTCCAAGACTTGGTTTCCTTAGTAATGTAATTAAAATCACTAGTAGGTATTATATCTATGAATCTACAATATTGATGAATGAAAGTGATGACATTGACTAGGTATTGTGCATAAGATGTGAGTCAAACATGGTAGTTAAACACACACACACACACAGATATATATATATATATATATATATATATATATATATATATATATATATATATATATATATATATATATATATATGATGACGACGATGATGAAGGAATCACTTTTTCCTCTTTTAGGTGGAAGTGCTTGGGTAAAGAGGGATACCAAATTTGAGAAATCCTCAATAATTTAGTCTTAATAGATAATAAGAGTGGAAGAGTACCTATATTGCCTATATTGCACCTTCGAATTCAAATTACTCCTTTTGAAGGACTTATGTTAAAGGGACCTTTAAGATGAGAGGGAGACTTATCCTAAATTCATTTTATCAAATAAATTTTTTACTTTAATCTCTATCGTATAACCACTGACATGAAGTAGATACATAAACATAACTAGAATATGAATGATAGTTGCCTTGATGAACCTTCTTTCTGCCATTTCTTTGATTCTCCTACAAATTCTTTAATTTTTCTTTCCTTTCACCAAAAACTCAAAAGAAGTGACGTATTGTATTTCTATAATGGATTTAATTTATGCTTTTTCTCTAGCTACTAAATCAGCCAATTATAACAAAAACAATTCGGATGGATATAAAATGTGGGGTTGACTTAATCACCAAAATTTTTGAAAATGCAGATTTTTACAAGGATAATGTCTACTAGATTTCTCAATATTTTCTTTGTCTCAAGTTTCCTTTGACAAGGATTTATTCTAATTTAGAGATCCTTTCATCTTTACTACTACTTAGATCAATCTAAATACTTTTTTTAACTGATTATTATTTCTAATTAGATTAAAGGCCTTTTCCATACCATTCTTTATTTTTTTGGTACCAACAAACTATTTTTAAATGGGGCATGCATCAAGGATTTATTAATCTCAATATGATGTAGGGGTTTTGGATTTGATATTGAAAAAAGTAATGTTAATTAATAAAGTAAACTATTTGGAGAGCGGGAGCGAGAGGAGGAGCTAGGGTTTCTCAAACTGAAGGTGAGGCAGAGGAGGACGATGGCGATGCAGATGCGAGGGAAAAAGTGGATGACGGGGTTGTTGCTGCGCTATCCTACCTCATCTGCTGGGGATGTGTTGGGAAGACCTTGCCTTTGGTTCTCACTTCTACTGCGGTTGTAGGGGAGTGGCTCAGGGCCACAACGGATCCTCTTCCCTTTTGCTAGGCTCCCTGCCTGATTCCCCCAGCCTTTGTTGGGGACCTTCTCCTGTTACTTCTTGTTCACATCTTTCTGGAAGGCAGTGCGAGACTGAACACTAGCGCTAGGGTTTCTCTTGGTGATGTCATTGTAGAGGAGGTCAACTACATTTCTCCAGTGTGGGCCTGCCTTTCTTTTGGTTGGGGCAATGGTTGGAGTCCCCTGTCCTTTGTGCATGCCTCTACAGAGTTTGAGGGGGTGTTGTCCAAGGTTTCATGTACTTTTGCCTGGCTCCCTTAGCTTTTGTTGAGGCTCTTCTCCTGTGCGGTCTGCCCTCATGGGTTGGAAGCAAATTTGTGAAGGAAAATCTCTCCCTACTTGGTAGAGTTGCTAAGTTCATGTGGATGCCTGAGGTTCAATGGCATGTTAAGGATAAATTTGATAGGTTAGACTCAACTCGGTATGGCTTAGATCCTTTCTATTTTTATGAGTCTATGACCCTTGTCTTGTCTTCTTCCCTTTCTCTTGAAGCTTATTTTTTTTGGGAGAAAGATTTGGTGCCTTTCCTGCCTTCTAGAGCAAGGCACAAATACATGAGAGATGGGCTTTCATTTTGCGGAAGTCCTATTATTTATTTTTTGATGCTTGAGGTTCATCTATGCTCTAAGGAACCTTCTTTAGAGGTAGTCACTATTGGGTTGCTTTCAGCTTGCGCTGATAGGACCTACTTCTCTCTTGTTGGGGATGTGACCCACCTGTTTGTTTCTCCCCTGGTTCTGAAAGCTCCTTCTTTTTGGGAGAAATGCCAGATCATGCCTCTATTGGGGGATATTTTTTTGGGCTAGATTTTTTTGTGCAATTCTCCTATTGAGGTGGAGTATACCCCTACAGAGGTGGGGTCTATTCAGGTGGTTATTTGGTGGTGGATTCTCCATCTGCTCCTGCTCCCTTCACCGTTTTGAGGTGGATGTCACACATCCTATGGAGATGGTTTATATCGGCTGGTTGAAGTGCCCTTGTGGGAGCAAAATGCCTTCTATCCCTTATAACTACTTGACTACTTGTAGGATCTGGTTGTGCAAAGGTCAATCTCTCTCAGAGGATCCAATGGATATGGGACTTAGATACGACCTTGTGCCTGTGGGCTTGGATCTAAAAGGTTATTCTAGTTATGGGAGCCAAGATGAAACCCATTCTATTGGTTTAGGGAGCCAGAAAAACCTAGTTTGATGTAAAGCTTAGGCTTTAGGTTTGGAGCAGCTAGAGCTTCTTTGTCTTTTCTTTTTTTTAGTTGTTGTTGTATTGCTGGTTTGGGATTGCTAGTAGCTCTGTTGGTAATTTGTGTTGGGGGGTTCTGTAAAGCCCATTTCTCTGTTCCCCAGCTATCTCTCTTGGTTTGATACTAATATTTCCCATCTTTTGTACAGGGTTATGGCTCCCTCCAAAAATAAACTGTATATGGTTTCAAGGCCCATTCAAAATCTGTTTTACCTAATAAAAAATAAAGTAAACTATTTGTAAAGTAAATTAAAAAGAATAAGAGAAAATTAAATAAAATTATTAAGAAATATAAAATTATTGTTGGAAGGGTGAATGTAGACATTGATTTATTTCATAAACAAACATTTCCTAACAATAATCAACATACAAGAAGACAACTTTATTAAAATTAATTCGCACCTTTAAAAGAGTAATATTTTTGTCTCAATTACGCATTCAAAATCTTATGGATGAAAGGCATTTTTTGCTCCCTTATTTTAAAAAAAAACACTTACCCTAATCTATATCTATCAAATTTATTTAAATTAAATACTAATTAAAATAAAATAATAGAGTTGTATGAAACTCATTTTTTGGTATATGAATTTTTTAGAGTTTTTACCAATATATAATTATTCTTAAGGAGTATTCGAATTAAAAATTCTAATATAAAATCACTTAATAATTCACTTCGATGAATAGAGTAGTAGAATTTACTATCATCCACACATCAAATACCATTATCACCTCATAATCCATAAAGCATAAATGTCATACCTTTTATGATCATAAACAATATATTTCTAAATTTTAATTTAATTAATCAAAACCTTAAAAATT